>WARS01000067.1:5670953-6166521 GCA_008933995.1 Datnioides undecimradiatus | reverse complement strand
TTAAAAGAGGAATAATTATGGAAATTTGACTTTTTAAAAATACCGCGAGATGGGTCAGTATAATACCAAAGCCTTTATTCATTGAAAATGTGTTGTGATTTTTAACTTACTTAAAATCTCCAGAACAATCCCAAAGTTCAACCTCACATGTCATGTTGTCACCACTGCCTTCAGATTGTGATTCATACTCCAGTATCCTTGAAAGAGTAGAAAACAGCAGCACTTAGTGTGGCTTACACTTCCCAGGGAAAAATAGATATATGATATTAATAATGTAATAATGGGAGAAAAATTATGTTATAGATTATTTCAGTCTTTACAGGGATTCAACATGTGTAGATCAACTGTATTGTAAAGTATACACTTTACCTTACTCCTTGAGTAGGTCTGTATTCACCTCCAACATTTTCTGTTGTGTCTGACAGAAAATTAGCAAGAACTGTTTTCCCACTCTGAAAAACAAATTATCTTAGCATAATCATGGAGGATAATGCTTACCAATCAGCGCATAAACACTCTGCAAAGCGTTTAATGTGACTTCTTGATAATAACGTTAGTTCTACCCTGCCCTCGCAAGAAAAGTACAGATGTTACTGTTAACTGACACCGTCAAAACATCCGTTTCTGAGCATCGCACGGAAGGCATGGATGTGGTTTTTGACTAGCATGTGTGCCACGTATATAAAAGCTCTCTTAAAATGACAAATGACAATTATCTACTTGTCTATCAATATCAAAAAGTAAAAACTGGTCTACATTGCGCTGGGAGAAAGATATTTACGTACCTCATTGGGACCAATAAAGAGTATTTTTGCTTTGAACATTTTCACTCCAGAAGTCGAGCTAGCTAGCTAGCTAGCTACATCAGGAAAAGGCTCTGGCAATGATAAACTATGCCACCAAAAACGAATTAAATGACAAGCAAGTTTAATCTTAGTATATATATGAATAATTCTATGTTGGGTATTAAGTTTAAAGCTATGAATTGTACAAAGTGTCTATGATCTTCGTAACTTGGCGTTGCCCGAGGATGGTTAGGGATACCGTCGCAGTAAACTTCCTTTTCGTTTCTATGGTTTCCACCAATCTCCTTGTTTGCGTTTGTTCATTGGCTGTCCAGAACTTTAATCGAACTTAGTCCCGCCTACTCTGCCCTTGGGCAACAAATCAGCAGCGACTAAATAAGCATGTGTCATTGCGTTGCTTCATAGCTAACCAATCGTGTTCGATCTTTTAAGAGGGGCTCTTCAGTTTGGAGTAGTATTGCTTCCAACCGACTCAAGGGAAACGCGTAAATAATATTTACATTTTCAGCGTTATTGTTTCGTAAGAGATTACAATGTCTTAATTATAATAGCCAGAATGTATATGCCAGTGGCTTTGCTTGGTAAAATTAAAAGAATTATTGCTGTCCATAATGTAACGCGAACCTTAGCTGTCACTTAAGTGTCGACTGTCTGTTGCTATGGAGTGAGCTTAGTTAGCTTGCCTAACAATCCAATCTTAATATGTTCTTCACAGCAATGTGCAAGCTAGGCAATGCATTGTACTTTTTCAGTGTTAAAGATATTGTCATGAATTAGCCTTTACTCGTGGGTACGTTAGCACTAACTCATACTATATGTTGTTTTGTCAGCAGTAAAGAGGTATGTCTCCAGAGGATGAACTCCAAAGTCCCTCCCTTGGTTTCACTTCTACAAGGGAGGATGTCACTGTGAGCTCAGGCGAACTAGCTAGCTCTCATGTGCAGGGAAGAAGGAGCAGAGCACGGAGCAGTTTCCATACAAGAACCCCAGAGACTGACATACATTGGTGAGGTCCTATGTTGCATAAATGTTTGAATATGCAGTATAACAGTATAGCCACAGCCAAACAAATTTTAAGCATCTCTTTCTTGTTTTTCATTTAGTCACGAAGACTTAACCGATGGAAAAAGTCCTTTCCTGAGGATACTGATGGATGCAGAAGCAGCCGCCAACTCCGCTGCCATACAACTCGTGTCTTTTAAAGATGCCATGGAAGATGAATTTGCTGTATGTTTCTTGCAGTTTGCAGTTGGGCTACAACACAGGTCCTCCATGCAGGAAACCAGTATAAACCTACTTTACACATTATTTTGACACTCAATGATATATTATTGTATCTTCTTTTTCTCTTGCAATTAAGGGTTCGAGACAGTCTGCCACTGATAAGCGCCGAATTTCAAGGCAGAGAGGACTTCTTCTGGAGAAGTTGGAGGATTTTAGACGAATAAATAAGTCTGTTCGACAGAAACTGAAACAGCTCCAAGATTCAGAGGTTAGTCACAATACTACTGCTGTATGTAGATTAGAATAGTTACTAATTGGTCTTCAATCAATCAATCAATCAAACTTTATTTGTATAGCGCTTTACAACAGCAACAACTGAACCAAAGTGCTTTCCATAGTGCATTAAAAATGTAAGAAACAAGTCAAAGTTCTATACAAAGTGAAATACAAAGACAGTCAAGAGCTAAAGGGCGACTGTGAACAAATACGTCTTTAGCTTGGCTTTGAACAGAGACAAAGTTGTAATTGAGCGTAACTCCAGAGGCAGCGAGTTCCAGAGTCTAGGACCGGCCACAGACAACGACCGGTCACCCCACTGTTTGCTTTTGGTCCTGGGGACCTCCAGCAGGTGTTGACCGGCGGACCGCAGAGCTCTGTTGGGTGTATGTGCAACTAACAGTTCACAAAGATATGAAGGTGCAATTCCACGTACAGCTTTAAAAACAAACATTAATAGCTTAAAATCAATTCTGTACCGTACTGGGAGCCAGTGGAGAGAATACAAAACCGGGGTGATGTGACTGTGTTTGCGGGTGTTTGTCAGAAGTCGAGCTGCAGCATTTTGAACCAGCTGCAGGCGTTGGAGAGTGTGCTGATAAACTCCAACATAAAGTGCATTGCAATAGTCAATCCTAGAACTGATAAAAGCATGCATGGCCTTTTCTAGGTCAGCTTGACAAAGAAATGGCTTGACCTTTGCCAGAAGACAAAGTTTACACTGATTGACGTAAGCAGCACTGTCAAGGTGGACCTTTTTGGAGGTTTTTTTTTTAACTCATGTTATCCACCAGAATCTTAGTAAGCCATCATGCTTCATGCATTTCAAGACTTCTTTTTTTTTAAAAAAGTAACCTGTATAATAAATATAGTAATGCACCCCTGAAATGCAGTGCTGCAGAAGTACAAAGCTACTTGTCATTCTAGATTTACTCAATAACAGACATAAAGTCATGTGACATCAGTTTGGGAAAGTATCCTTAATGCCTGTTGACCTAATACTGTAGCAGCATCTTGTTTCTACAATTCTACAATTCGGCAGATGCTTTTATCCAAAGTGACGTACACATAGAACAGGTTGAGGGTTTCCTCCTTCCTATTTTTGTTTCTCTACAAAAGTGGACATACCAGTTTGCAAAAACAGCATAACTCTAATTCTGTAAGCAACTTAGTTTAAAGGATTTTTGACTTCATGAGCTGTTGATGAACTGTGATGATGAAGCATTTCCTTATAATTAACAAATATGGCAAAATAAAATAACAGACTGGGTAAAGATATCTTATTCATATAAGAGAAAAGAGGAACTTACAACAATCTCAGAAGGAGGAAAAACTCTGGGTGTCTTACGTTCTTGTCCTTCCTCTTTTTATCTGTTTACACCATCTTTTCATACCTGCAGAGACGTGACCATGTCAGCTTGTTAGAGTCACTCTCCTCTCATCAGTCAGTTTAAATGCCACTTTAAAATTACAATATAAGAAATTTAATTCTGGTGGAGAAATTCTACAATTGCCTATTTTATTACTTCTCTGGCCTAAAAACTGTAAATGTAAAAATACTGGCTCCAAAGCGTTGCAACTTGGGGTCGGGGCATGATTAATTTTGAGCTCATACCTATCAAAGGACAGGTGAGACTGATGTTAAGGTATGGTTTGGTAATTGTTTCAGCACTCATGATAAAGGCACCTGCTTGACAAGCTTTGGTACAATATATTTTATTGAAGAAATAATGTTGCCATCCTGATTTTTTTAAACTTATGCAGTAACGTTTGAATTACTTAGTAAAGTACATGAAAAGTCCAATAAATGGAATATTTAATGACGCAAAGAACGCAGTCTGCTTAGCATTTTAACCATGTGCCATTGCAGTATGTGATTTTGATTGGGTGATTATCTCAATAACTATGCTGAGGCACCTGTTCCTGATACGTCTTCTTGCCCTCCAGTAACAGCTACCTGAACATGACTCTTAGTTGCAATAATATGGGAACAATTTAATTTAAAAAACCATTACATTTGGCGGGATTGCTTCGCTGTGCCTGTATTCAAAGGCAATACTTCAACCCTCAGGCTTCAGCATTGTAATGATACAGCCACTTACTCCAGTACCAAGCTTGTAGGTTTGCCTTGCTGACATTTTAATATTCAACAATGTGGTGGGATGTTGAGGATGATGATAAATCATTTTTCATAGAAAAGTGATGAACTCTCCTAAACCTCTTGTTCAAATGACCTTTGGGTCACTCACATGCTGTTCCAGGACCAGAGCGGTGCAGGACAAAGGTCAGCTTATTCTCCACATTATAGTTAAACTATAGGTATAGCTAAACTGTAACTGAAGAGTTGAGTTATTAAGCAGCTAACTTTGGGGTACAGCCTTATATATCTAACACAATCTAATACAGACACCCTGTAGGAAAATAGTTATCTGCATTAACCTACTGTGTTTTAAACCCCAACCTCAACAAAAAGCATGGGAATATACCAAGACCTTAAGATCTTATGATATAATGTCATAAAGACATTAAAGATAATGTCATTCATATTGTGCTTTTAGTTGCAGTTTCATTCACAAATTGATGTTAATCCTGAATATCTACAATGGAATTCCTACCAGGAAAAAACTCTCATTGTCATGATCTAGTCAAGTTATGTTTGTGCTGTCCAGTGTTGGTCTGGTCTCGTGCTTCCTGTTTTATTTTGATAAGTATTAACTTCCCTCTCGTTTCAGGTAACTTGCCCTACCTCGTGTGTTTCCCGCCTGTGAGATTGTCTTCCCCGCCCTGATTGTTTCCACATGTTTCCCTGATCCCAATGTGTATATATTGTCAGCGTTTCCCTTGTCTTATGCCAATTCGTCACAACCTGTATGTTGACAGCTAGCGCCTTGTTCATGTTCATGCCTTGTATCTCGCCTAGACTATTGACTACGATTTCTGTTACTACTTTAATAGATTTTGAAATTTCGTTCTCTCCTCGCTTGAGTGATTTATTTATTTATTATTATTTTTTTGTTATCCTCTGGTTTCAATAAACGTGTTTTTTGAACTTTGACTACTGAGTCCTGCTCTTGGGTTCAACGTCTTGTTCTGACACTCATTTCACATATCTACAATCCATTTGTAATTTAATAATTTTAATTTCAGATATCCAAAGAGAAAACCTACTCCATATATCCATGATGTAATTTTAAATATCCTAAATTACATTTTGACTAATAAATAGTAAATTGCTGTATATGTACAACTACAGTCTTATTATAGAAAATGCAGTTATGGACATCTGTATAAATACTGTGGCTGTTTGTACTAACACATCTACTTGTTAAAGTGTATTGTCAAAATCATGGATTCTAAAAAACTAATCACTCAGGATATCAAAAATATACCGCGTACATCTGAAACTGAAAGGTAAATATCACAGGCATAATTTAGCTTGTGAAAAATCTCATCACAGGTTTGCATCGTGGTTATCTGCAAAACAAATTGTCTGGCAATTACATGTGAAGGTATAATTAAAGTTCTTAATATCCTGAGATATAATTGTTACTAGTAAGACTGCTGATGAGGATAAATTAACATTCTGACCAGTGCGAATACAGTTTTGACTGGATAACTGTGAGTAGCTGAAATGTGATTAGAGTGTGGTGGGACTAAATGTTAAAATGCCGTGCAATAGACAGGACTCAAACTGATTACTGGATAATACCGAATGCACCTATATTATAGGATGTGGCCAGGAAAAAGCACTGTGATTTTGGGAGAAAAAGAGGAGTGTGACTTTGCAGTGAAAAAATAAAATGCAAACTAACTGATGTCATCTAAGTCTCTAACCACATAAAAAAGTGAGGTTTGGCTCAGCATGCTGCTTTACATGCAGGATAATACAGTTAAACCTGAAATAACAGAAACACACTAACCCATAAAGTGTTTACGTGTGCATGTTTAACTAGAAAATTGATCATAGCTTTGAAAAGAGAAACTGAAAGTTGAAATGCCAACTTCACACAGGGTGAATGTGTGTGTGCCTGCTCAGGGACTGTTTTCTCTGGTCATCTCCTCATCATTCCTGTGCATATGTAGCCTACATATATGCATAGTCTATAAATATATAGGCAATTATAGACTCTTTTGGCTGCATAGTTTTCTTCTTCTGAAAGGGTCATCACAGGCTGCACTAAACAGGTTGAAGGCCGGGGTTCTGCTGCCTTGCCTGTTACGTGAAGAGGTGGCAGACCTGATCAAGAACCCTAATCCTAGATCATGGGTGCAGAACCCATCTTGTCCAGGTCCATCTCAATAGGTAGCACATAAACAGAACACCGAAATCCAACTAACCAGCAGTCTGGTAGCTCAGCACCTGGCTTTCTAACTTGACAAAGTTAGAAAGTGTGACTTACTCTGGCAAAGTGGAGGTGTGTATTATCAGCTTGCCACCTGCTGAGAGAGACAGTCGACTCAAGCAGAGTTGCCACATGGGGTCGACAGTGCCCAGAAATGCCTGAAGGCTCCAGGGAGCTTCAACTGGGACGAAGAGACATATCAGCTTGCCAAACTGCATCTTGGGAATGAATGCATCTGAGAATGCCTGCGAGAGAAAGGCCCACTTGAGAAACAGCACAGCTTCTCTTCCATGTTACAAAGCAACTTCTCCCCCGACTGGTCCTCATTCACTCATTAATTTGTTTTGTGGCGTACTCATAGTTTCACTGACCAATGCGTAATCATTGCATTCATTCAGTATTTATTAGTTGCTGTGTGTGTTGTTAGTGTAATAAACATTTCATTTACAAAGAACTGGACATGTGAGTTTGTGTGCATCTATTATGGTCACTGCACATGAGTTAAGAACTTTGTGGAGACTAAATTAGTTGTCTTTTAGTTACTGCCAATGATGCCCTGAGGTGAATTTACTATAATATAAGTTAATTCCTATTAATTAATATAAATACTGGTTATTTATCACTTACTGAAATATATGCAAATATATGCAAATCTTTTTGTTGTTAATGCCACATTATTTCACGTCTCCTTAATACGTATTTATTATTGTAGCATGTTTTGGTATGCTTTAGGGCATTCTTCATGAATAAATGGTGCCCACATCTTAAGTGTAATGGTTTAACTTTAAAAGCAGTCATACCCTCACAACAACATCTCACAGTCGACACTGAGCCTGGCAACAGTCAGCGTAAGCAGATGTCAAAGCCTTAGAATAAATAGAAGGAACTGATCATCTTGTGAATGACTTCAAAGAGCTTCATATTCTTCCATGTGTGAAACACTTTCTTGGCAAAAGTGGCAAAAATAAACAAAAGCCTTCATCAGTGCAGTTAGGAAACACTAACTTTGTGATCTTTTCCCTGTTTGACACGAATAGATTTGCAGTTTGTGATGCCAGCGTTGCCTTCTTGGTTTTGACACTGTTCGCTGCACTTAAGACCGACAGAACAAACGATACTGTGAAAATCCTACTTACTGATCTCCCTCTCTCTGTCAGCACTGTGTGGAATATTGTATATGACAAATACCGCACAACAGCTTTCCTTCACACGCCATCACACTCACAAACAGCTGAATCAGCCATGTGGAGTCAAGAAGAAATTCCTGTTAGCCAGCTGCAATTACTGTACATACACATCATACACGTACATATAATTACAGTGTAATATATAAACATTGTGAAATAAATAATCTGGGCCATAACAAAATGAACCCACTTCTGTAAACAGACTAACACATCATCTGTTCCTTATTATCCATCTTGAGCTTGCGCAGAGATAACACAGTAGCAATCTCACCTGTGTGTAGTTGGTTGTACAGCTCATGCACATGTATAATGGCACATATACATGTCCTCTACACTCTACAACCTGGTCAATAAAGTTGATTGATTCTGAAATTTTCAAAATCACTTCGCATATTTATAATGGCCGGCACGGTATATAAAGTGAAAATTGTTGACTTGGTGTCGATAAGAACGAAACGTGTGTTTGTTAGTCAATATCTGGATCCAATAAGACACTATAAAACCCAGAAGCCAAAAGCCATATCATACAGCTTGTGTGCTAGTGAGAGTGGAAACCATCACTTATTTACTCATCTTCATCTTTGTTTAAATGTCAAAAGCAGTCTACAGTATTTTTAGCAACACCAGCGGCATGGCTTTAGGCATCTCTGTCGGTCTGTTGGTTCACCACTTTGAAAATATCTCAAGAACTATTCGATGGATTGCCATAAAAATGTAGTTCAGATGTTTGTGGTCTCCAAAGAATGAACAACTCTTTCTGGCACATCCAGTAAGTCAAAGTCTTCACTTATTCTGTGAAATACACTGCGTTCCACATTATTATGCAAATGTAATTTCTCTCTTTTTCCTAAATAATCTATAAAAATGATAGTGCTCATAATTTTCAAGTCAAGCATCAAGTATTAGAGTATAACTTGACTGTTTTTGAACAAACCTCCAAATCATAACGGTTTATTTAAAAAAAAAAATAAAAAAAATAAATAAAAATCTTAAAATGCACTGTTCCACATTATTACGCACAATAGAGTTTCAAAACATTTTATTGTTGTAAACAACTGAAAATGGTCATTAGTTAAACTGCAAGCATTTGCAGATTATATTTGCTGAAATCAAAAGCTCTTTCAATCAAAAATATCTTAACAGGCCAAATTACATTTTGACATAGGACCCCTTATTGGATAGGAGCTTCACAATTCTTGCATCCATGGAAGTTGTCAGTATTTGGATGGTTTCTGCTGGAATTTCTTTGCAGGATGTCAGAATAGCCTCCCAGAGATGCTGTTTTGATGTGAATTGCCTCCCACCCTCATAGATCTTTTGCTTCATGATGCTCCAAAGGTTCTCAATAGGGTTTCAGATCAGGGGAGGATGGCCCCCAGTCAGAAACTCCACATATTTCACAGAGGTCATTTTTACACCTTCAGGGACCTTGAAGGGGCCGACCAGCTCTCTCCCCATGATTCCAGCCCAAAACATGACGCCACCACCTCTTTGCTGACGTTGCAGCCTTGTCGGGACATGGTGGCCATTCACCAACCATCCACAACTCCATCCATCTGGACCATTCAGGGTTGCACGGCACTCATCAGTGAACAACACTGTTTGGAAATTAGTCTTCATGTACGTGTAGGCTCATTGGAGGCGCTTCTGCTTCTGAGCTTTGGTTAAGGGTGGCTGAATGACAGGTTTATGCATAACTGCAACCCTCTTGAGGATCCTACACCTTGATGTTCTTGGCACTCCAGAGACACCAGCAGCTTCAAATACCTGTTTGCTGCTTTGCAGTGGCATTTTAGCAGCTGCTCTCTTAACCTGACACATTTGTCTGGCAGAAATCTTCCTCATTGTGCCTTTATCTGCTCGAACCCGTGTGTGTTCTGAATCGGCTACAAATCTCTTTATTGTACGACGATCACGGTGAAGTTGTTTTGAAATATCTAAAGTTGTCATACCTTCTCCTAGGCATTGAACTATATCTCGCTTTTCGGCAGCAGAGAGATCCTTCTTCTTCCCCATATTGCTGGAAAATGGTGGTCTGCTTAATAATGTGGAACATCCATTCTTAAGTAGTTTTCCCTTTAATTGGACTCACCTGCAAACTAATTGGCACAGGTGTCTGAGATTGATTGGAGTGATTGGAAGAGCCCTGACACACATTCCCATCCATGTGTTTAAACTGACAGACAAAAAAATGACCTTTATGACCTTTAAACACAATTTGCATAATAATGTGGAACACAGTGTATATCAGTTCTTAAAGAAAGGAGTAGCATACAAATGCTGCCATCATTTCAGGTTCTCAGTTCTGGACTTTTCTTCTAGTACCACCATGAGGTTCACACCTCATTTGTTTGACCATAAATTTACAATGAGAAGATCTTATAATACATGCATGGTTTGACCAAAACATCTCAATAGCAATTGGATGGATTGTAAAGAAATTTGGACATTTATGTTCCCCTCGTTCTCTCACATAAGTTTTGTGATATCTGAACTTCTCCTTCAACAGGTGAAAGTCTCTGATTCCCATCAGCATCAGCTGTGCTGTATGTTGAGTGCTAGTCAGTGAATGTTAGCATACAAACACATTAAAATGGTAAAAATTATAAACACTATAGCTCCTTGGCATTGGCATGTGAACATAGCATAGCAGTCTCAAAGAGCAAAGTCTGACTGTAGATCTTGTTATTGTCCTTCTTTGTACAAGAACGTTTTGCTTTTTGTAGTGAAACATGGTAGACTAACCTTTTGTGCTGCACCCTTATATATAACAAACACAATGAGGAAGCAAGGAAAACAAGTATTAGACAGTGCACATACAAATATATATTTACATTGACAAACGTCCAATAAAACATGTTCACAAAGCAGTGCCAAGAGGTGATGGCTGTCTTCCAGTCCAAACTCATGAGCACCATTACCAAACACCATTGTGTGCATGTTGTCCTTGTGTCTCTCTCCCTCTGTGTGTGTTTCTTTTCTCCGATCTATCATGTGCTTGAGTTTTGTCTCCTGTGTGTTTTGTAGTCTGTCCTCTCTGTGGTGGCGTTGGAGGTCGCGTGGTTCAGGTTTGTTTAGCGACATCTTGAGTTACTCAACATCCTCCGAGATCCACATTCTTCACGTGTTTACAATCTATGTATAATTTTGTCAACCTGTTTATCATGGGATTTTTTCTGGAAGGGTTTCACATACATTTTGAATCTGGCAGAGGAATCTGAAATTGAGGGTCTAAAGATTGAGTTTGCCGTACGCTGTGCAGATTGTAAAGCACCTTGAGGCAAATTTGTGATTTGTGATATTGTAACCTGACGCGCCAGATGGTTTGTTACACAGAACCATCTGGGAAGTCGTCCTTGGAAGCTGATGGGAAAAGGGAAGGCACTTTCAAAAAACTACTTGTCAGGTGATTGCATTAACCAATCATGGGCTAACTTCAACCAGTGAAATCAATGAACCATAACACGCAGTGGGAGAGCACTTATTGAAGCCATTTGAGAGAAGATAAAGTCTCCAGTCCTGACATAACTGATGCTATAGGCTCTCTAGGTGCCTCCATTGTTGTAGTTGAACAGTTCAGGTCATGGTTATGGATCCCACTGCTTTTCTCGGCCAAACCTGCCCTGTGTAGCATTAATGTGTTGACTGACCAGGCAAACGCCTCTTTAGGTTAGCTAGAATTGAACATAAGTGATGGGAATGGTTAGTGTTAATGACCGAATGATACGCAGTGTGTGTTTGCTGAGCAATTTGCCAAGCAATTTAACCAATAGCCTCAAGTAGGTTAAAAAACAACACCAGGCTGCTGATTCAAATCAAGAACTCATGTATTAGATACAGCACTCACATTAGATCAAATTCTCTGTCAGATCAGCACAGGACGGTGCGTAGACACCTGTTAATGGCGTATCTCTCTCTTGTTGCTTGTCCTTTTATTTCCGTCTCTGCCCTTCTGTGTGTTTATTGCTTCAGTGCGGGGAAAATGAAAACAGGGCCATGTGTTCTATTTCAAACCTCAAAAAAGCAGCTCTGCTCTGTTTCAGTACCATGGGCAGTGCTTCCCCATGTCTCTAATTTTGTTGCTACTTTCCTATAGACACATACAGTTTAAACCAGACACCCATAGCTGCCAGTAGTTCCTTATAGGATATATAAGAAGCTGATTGGTCCAAACAACTGTTGCTCAGCGTGTGATCTCTCGACTGTGGCTCGCATGGTGAGTGATAGTGGGCTATAAAAATAAAAGTGACTTTTATGCTTGGAATCCAGTTTGATTTCTAATAAATTACAATAGGTTGAATCTTGCTGACAGAGGCCGATTCAAAAACCTGTTTAATATGACGACCTGTGAAAATAAGTTGTCATAAGGATATGGAGAACATATTTCTCATGGTTGATGAAAAAAGAATTAGCTCATAAACCACCAAAGTATTTGTGGATGGCCAGGACTATTTGTATGCATCATAAGCGGCTATTTGTATTCATCGGATGCTGCTTTTAAAATCGTCCACTGAACCAGAGCAAATTAGCCTATAAATTACTTTTGGAAATTGTCAGTGAGCCAACAGCTCTTCAAGAGATGATTGTTGCCGCAGCTTCACTCACCACTAGATGTCGACATTTTGCTGTTTGGCGAGGCTGTGACATGTGCACCCCTGTTGAGAGAAAGAGAGAGAGAGAGAGCGAGACAGAGAGAGAGAGAGAGAAGGAGGGAGAGAGTGAGGGAGGGAGTCTGAGGAAAGGAACAAGTTGGGAAGTTTTGTCATACACTGAGGGAAGAAGAGCGACCGCCGGGAGAGAGTACAGTGTGAGATAAGTGAGTGGTAAGTCATTTCTCTTCCTATTCAAATGTATCCACTAATTCCTGACTCTCTGCTCTTCTCTACTTCTCACCTTTCCTCTTAAATACTATATTCTAGCTCCAACAAAGACGTCACTGACCTTGTTTTAGAGATTTAACTTTGATAAATAGGGAGCTTTTGCGGGCCGAGTTTGTCTAATTAGAAAGGATAAACTAGATCCTGGTTCCATTTATCTTGTGTGAATTGGTTAATGAACGCTGCCCTTCCTTTACTTAAGGGTGAGATTACATTAATCATACTTGAGCTCAGCAGTATGATTCGCTTATAAAAGGACATCCTTAAATAGGTGTGTGTGTTGTTTTTCTTGTAACATGTTGTCCATACTATCGTTTTCTCTGTATGTTGTGATTGTGGAAATGTGGTGATGTGTGTGGATGGGGCTCTCTGATTGGCTGAGGAATGTTTCCCTGGATCTCGATGAAAGACAGAAATAAACTTGTGGGGAAGAACAACATTTCAGAATACCAACCATTCCTCAGGCTATTCCCTCCCATCAGTTTTTCTTTCTTTTTTTTTTCTTGGAGGGGTTACAGCAACTTAAGGCCTCACTGACTTCTCAAAGCCATGGCTGACTGGCAAAGTGCAGAGGAATTCACTGCCATACAATGTGCCCTTATGTTAGGGTGAGGGTCTTAAATTCTCCGAGATGAAGCTGCTCCATATTACATGTGGCACATTAAAAATAAATCCCAGCTTTAATGAAGGCAGTAAAGCTGTATTAAAGGGGAATCTGGCCTTTAAAAACACTTAAAACAAGAGTTGCTCCTTGTATTCTTGCGCCCATGTAGCCAGTTGTGTGGTTATAGTTTTCTCTCTTTATTATTGTTGCATCAGCGGGATTTGAAAAGCAGCAGAAATTTCGCAGCTGTCCAAAAACATCAGCGCAAAACGACAGGTTTTTTTGGCAACAGTCCCTCAAAATGAAAGCGAATGTTTCTTTTTTCATACGATAAATGTTCTTAGCAGTCACACGTGCAAGAATGTGCTGTCGTACAGTGAGAGGTGTGCTTTTATTTGCACTGACAGAAGCCACAAAAACCCACAATGCAATGCAGCTACAAGACATTCGAATGAGAGGCACCATTCTGACTTTCTAAGCTAGAAAAAACTCTTGCCCTCGATGTGGAGCCACTGTGCTTTCCATTATATGCATATTAAATACTCATATAGAGAATGTGAATACTAAAAGTGTTTAGTTACTGAAGGAGCTGCTCGGGACCTCTGCTGTGCTGCCCATGCTGACGTTTTTTTCTGAAATAATTGATATTATAATATAAACTCAGCTGTCAGTTTATAAAGGTACACCTGGATAAAACAACTGCAGTCTGATACAACTGGCCTGCAGTAAATCCTCCTTTTGTGAAGGTTGTAATGTTCAGTGTTTCTCTGGACTGTTCTAAGGATGTTTTGATGTGGATGCCCTTATTCATATAAATATGACAAACCATTAGAAACACATGATATAACACAATACATTTCAGCAGCAGTACAAACTACAACTTCATAAAATGACCATAAAGTGCAGTTTATCAACATTATAATCTTCCTGAGAGCGGAATTTATTGCTGGGATGGCGAGTGTGTGAGTTTCATCTGGTGCACCTAATGAACTCGCAACTGCGCGTCTCTTAAAACGGAGTGTAAATTAAAATAATACAATAACAGTTAAGTAGAAGTAAAACAATATAAAAGAAAACAACACTACTCTGATAATAATAATAATCAAAACAGGTTATTGAAACAGTTGACTAAATAATTAGTTAAACATATTTTGTGATTTTTTGAACGACAATAAGTCAAAATACTTAAGTATGTTCAATATCTTGGTGCGCATTTTGTCATGTTTCTAGATCCGCATGTGATGCTGGATGTTAATTGTGGTTTGAGTGTGCACATGTGCTGCTGTGTCACCCAAGACAAATTCGTTCAAAGGGAGACAATAAAGGCTAATCTGATCAAATCTAATCCAATCCAATCTAATACAATTCAGTGCATCAAAGACTGCCGCGGCACGACAGATTAAACTGGTGGTCCGCTGTGGCTGAATGATTGTAATTTATAGCAGAATCAGAGAATTTGATCAGGACATTGATGAAAAAAAAAAAACCTATGAACTGTAAAATGGATCTGAAACATCTGTGTGATACCCAATCCTTGTATTACTGCTATAGCGGAGCATGTATTTGCACTGCACACTGTGTCACTGAACACAACACGAAAATATAATACATTAAATATTCTTATTAGGTTTTTAAACACTGTAAATCCATATTGTTTATATAGGCTGGAAAGGGCTGGAAATAAAATATTCAATTCACCTCAGTCACAACAAAGGTTAACTCAGGGCTCCGTACATATAGAGCAAGTCTAGACCAAACTCTTTATACTAATTACACCAATTACAATAGTGTATCAATTTTTTTGCACAGCCCTAATTAATATCAAACAATAGATGAATCAATAGTGGAAGTAGCAGTGAGCTGCAGCCCAGATTGATGTGTCAAACAGTATATAACTACTAAGGAAACATTTTTCCCATAGGCATAAGCCCAGCTTATCTATATATAACCTAATGACTGCTGCTCATGACTGTGACAGTCAGGCTGCCTCGACACATTCCAGGATGTGCACAGAGACAGTAAAGAGAAGGAGGCAGCCTCCCTCTCCCATGTCCTCCCACATTTTATCAGCTCCGGCATGACTGAACTGATGAACTGATGGCTCGGGACAGTTGGCAGCTGCCTACTGTTTACATTCGTCCTGAAAACCCTGGCCAGGACCTAGAGCTGCTCCTGATACACAGTTTTCAACCAGACTCTGGGTCTTTCCTCGCTGCTTTTCCGTGCACGTGGACATCTAGCTATTCTGATGGAAGCAGTGAAAATATGTGTTGGGGGAGGAGGTGTCGAGTGTTTTCTTTAATCGTCACAGCTGGTGTTTGTTCAACTACAGCTCTGTGGGCTTCTCTAGGTGTGGCGACTCTCTGGATAATTGCCCTGAACACTGGCTCCACTGAAGGTGGATATAACAAGGCTGCATTGTACTGCTGCCTGTAGTGTGTGTGTGTGTGTGTGTGTGTGTGTGCACGTGCACTACTCTGCTCTAAATTCACTCACCCAATTTTCCCTCAGTTCTATGTTCCTTCAGTACATTTTTTTTTTTTTGCCAGATTTCAGCCGGTCCTGTCTCACTTTGTTCCCTCAGTATATTTTATGCCTGCAGTTTTCAGCCTCATGTTCTCCTAGCCCACTTTTCTTCAGTCCTGCCAGAAGAAGAAAGGGCTCAGAAGCGTACGAATATATGTTGTGTTGCATACAATGCCAAGGTCTTTCTTTGGTTTCTTTTTCTGATCTCCACTCCTGCTCTGGTTCAATTGCATAAGCAGAGGAAAGGAAAATCTACACCATCTTAAGGGAAATCAGGCCTGAGGTGTAGCAAGGTGATACATTATGGATGTCCAGGTTGAGATTTTGCTCAGCGTAGAGACACGTGTGATGCAACACTGCAGACCATTAATTACAGTACACCATGTCAGATATGACCTACAACACATTATAATGGGGCCATTTTCAATTACTTATTAAGCAAACATGTAAGACAAGATACAGAGACTAAAGGTGCAGTTTGCAGAATGTTGCAGCATCTATTGGGAGAAACCGAACAACCATTTGAAAATAAGACTCTATGTGGTTTTGTTACCTTGAAATGACCCCTTTATATTTACAGAGGCAGTGCGGCTTCACGGTCATCTTTCTACACTCTACAGTCAGCCCTGAACAGACAAATCAAACGCTGGCTCGAGGAGGCGCCTTTCCTTTCTCCTACATGCTCAGAAGGGGATTGTGAATCGAAGGTGAACCTCACTGCGAGATGACTATATATTGTACACACTGTAACTTTAAACAAATATGAAAAAACATGACCTGTCAGGATATTAGGTCAATTTCTGTCAGGATAACCAGTGCACACATCAGTTTTGTATTTACAGTATGTTTTGTATATCAGCAGTTTGTTGAAAGTATACGTTTTTGGCTATTCAAATTGCATTTTGATTGAAAACCACTGCCGTTAGTGAGCGCAGGCTTGCGTGCATACAATTTGATTTTGAATTTCCACAAAAATCTCCTGAAAAAGGACAAATGGTCTTGTATATAAATGCTCATGTTACATAAATGCCTGAATGGATGCAAAGAAGGCAGGACCCTTAAAGCAGAAGTGAAGGCGAAGCAATATAATTTACTGCAGGCACTCTATAAGACACCTTATTTTTATACCACTTAGAACGCCTGGAGGGGATCTTTGAAATTTGAACATTTGAAATTATAGGATGATGTCAGCAGTAATCAATATCCTGGCGGACTGAGAAGTGGATACACCAATTTCATATTTCCCTGTTACATGTGGGCTACAGCCAGCAGCCTGTTAGCTTCGCTTAGCACGAAGACTGGAAATGGAGGGAAACAGCTAGCCTGGCTGTGTCCAAATTCAACAAAATCCGCCTAGCAGCAGCTCATGAATAAACACCCAGTATCTTGTTTAATTCATACAAAAAAACTATAAATATCTGGTGGAAAGTTGCTTCAATAATAATTATCAATATGATGAATCTTATCCACTGAAGTCTGTACATGTTTACATGCTGTACGCAGATGAGCGATGCACTTTTTCCATAGAGGTCATGTAAGGAACGGATTTGTTTAAGTTTGCCCTCCACAAGCAGAGCAGCTATAAAGGCAGAGTGTGTTTGACATCCATAGTCACAGCGACAATAATTTGCACTTAACTGTACATATTTGATGTCACGCACGGAGGTTGTCGTGTTTTTTTCCCCCCTTTTTTTCCGCCTGTCCTCTCAGGATGTGAGGCACCAGCATGGCCTCCTGCATTTTGAAGGGTCTATTTTGTCCCCTCCGTTCCTCCTTGTTGAGAGCTCTGCCGAGATGTTAGCGCCGAGTGAAAACCACAGGCCATAACCACACTCCTTCACTGCTGCTGACTCCCGGTCTCACGCCCAGTTTAACACAGAAAAAGTACAAGGCAGGAGTTTTTTTTTTCTTCCCCTCACTACATTTCTTGATGTGTCCTCCCTTCCTCACACCCTATATCTCACTCTACTGCCCATAATTTACTCCTCCGGCTGACATCCCCAGCCATATATTCTCCTTAGCTTTTGTTTGGTTTTCTTTGTTGGTTATGAAAATAGCAGCAGGCATTTACATTCTGTATATAGCTGCTTCCTTTGAGCCGCCTTGGTGGTGCAACTGCAGACTAATCTTTACATAACATGTAATTTTGCATTGCGCGGGGAATTCTTTAATCATGCAGGCATCCCACTAAGTCAAAATATTTCCTGTGCATCTCTGTTTGTGTGGTCAAAGTAAGCTCTTCTCCTCCCTACAAAGCTTTCTCTCTACAAGCCGTTTCTTGACATGACTACATTTATACTAAGTTCTATCCAAGCAGCCTAAACTGAATGAAACATCTCAAAGAGATAAAGAGATGCTCAAAGAGCCTGGGCTCTCATTTACATTTATTTCTGCCAGCCAGTGGTGGCCAGTCTTTGCTGATCTTAATAGATTTAGTCTGACTTTATAGAGGCTGGCTCCTTGGATGCGGATCATGCTATAGCCTCAGAGTGAAAATCAATTTTCATGACTTTAAAATGGAGGGAGTCTGCCTCTTGGTTTTGAAGTACAATGCTTTCAGAAACTTTTCAAAGTCCATGTCCATGTGCCACTTTGAATACAAAGTAAATTGGGATTTGTTGTCGACAATCGCCACAGAATACCGTATGATAAAGAAATTGAACACAGCTTTAATTTTTTTTTGTCTTATCCGAGATTGAGAAAGAACGAACAAACGGCACATTTAAACGGTAACAATTTGTGGCTGAAATTATAGCTTCGGCTCTTCTTAGATGCGTCTTTGTTTGCTTGTCCCGTCTGGCTTCAGGGGCTTTTTTTTTTTTTTTTTAAACTATTCAAAATGTGCAGTTTTCTTCTGCTCAATAGGGAGCCTCTGCGAACAGCTATCTTCCAGTCACTGCCGAGGCTTTGAATGGGGCACGTTCGAGACTGCGTTTTTTTGGCTCAGCCACTCAAGCACTTACACATTGTAGCGCTGGAGTCCCTCTACTTTGTATTATGACTGGTTCTCATGCACTTTCCGAAAAGAAAGCTGTAATACACAATCAGCTGAGGCTTCTTATTCTGACATGAGAGTTTTGCTGTCAAATATCTGTCCTCTTTGATCTGATGCAGTTGTCTTAATATGAATAGGCTGCTGATTAGAATAATTTGCAATGGATGAGAGATTTTCCACGGTGAATTCTAGCCATTGAAAAGCAAATCAGCACTTAGTCTATCAACGACGGTAGTGAACATGAGTGTTTACCCGGTGATGTCACCGAGGTTTCTGAGGGGGATGCTTTTAGGTTTGGCTTCACTGTTCGCTGTGTCTGTGCAGCTATGTATGATTGGGTGAGAACACGATCTAAAATGTTTAATCTTGTTGACTTAATAGTTTTAGGGTAAAGTTCATATTTTAACTGTGACGGCCTGTTTAAATTTTGAATTTGCTGTCAATAAAACAGACAGTGTCAGGTAGTTTTCCTGTGATCCAGCAGGGGGCGATCTAAAAATCAGCCTGGCATAGTGTATGACCTACTGACATGTTGGAAAATGGAGGATGCTAGCGTGGAAAGACTTCCCTAAGCAGATAACCACAACACTGAAGCAACCGAGAAGCTGTGTGCGGAAAGAATTACATGGCAGACTAACTACCAATAATTAACTGGCTTTGTACAAAGCAGCTCTCTTACTCTGCAGTGATGACAAATCACTCATCCGCTAGCTTACAAGGACATGAGGTGACTGCCGACCACTCACAGCAGGAGAAAAACTTCTAACTTTATCATCACATTAATGTTTGGGTTCCGTTTTACAGCTCTCATCAATGTTATTTCTAGACACACTACGCTGGCTGGTGAAAATAATGGAAGATTTCTCAGCTATTGAGTCCAATATTTATCCTCAGGAAGTAGCACAGACCAAAAGCAGAGCTTAGAGAGTGTGAATATTGGACTTATATTCGGTAGGTGGCCAAATGACCAATGAATGCTGATGTGACTCCTGCTTGTATGTGTTGTTAATTACAAAAACATACAGGGATGATATAACAGGAGGTATTCCTGGTCTTTGTACTTATATCAGTTTTTTTTTATTACAGCCCAAATGTTAAGTTTGTTGTAATTCCACTTCTTTTCTCGGTAACTAGAAACGTAACTTATGACCTTTTCCAGTGAAATGCTGTTGTTACAACCACTGAAATTTAAATGGACTGATTACTGTTGTCTTATGTGAAAATAGTGGAGAGCTGTAGAAGAGAGCAGGCAAACACAGTCTACTCTCAACGCGTCACCAGACCTTTTGCTGGCATGAGACATTTCACTCAAAGTGAGTTTTTCATCGTAGTGATTGAAAGATTATAAACTGAAAGAAAAGTTGGATTTGTCGAATACAATTCATTGTTGTAAAGCTCTTTTGGCATTGTGTCTCCCTCTACCAAATAATAGTCAAGCTAATACCAGTTTACATGTAGGAACACTAGTTGTTGCTGCCCTCTAGTGGTCTGGAGTACTAATAACTAACCGGTACAATGATAACATGAACATAAAGTTGTCTTGTCCTAGTTACTTACTCTACTAACAAATTAATTTTACATGCAGTATGTGGCCAAGTAATTCAGTTATGTTTAACAGAGGTTCCTAGTAACTGTAACTAGCTCCTAAGTTTCAAGAACTTTCACAAAACTTGTATTTAAAGCAATTTTTCGCTGTTTTGCGCAGAGACAGTTGTGCCTTCAGGGCCAGATTTTTAGAATAACGTATTGGCTGTTGTCCTTTTGTCAAGATTTCCTACTACATCAAAAGGAGCTCTGTACTTCTGCTCTTGATCTGCCGTCTGACTTATGCTGGCCCTTTTCTATCTGTCATTCAGTTTGTTTGGAAGATTTGCACAGGAAGCTGTTGTTGTAGTTTTCTGTTTCCTAATGATGCCACCTGGGGTGCTCTTTAAGACTTTGGTTTCTCATGTTCATGTCTTTGACCCTCAGACCATTTGTGAGATTTTCCACTGCCTGGTGCTGCCATTGTACTTTAGTGCGCTCGTTCACTGGACCATGCGCGTTGTGTTTTATTTTAAAACATGTCCGACCATTTGAAGTGAACAGAAGACGACAGGCTAATTCAAGTTTTAGTGAAGACATCTGAGGTAAACTGGATGTGGCAGAGTTGGATCTGAAATGTTGCTGCAAGGCTCTGAATAATAATTGCCTAAAGACATTTCAACTTTTCATTTTTAATTCATTTGTAAACAACTGTAAATGACCGGAGAAGAGAACGCTTCAACATTTATGCGTTAGTGTGTTTGGATCACGGACAAAAACATCCTAGTTCAATCTGTCTCAGATGATGTTGAGGTGGTTGTTTCTCCCAGAGGTTGTCAGTTAAGAAAAACCAGCATTCAGAGGTGAAACCAGACAAAATTAGAAAACCTCCAGAGGTGCTTTATTTTGCCCTGATTAGTAAAAAAAACTTTGTGACAGACTGCCATGAGTATTGACTCCGGCATCTTTTTACTCTGTCATTATTATCATTATCACAACCACTGTGAACAACAGAAGCCGATTTTCTGCTCAGTAGTATTCATTAGTTTTTTTTTGATTTACCATATGTTTCCTTTTTTAAGCCATTGCCACATCGATAACGTTAACCAACAGAATACCTTGTTTTCATGCCATTTTGGGATGATTCATCTAATTATATCTGCAATCAGCTCACAGTGGCTAATGTCACATATCATTAGCCCTTGTTAGTAATAATTTTCCCAGCACTGTAATTAACCCTCATGTAGAGGCCTTTGTTACCTTGATTACTGTGCCCTTTGTAAGGTCTGCTCCATTCTGGCCAGGCCTACAACTGCACACACTCACATACATACACTTATTGATGCATTGTTTCTCATCATAGACATGAATGTCACTGAAGGGGCAGTAAGCCTGGTTACAAAGAGATGCAAAATGAAAACAAAGAGACATAAAAAAAAAACAACTACAAAATAACTGCAAAGAATTGTGATGGAGAAACAAAGGCAAACAAAAACAATGACAAATGACTTCAGAATGAAAGAGAAAGAGACATTAAACAGCCAACAAGAGATGCGAAAACAGCCAGGAGGAGATAAAATAAGTATGAAGAAAAGCAAAATTAAAAAATAAAAGTCTTCAGTTGCTTGTAATCTGTCCGTGAATGCATAAATGTTGCATACAAAATACAAATGTTGTCGTAGTGAGTCAAATGAAGTCAAATTTGGCCATTTTGAGCGGCTCTCAGTCTGACGCACCCACACACACACACACACACACACACACACACAGTGGAGGGAAGTGATGGGGGGCAAACTGCCTAATTTTGCTCTTATTTGTTGTGTTCCTATCTAGGTCTGTGATATAATTAACATTCACAGGCTGCCACTCCTCAGTCCACAGTGACTTGTTCTCATTGAGAAGTTCACAAGGTACTTCTTTACTGCCACAGCCTGCGGATTAGTTGCCATGGAAACAAAGCTGTCGGAAGTCAGGAGGAATACGTTACCCGATACTTGTGTTTGCTTCCTCCGGTGGAGGATACGTTACAGAAAAGTTTGAAGAGTGTTGTTGACAGAGGCTCGGCAGCTCTCAGGGAGTGAATGTGTTGGAGAAACCTCGACAAGTATTTCTCCTCTTCCTGCACTTCCAGCTCTCGCTCTCCTCGTGAAGTTTACTTTCTATGTTTCGGTCAAGAGTTTGACTCTTTGCACCATATTTGAGATGATTTATTCTTCAAACTGTGTCATGAAAATCATAGACCTTGCATTAATAACCCGATAATTCCTTCATGAATTATTCAGCGAGAGGAGCTCTAGTATGGTTGCTTCATCTGTCCATGCCGTATATTCCCGCCTTAACCTTGAATTGTTTGCATATTACTAACCAGATTGTTATGATTGTAGTCGCCGCTCTTTTATATTTATTTGTGCTTCAAAGGAATAGCTAATTGTGCTGCAAATCACGGCTGGTATTGAAAACAAAGAGTAACAAACAGTAACTGTTGTGTATTAAGTGATAGCCCTGCTTGTGACACTTTTTATTGTTCTGTCAGCATTTTATTAATAGAGGACAGCCAGGTATTTGCTTTATAATGACTTGCTTACCTGTGTTTAGAATTTACGCAGTAAAGTCTTCATAGGTTATGGCTTGCAGTTTGGAAGTTGGCCACTGGGGGCTCAATGCGCCATTTATTGGGTAAAAAGGAGAAGGAAAGGGTTTGATGACACAACTGTGTTCATGTTAGGACTAAAAATCCTATCCTTGCTGTTATTGTCAACAAATCCAATCCAATAAAACCCTGAACAAATCCAGATACACGTATTACCAGTGTAGCCAATGCAAAGCTTATTCATGTGAGCCACAGACTAGTGTTAAAACACAATCACAAAATAAATTCGGGGATCGTGAGATGATTAACAAAGGAGGAAAGTCTTATATCACAAATATTACTATAATTTTTTCATTTATTCTTATCAGTGACTGAACAATGGTCTTTGTTCGAGCTGGTCAAAGGCGGTAGACACGTGCAGGTACAAGTCACTTTGATCTAAAGGGAAACAAGCAAAAGAGCCTGGGAACAACCTCGGCAGACCTTCATTGTTGTCCACAGATTATTAGGAGTCCTTAATTGAGACACTAACATGCTGCCTGTGTGCTTTATTTTGAGTCAGACCCACAGACGCTATCCTGCTGCTGTAAATACCGGAGCACCAAACGTGTGTGAACGCTGCTCAGTGACAAACAATGAAAATGCTTTGCTTGAACCAAATTTAGCTGTAAATTTGTGCTGATTTATGGTTAGACTTTTTCATTTTTTGATTTAAGTGACGAGATTCAGATTTATTAGTTGGATTTTGCACTATGAAGGTTTATTCTGTCAACAGAAGAAATGTAGCGTGTTTGACGGTAAATGTCATCAGCCAGGGAGGCTAAAAAGACTCTGCAGCTCACAAATGTAATAGATAAGTCTCCTAGGCTGCACACAATCTATGATGGCTGTGGTCTAGAGAACATTACCAATATCATTCTTGAAGTATAATCGACACAAAACATTCTGAATGTATAACACCTGTACCGATGTTAAGTACTAGTTTTAAAGGGAAATGTCTGTCAGTGAAGTCTGACAGAGCAGCACACTAATATGAACGCTACGTCACATAAAAATGATAGTACTGCCCATCTAGTGTTTCATGTTATATAATTAACATGGAGGATAAACTATAAAGCTTTTCAACAGGCTACCATGTCATACCAAAATTTAGACAGTGATTGGAGACAGAATAGCAGCTGTTTGGTAGATGAACATTTTAATAAATTGGAATCTGATCCAACAGGATTAAATATTTCATGTCGAGGATGAGGGCTTCTCAAAACTTCTGTCTTGACTGCATCTGCTGTAGTTTGTCTCAGATGTTGTTTGTCTCAGGCTCTTTTGATGTCTCTCTTTATCGCTGACTTTCACTAAAGAGGGTTTTATAAGAAGGCTTCTCTATCCTGCAAGCACGACCGGAGGGGCATGGCTAAAATTTGTTCCATTGTCCATTTAAGGAACATTTCAGAAGCCGACTGTGCTGCCTGCCAAATTTTGTAGATGGGTATTAAGTTAATTAAACCAGTCTATGAAATAGTTTTTTTTTTTTTGCCTCTATGATATGTGTGTTCATTTTTTGGATGAGTTTTAGTTATCTATGTAATGCAAGAAAAAGAGGATGTGACATCATACCCTGATCTCTTCTGTGCAGACTCTGGCTTGATTTTGGTACAGTAGGAAGAACTGGAGATGTGTCATCCATCTTTATTTAAGCAGATCTCTCCATGGGTTTTGTTGACAATGAGAGGAATATAGAATAATGGCAGCTTTATTCTCATCCTCCCCTATTTTAAGATCCACATGCAAGCCTATGAAACCTGCAGCTTTTATGGAAATATCTACAGATGGGTGACAAATTAAAGATAAAATGTCTAAGTTGTGAGCTGTTGGACCACCATGAGCCTGCAGAGCGTCATCAGAAGGATCTGCCTTTGTTAGGATCTCACGCTACTTCATTCAGGTTTTCCCTTCGATGTCTTCAGGTTGGGTCAGGAAAGAAAGAGCTTGAGTAACATGCAGGAGGTTCATTGTGTTTTTTTAAAAAAACATCAGTCACAAATGTGTTTGTGTTGTGTTAATTCATTTAACGCATCACGCACTCATAATGCAGCCCACCTCCACACAGCTCGCGTTCACAATGCAACATTCCCGTCTCACCACATAACAAATGCTCAGCTAACAGTCGTGTTGATAATTGGCTACGGAGGCGTCCTGTGCACTTGATAGAAAGCCTAAGAATATCCATTGTGTTTCATGGCATGCGAGATAGCAACAGCTATTACAATAGCCTCTGATTACTAGTTATCAAAGCAGAACAACATGTGTGAATGTTTTACAATAGGAGGTAGATATAAAAGCCAGTTTGATGGATTTTTTTTTTCATGATCTTGTTTTGTAGTCCAAAGAACACCTATCACATGACAGCACATAACCAGTCAAATGCGTGGTACTTGGTAACAAACTCCTTTAAAGAAAATGATCCAGTTCAGTGAAACATGTAATTGCATATGGAAAAAAGCATTTACACACATTGGATGTTCAAACTCTTCTCTCTGTGGGAGCAAGTTACTTATTACTTCACACTGATGTCTGTTAACCATCTGACCCATGTTGGATTAGTGTAGATTAGGTGCTCTTCCAAGGGCCTTGAATCACTTCGAAGGCCAGTGCTTAAAGGAAAGATTTAAAATGTGCGTGCATGGATGAAGCTGATAAAAGACATTCAATGATTTTCCAGCTTCAGTATCTCTCTTATACTGTCTATACTATAATGAAGAGCAAGTAAGTAATAATTCTGAAACTCATCAATGATCATAGTCACGGAAAGTCGCTGCAGAGGGACATATTACACTTTGTGCCTTTCTGCTGGCAAAGATAACAGTTGTTGGGCTTTAAATAGTAAAAATAATAATTAGTAATAATAATTAAATTTAACTGATGATCGACTGCAAATAAAGATTAAACTATTGTAATATAATGATTTATAATATTTGATTAGGCTAGGCTAACTGATGCAATAGCATCGTGTTTTGTAATGTGAGGTACTTTATTTTTGGGATGTGCGTCTTAAATGTTCCTCGCACTTTTGACAATTATAAAACAGCATTAGGCATTTTAGCAAGCTAACTTTAGCTTTGTCACCTGCCTTGTTTTGTAGTTTACCTTCATTCATTTCTCTGAATAAATGACTCGAATAATAATTTTGTCTCATTTACTCTGAAAACTGCTCTTTAAGATTTATCTCCTTGTTCTCTTCATTTGATGTGAAAATTAGACTTCATCATCGGGCTGGTTGTGTAACATCACCATAGAAACGCAACCAAAAAATTACAAAATGATTACCGAAGCATGGATAGCCCTGAAAACATCTCATGTCACACGCTACTGTGAGCATAGGAATTGTTTATCTGAGCAGGTTTCTAGCCTGGCAGTGTTTGACCTTTATTCCAGTAGCCCTACAACCCATTACCACAGGAGGGATTCATTAAAAAATGCTTTGTGTCATCACTTTGCAGCCACTGAGTTGCAGCTCTCCTGCTTGTGTTAAATCCAGGAGAGATTTCAGTCTTGTCAGTTTTTTTAACAGCAGCTGCAGAAGGTAACCATATCCTGCAGACCAGAATGAGTCTGTTGCCTGAAAGACCTTCTAGATCAAGCATTTTGATACCTCTAAAACCAAAGTGCATGCATGACGCATCATGTGATTTTAACATTAGCAGACATTACCAGCTCTGCTTCTCGCAGGCTGTCAAGTTAAATAAGGCAACGCTGGATGCCCTTGGGATTCAGACTGCAGCAAGCTGTATTGTATCTTTGTTTTAAACACTATTGACAGCCTCAGGAGAACACAATGGTCCAAGGCACTTGAGGAAAGATGGAGCTCACACATGCCAACACAAGTACACACCTGCACAGAGACACACTTGTGCATCAATTGACTGGGCTTGATCCGAGCTGTTTCATGTCTGCTCCGGGGACTTTATCACTGGTTATCTCTCTGGTGCTCTCTGTCTTCTGGATCAAGCAGGTTTGCCTACACACAGCCACCTGTCTGAACACCCCTCTGATGAGATTACTCACACAGGGATTTTAGCTGTGTTTTTTCCTGCACGTGTTTTGATGTGTGTGTACTCTCTTAACGCAGCGAATGAGGGAGGACAGATGTCTCAGCGTGTTTCCGTGTGTGTCTGACTGAAAAAAAAGAAAGAAAAAGAAACGGTGGATTTATCTGAAATGTTGTGCCTGTATATTACTATATACTCAGCGAATTCAAGGAAATTATACAACAGTGACTGGAGCAAATGCACATTATTAGATTCAGTGCATTATGCACACATTCAGCTAAATTAATATGTTCAATCACCACACAAAGAAACTCACTACATCTCATTATACTTCAAACCCATTTAAATAGTCCAAACAGCCTTAGACATGAAAAAAGATAAGAGCACATCTCCTCAGATACTGATTAGTAAAATACTCTCTGAATAATCTGTGATTGGACATCCACTCACATGCATTGTGGTCGTAAGCATCAAATAATCTATATATTACATATATATATATATTCTGTATAATGAGCAATGTCAATGCAACAATCAAAGACTCGATTTGCAGTCCAAGTTACATTTGAAATATTTCATGCTTTAGGTCTGGAAAGCCAGAAACGCACACAAGGAAATTGATTTTCACAAATCAGATTTATACCACTGATTTGATATTCGACTCAGATTTAAGGACGTGTGTCTCAGTGTGGCTGCGAAAATCAAATTTCAGACCGCCTTGTGTGTGTGGGCATGTATGGTGCTGAAATGAGACAATCTTATTTGCTTTTCACTCAACACCATTGGATACACACGGGCTAAAGAAAAAAAAAACCCCCACACACACTTGTCTAAAGCAACACAGGAGAACGACTTTCACCTGCAAATAAGTGTTAGGTGGGCAATTCCAGTGAAAAAGCATTTTTATTAAAACTGATGCAATGTGAATGGAGGCTTTTATAGTATAACATGACAGAATGAGCCATCTAGTGTGTGTATGAAACTGTCAACTACCTGTCTCCATGTTCACACAGTGGGGGTTGCCGCTCAGGCATGTGTGCCACACATGTAAGACTTTACATGTGTGAGATGTATGTTTGTGTCTGGAAAATGGATGGATGAATTTACAGCAAACCCACGCTGCGTCTTCCCTCCCGGGGGGGATTTTCTCTTCCCTTCATGTCCATAAATACAAGTCCACACAGAAAGCATATTTGTCTGTTCTAGGGCAGCGTTTGACTGGCAATCAGGGTAATAACCTTCCCGCTAGAAGGGATTAGCGGCAGAATGCAAATGGCAGATGTGACACATATTCATACATCATGTTTGCAGGTGCGGAGGTTTTCACGCTGGCTGTTCAGAGGTGTTGAAAAGAGATACGAATCAGTCATGAAGCCGCTGACACCACATACAACCGACATGTCTGATGAGCCGGTGGAGATGGTAATGAAAATGAATGGATAGAGATATTTATAGTGGTAAAATGGCTTTGAAAGATATCCTCAGTGTTTGTCACGGGCTGACTAATGTAGCATCCGGATGCCATTTCCACGTCAGTTTTCAAAGTGAAAGAAATTATAACGCAATTAAGTCAGAGATGGCGGTTGTTTGCTTTTGATCATGATCATCGGCCGTGAGCAATTACTCCACATGAACTGGACTAATGAGAGAACCACAAGGTGTAAATAATGGAGGCCATCAACAGTTTTATCTTATTAGCAGCTTGGAAATAATAATCACTAGCCTGCTGCCGGGTTTAATGCACACACATAGGACTAATCATTAATCTGGCACGTTGTTTTCCAGTACATGTGTTAAAATGAATTGACGCAGCTTGTAATGTGTTAATTTGCTTCAACCCGACAAAGCTGTTCTTCTAACACTTTGTTAGATGTTAGATGAGTGCAACATTTTCGTGGTGAAATCAGAATTCCCCAACTCCACGGGTTGGTCAGGATGTCCTAAATTTTGAAAAAGGGGATAAAATACACATAAGGCCACAGTGAGCAGCCTCTTAGCTCCTTAGAAAGACTGGAAATGGAGGAACACCACTAGCCTGACACAGTCTAAAGGTAACAAAATCTACCCACCAGCACCTCCGAAGGGCACTAATTAACACGTTGTATCCCGTTTGTTTAATCCATGAAAAAAAACCTCACAATGTGAAAACGACACATTGTAATTTTATAGGGGGGTTTTTGTGCCAGGCTGTTGGTTGCGTGGCAACCTCACCGTGACAAGACAAAGACTTAAACTTGTCACATTTCGTGCTAATTACACCAATGAGATATACCGCATTAACTAGTGAGCTTCAAGGTTTTTGTTTTGCTTTAGGCAGAACACGGTTAGCCAGTCTTTGTGCTAAGCTAAGCTAAGAAGTTAATTCATGGACAGATGTGACAGTGGTATTGATCATTTTTGACAAAAAAAGCACCAGTGAGCATGTTTCACATAATTTCACATAATGTCATAATATTACTATTATATTGTAGTAATTAAAACAGTGCTAGCTGTGTAAGTGTGCCTATAGAGAAAAGCCTTTGAGTTTGATGTAATTAAATCCCCAGCGCAAATGTAGCTGCTAATGTGTTTTATACTATTAGGTCTGGGCCCAGCGTGTCGGTTTCTGTTACTTTGTGCTTTGTGCTTTGTTGATGCAGTTTGCACTTCGCACATTTTGTCATTGACTTTCCAGACTGTTCCCCTTGACATATTAAAATCACAAGCAGTTCATTTTGACTGATGCAGCTGCAGTTTGGTCACAGATGATTTGGCCTCTTTGGAGCTCATTTGTAAATGAACGTGTTGATTACCAGACATCTCCAGCTCATAAATGCTGCTGATTAGCTCTAATCTTGACTTACCTATTTAGCTAAATTTTTAATAGTGATTCAATTACTTACAAAATTAAAGTCGCAGTCCTTTATATATTGTTTGTCTGGATCCTGTGGGCTGATTATTTATTATACTGTGTGACTGTCACAAATAAACACATCATTGCTGCCTGGCCACTGAAAAACAAGGGACAGCTCTGCATGCAGCAACTAAGATCTATGAATATTTTAAGACTTCCCTACAAACATTGTTTGAATTAGTGCTTGTGGTGTAATCACAAGTTGACAGGCCTTTCTTTAAATATACATAGGAATTATGCACGTGTCTATTATTAGGCACTTTATTAAGGCTAGATCTATCCATTGTTACCTGTGTTGTCTCATTTGAGAACACGAGGAGTCACATACCCGCTGATAACAACTTTAAACCTAATTAGTTTTCTGTTTTCTGCAGAGGCAGTCTGTGCTATAAACATTGTATAAATAATTAAAGCCCAATTTCCTCAGTTCACCTTCCCTGATGAGAGGTAATTTACCTTTAGGCTGTCTGAACCAGGACCAAAGCAAACACTAAAAGATGTTCGGTCTTTCTTATCCAGACTGGGTGTTTGGTTGATGTTATCAGCAGCTGCCTCACAATGCTCACCTGCAGACCTGCAATGACACAAGAAGGAGCACGGATTCAGATGATGACTCCTATTTAGCAGAAGAGACTTTACATAAAAAGGACTGATGCTACATTATGATTTCATTATTGTCAACAAATCCCTTTGAAAAACAACACATTAGTCCTTCCTCAATACTTGTGGAAATCTTCTTTGCAGTGTTTGAATGTAACTAAGTACATTTTTCATTTAGGGTAAAGGTGTACATACGTTCCAGAGTTATACTTTTACTCCACTTACATTCATTTCACTCCAATAACTACTTGAGACATTTCAGATGCAGATGTCACATAGACAGCATATTTTAGTTTGTTGGTTTGTGCAGAATGTGAGGCATTGTTGTAGAAAAACACCAACAGGTTACAAAGTAAAAAGCACTGAAATGCCTTACATGTCATTGCATCACTAAAAATATCTAAATAATAAACAACACTGTGAGGATACCTTTCCAAATGTGCATGCATGACTTTTACTTGTAATTAATAACTATTAAGTGTTTTTTATTAAACTTGAGCAAAACATCTCAGCTAGTCATAAATCTATAAATACAAATCACAGATATATTAACTCATTTAAAAGGGATTGTAAACACATAAAATATGGTTTCTTGGCTGCTGAACCAATTGAAAAAGAATAAACTGTCCCAAACCCAAAAAAAGCAGCTGGACAGAGAAGGAAATATCACCTACAAAGTAATTTCCTAAAACAGCGTGGTCGTCATAACTTGAGTCACCCGAACAACAGGAAAAAAGGGGTAGGACTAAAAAGGCAGAGCTGGATCGGTTCAAAGATTTTAATAAAGACAAAATCAAAAGGCTCACAGGAGGTTGAGGCAGGCAGGGCCAAAACCCGAAAGCTTTCCAAAACAGGCAAACAAATCCAAGTGAGCAGGCAATAATCACAAGTGCATGAAACGGTCCAAGAAAGGTCAAAGTCCTGAGTAAAAAATCCAATAAATGCATGGAAACAAGAAGAAAACTCTGGAAAAAAGGCTGAAACATTAAACACAAGGGTGCTGGGACAGACTGGCACAAAACAAAGGGAGGAACAGAATATTATACCCTGTGGAGACTGGAGACACAGGGGAAACAAATGAGCCAACAGGACCCAGGTGACAATCAGGCAGGGAGGAAAGTGAATCTAAAAACTTTGAGACAAATACTCACAAGATAAAACTACCGATGGAGCGCAAACTGTTACTCAGTCATGAGAAAAGTGCATTGTTAGGGACTAATGTCAGCATAAGCAGCAGACCCACACTTCATTTGGGGATTTGTTGTAATAAAGGAACACATCACTCAGTGCAATGGTGTGGTTTAATTGTTTTTATGGACAACAATGGAGGTGTAAGGTACAGAGGAATAAAACATGTCAGGCTTTGTTTACTTGTTCTGTGGATCAAATCCCAATTTAAGTTCCAGCTACCTGCTTCCTCTGGCGCACCACTTCAAGTGATTTTCCTGTGAGGACTGAGTTTGCTTGGTTCTGCTGACACTGGCGCTCAGTGGCTGTTGTGTTTGTATGCAGTTTAAAACTCAGTTTGGTCTCAAGACACCTACTGATAAAGTCAGTATGATTAGATGCACCTAGTAGGGAGAGAACGACTTTAGCTCACATGTGAAGTGATGTTGCTGGACACGTGAATGAATGTCTGCGTCTAATATTCTAATATTCACTCTTTCTTTAGATCTCAGTGCTCCAGCTGCTAAATTCTCCTCCATGTTCACCAACTGGTTGATACCTTTCCCCGTTTGATGATAAGTCCAAGGAGATACAATACAGTGGATTCATCGTACCAGCTGCCTTGGCTGCAAAACCAAAACAGTGAGCTGAAAGATGCTAAAAAGGTCTAATTTTAGGAGAAACTATAAGCAAAAGCTTCCTCATTGCACACGGTTTCTGACAAAAACCGTTCTCAGGGCTTCTGGGCTAAACGCTCTGTTAAGAGCTGTATCTTAAATGTTGAATGCTGTGTCAGTCTACTCTTTCCATGGTCAGGAATGAATGTTCTTTCTTAAGAATAATATATAATATCACGAGTTTTATCTTTTAAACAGTGTATGCCCTGGCACAATGTGTTGGCTGTTAGGTCTGTGGGTGGGCAGGTCCAGAGAGAGAGAGAGAGAGAGTTCTTCTTTAGGCCATCTACAGGCCAACAGCAGGGGCTTTTTAATATTTGCTTGCGTTGATACAGGAGAAAACACGACACTCTTCGTTCTTCTGTTTCCTTCTCTACACAATGAACGCAGGTAGGCGTATACTGCCATTCTTTCCTGACACCCACGTCCCAAACTCTTTGCATAAGCAGTATATCTGTTTGGCTCTGAGCGTGCCGTACAGCGTAATTACATTTTACCGTGTCGGGTTACACAACTACAGACATCAATGGGCTCATCCACAAACATCTCAGTCTGATGAACAATTGGTTGGCTCGCGTGCTTTTCACGGCGACTTAATTGTTTTGTGTCCCCTCATGTAAAATCCCCTTGTTGAATTAATACATTAATTAAATCTTTTAGTTAACAGCAGCAATTAATGCTAAATCATATTGCACAAAGGTATTAAGTCACCACATTCAACTAATGGCGGCGAAGGTGTGACTCATTCATTCTTCACTCTCGGGCTTTGTGGAGTCATATTACTCATTCATGATGGCTGATGTGCGCGTTCATTTTAGGTTCATGTTTAATTTATGTTTGGTACCAGTGTCAGGATGTTTTTGTAAGCATCACAGCTCTCCACCCGTACTTATCCTGCCATCTGTATCACTGCCGACTGACCTAAACAGTGGGGTGACTCCTGGGGGAGGAGGGCAATCTCAGTCTGTCTGTCAGTTCACTGGTGCAAAGCCAAATATCTTGTCAACTATTGGAGGAACTGCCATGAAATTTGGTGCAGACATGTACAGAACTCAGTGGGTGAAAAAGTGCTCAGGTCATTTATTCAAGTATAAAAATACTCAACTACAAGTAAAATATCTACTGAAAAGTTTTACTTAGGCAAAAGTAAATAAGTAATACCAATAAGATGCACTTAGAAGTAGCAAAAGTGAAAGAACTCAGCAGGGACTGTTGTCTAGTCTGAATTTGTTATGTGTCAAACAGCATATTCCACTTGGATTATCCAAATCAGACTCAACAAACCACCTGCACAAAAGTAAAAACCCACATTTCTGGTCTGAAGGAGAAACACACCTACTTTTAAAGAATATGAAAGACTTGGGAACCAGCAAGTGGTTGGATATGTGCAAATATCACTATGCTCAATTTTTCAAGAAGATGGTTGAAAGAATGAAAAAGGGATTTCATCAAATTAATCTGAGTGCACAGGTTTTATATTTTTGTATTATTGGATAATTGTTTTGATGTATTATTTTCAAGTCAAGATTAACCATAGCTGCTGAATGAATATTTTCAATATTATAAATGTAGGTGCACTACTTAGGCTAAAATATGCTCCAGTTCAGTATTCAAGTATTCTACTTTGTCACCTGCTACAGCTGATGGTTCCTAGAGGATGAATCTTAATTTGATGATCTTTAATCAATAATTATCACTCTTACTGTTCAGGCAACATGAGTTCATAGATCCATTTTATACAAGTTACAGAATCTCCAGCTTTATCTTAAAATTAGCTGTAAAATTGTATTTTAGATGTTAAAATTCACATTCTGCCCCAGGATCTCATTAATCTATAGGCTGTAGCCTGTGTTGTTTGATTGGTCCTGGTCCACAGTAAACTGTTGAGCTCCCTCATTTGAGACTGAAAACACAAGGGGACTGTGTTTGCTGTCCTCATCCCCAGTGTGTCAGGGCAAGGGATGAGGACTGTATTGCATTTTGAGACACAGTAGAATATCTATCTCGTTTTAATGCTTGAGTTATCATGTACTCTATAGCGATTTGTAATGGTTTTAACCGCTGTTGCTCTGCTCATTTAATTTTGTTCAGTGTCATCTTTTATTCTCTCTTATCTTTCATAAAGCATTTTGTAACCCAGGTTTTGAAAGATGCCATAGCAATACAATCCGACTTTTCAGATAAAACTGCTCAACAAGAGATTTGTTTTAAATGCAAACACAACCGGAACCACAGCGTCTTGAATGAATGAATGACACAATATGTTGTCAGCCACGTCTTCTGGAAAGACACACTTGAAGTGTTGTCTGACCTGATGTGACTGTCGGGGGGGGGTAACATAATGTGTCAGTGTCTGCCAAAGTTTTACACTTTGGTTAAAGATTTGGTTAGATTCTGCGAAACATGACAGTTTGGGTCAAGATGATTTTTCGGTCAGGTTCGAGAACCTTTGTTGTCACGGGTTACGTAAATGAAAATGCGATTGGAATGGATTATAAAACAAATGCGGCCATTGTCAGCTGGAAACAGGAGGCAAAGGAGACTTCCTCCTTTGCTCCTGGCATAATTAAAATGTCATCTAGAGAACTTTGTTACTTATGACTGATGCTTGCTTGGGAGCTCAGTCTCCTCTGTATTGCATTGTTGGTACTTGACTGCAGAAGCCCTCTGAACTGTTGTGATACCGCATCACGCCTCTCCAGTTTATTACAGTGTATTAAATTCACATGTTCCTTTTTGACAAGATTGGATAAACATCTCATGATATTTATAAAACTCTGCTGTTAAAGCGCTGACACTACCTCACACCTCCTCTCTCCTCAGTCTTCAAGCTAAAGCACATAATACAATAATTAGGTAACCTTAGACATGCCATCAGTAATCCTGGCAGCACTGGATTCAGGTAACAGATACCTTTTAAATTTACTGCCAACAGCTCTTAAGATTCTTTTATTCCCTTTTGAGATATGAAACTTTTCTAATCTGATGGGTTTTCTGCCGTTTTGTAATTGTTCCTATCAACACTTTGCTTGTGCAGCCATACCGCTATGCCAACAATACTCAGCGCTGTCTTTCTGTGACACCAAATCAACCCATCGCTTTGGATTTCTGCCTGGCTGTTGGCGAGTGTGTGGGGCCACACATGTCGACACAGTTGAGGTTGTAGTATTTAGTCCTCAGTACCTTCCATTCATAGACTCGTCACCGTTTCAGTTATCACTGTGCATCAAAATTATATGTAAATACTTATAGGGTGTCTAATATTTAAATTATTATTAATATACAAAAATATTTCTTAGAAAGACCCAGAGATCTTTTCTTGTATTACATGATGAAAAATACAAAATATAATGAATAAAATCTGCATTATTTGATCTTAATTTTAATTCTGCAATGCTGGTTTCACTTTTACAAATCACTTTGTTGTATCTTGATGCATCTATTTTAGTTTGACTGTCCATCAATCTCTATTTTGTCAGTGAAGCGGATCTTACATGCCTCATGAGTTGGCCTGGTTGGGTAAAACGCGCATTTCCCATCAGAGCTGCTGTTATTAATGTTCATGGCCCTGATTCGTCTATGATCTTTTCTGTCCTGCTGTTGTGAAAATGTGCTTTCACTTGGCTCATGCGCCTGACACACAGCTGTGTTTTTGAAAAGTGACATCTTGACGGCACCTGAGCCTGGCAAATTCTCGGGTTCTGGTGATTAAACACTGGTCACGATGTGATATTCTCGTCTGCATATTGTCCAGAACATAGACATAGGTGTTCTGGAAGAAGCTTTAAAGTGCCTGAATACACGGTGGCTGACATGGGGCAAACATACTACAGTGACCCAGAACATATCCATTAGGAGAACCGAGCTGCATCTGCTGAAACTATTCCAATTCAGAAACATTCAAACAAATTCAAAGCAAATTAAATAAGTAAATGCGCTGCAAATTGGAAGAGTGCTGTCGAAAAAAAACCAAGCAAAACTCATGAACAGCAAACACATGGCAAACAAAGAACAGATGCAAAGTCAAAAACACACAAACCCTGAAAACAAAATGCAACAGAAACACGCTGCAAACCCGCTCGTCACAATGGCAGGTCTCCAGGCCTCTAGGGGGAGCGCTAAGTGGAACAGCTTGACTTTCAGCCGGAGAGAGAGCAACCAGAAGAGAGTGTGTTTGTTGTTCCTGCTTCCAAACAAACACACTCCACACTTGTCCGGTCTCTCACAGTTTAAAAATCAAGTTTCACTTCGCGCTCTCTATCATGAGAACATCAACAGTGTTTTTGTAATCGCTCCCGCCGCCAGTAGGGGGAGACAAAAGTCCCACACTTTAGCTTTAAGTAACATACTACATATGATGAATGTTTTATCAGCTGCACTACAGATGACCAACATTGTTTTTTGAGGCTTATACATGTTTACAAAAAAAAAAAATCTTAAAAAAATTAATTAAAATTCAAAACAACGATTGATAACTTGGATTTCAAGATATCAAACAGGTCTCTCGGGAAATGTCTTTTGAATGAATATAATTATCATAAATGACTTCATTTATGACCTTGTAAAAAATGAATGAATTGACTTATGATCAAGAGAAAACAATTTTCCTTCAGACATGACAATTAATTTGATTTTAAGCAACCAAATCTGCCTTCTCTGCACACTGTAGATGTTACTTTGCGTGAACATTTCACACTTTGCTGAAATAGATGCTTTAAAACCTTGATCTTTAACCTCAGAGTACTGTCCAAGGATAAAAGTGGTTGCTTTTAAAGAAGCATGTAAAGTCTGAAAATGTTACTTTCCCAAAATAGCATCGTGTTAACAGTGTGAACTGAAATGATTTTTTTTTTTTTTGGTGGTTGCATAAGCTAAAATTCTACCAGGCAAACAGCTTTAAATAATTTGCCAGTCTTGTGGAAAGCCAATTCTCATTTCATATGCTCATATTGCTGCTCTGTGCGCACTGCAGTTATCCTTGTAGTCTGTTTTGTCATTTAGTGGAGATATTCATTGGAGACTCATATTCCAGCTTTAAACAAGGGAGAGCATGGCACACTCCTACCCCTTTATGGCTGCATGGAGACCAGAGTGCAGCACAGCGCACTTTGTGTGTCTGACTGAGCACGTCAGTCCGTTTATGTGTTTTGCACATCACAGTGATTCATAAAGAGATTTAATGTGTGCCTTTATTTATAAACCTTCAGTCTTAACAGAGAAAATTTCATCATGTTGTGTATCATATTTCTTTGCCGCAGCCAAAACCTTGTTTCCCATCTGTGTGTTTGTACATGCTGAGGACATCAAAGCCGCCGCCACCCCCGGGGGTGCCACTGCGCATTTACTGTTTGTGTGTGTGCGCGCGTGTGTGTGTCTGGGGTGAGGTTGTGTTTGTGTGGCGGTGGATGTGTTAGCCCGGGTGATGACATGAATGACTACCAGTAAGGTGTTATCATTTGCAGTGTGACAGGATGCTAATGGCAATTCACTTACAGACACGTAATGAGTTTCCACAGTCTGTATATTTCGGAAGAGTGACAGCAGATTGTGCCAATAACTAATAGAATTGACATGAACCACTGTATAACAAGTGTATAAACAGGGCTGTACATGAGTTTATATTACACATGCAATGAAAAACAAAAATCTGTCTTTGTGATGTTGCCTTTACTGCATTAGCGCCTGTGTAATGCAGTTTTGCATGTGCAACAGAGCCACTTGTTTGTCTGATGTGTGTTTGTTTGTACGTGAGGTGAGCTTTGTCAGACAGATTTAATATAAAATGATCTGCATACCTTATCGACATGACAGAGCGATGTGTATTGTTTACTGTGGCTAACGTCAGTCCAGCTGCTGGAAACAGCTGCTCGGATGGACGGATGTCTGGGGGATGAAGAGAACTGTCGCTTTGATTCTTTTGGTCCATTTACTGCCACTACAGAAACACATTTACACCCAAAGCAGAAGATTGTTGCTTGACTTAACTGTTTTCGTTTACTTGTTGTTGGCAATGTCTCATTAGAGTCGTGATTCCACAGGGCAAGTCTGCATTACGCTCTGGCTGTAATATGTATTTGTTTGTGGCTTCAAACCACAGCGGGAACATTTCAGCATTTCATGTGCAGCGTTTTGCACACTAGATGTTGTTGACTTGCTCAGATTTTGTTGATTTGGCCACTTGTTCCCAATGTTTGTGCTTCTATCATGAGAAAGGATAAGGAGGCTACTCAGTCAGTCTTCAGGTGCATATTCATCCACCAGTTTCACTCCACATATTCTAAAACGTTTTAATGCTTGGCTGAGGTTGATGTATTTTATTGAGACATTTTAAAAGTAATATTATAAAAGTATAACAAGACAATCATTCCCACATGAGTCACCCAGAAACAAAGTATTTCGTTTTATTAACAATAATAGTTCCTCAAGTGGTCCTTTGATTGAGCCCTGTGGCACTCCCACAGAGCTTTTCACGGCGATTTTTTAACCACACAATGATGTCAACCATTATTATGTTATGGAAACATTGTAATTTGCCAGTTTGCTAAGCAGTATTTTACTATGGTTTATTGCATCCAAAACCCTGCACAGGTAAAGGGAGACCGCAACCACCACCAATGCTTTATCTAACTTTTCTTTAATAACACAGTGTGCCGTTTGAGTTGAATATTTCTTTCTGAAGTCAAACTGCATAAGGTGTTGAAAGGCCTTGCAATCAAGGTCCAGTTGTTTACCACCTTTTTCTCTCGGTAATTGTAGGCAGGGGTTATTATGGCCATTTTCAAGGCGTTGAGAAAAGTGCTAACCTTAATAGATTTGAACATTATTTGAGTTAAAGTGGAAGTTACAACGAAATTCAGTATCAAGGGTGTATATGTCATTTAGTTTGCTGCCTGATGGGTTTGAGGGGTTTCTATTGATCTTTGTTTCATTTGCATTTGTCAAAACAGATCTTTGGGAAAATGAAATTTAAAAAGGTGTGCTTTTCTAAAGCCCTGACCCACTCTTAGGACAGAATTGATAATACAATTGAAAATTGAACACTTTGGTTTTTCTTTCCAATTAGTTTCTCAGTGTGTATTTTACTGTTGCCTTTCGCTTCTCTGATGATTTTTTAAAAAGTTGCTTATACATGATGATCAGTATTCAGTCTTGATTTTTAGGGTCTGTCAGAGAGGCAGATCTTTTTTTCATAAGGTCACATAGGTTTCATTAGGCTTACAACCATTGTTTTAGTTTATTTTGATAAAATCTGTTCGAAAGCTTACCTGCCTGCTCCGGTGTATCTGCTATAGTGTAACTGCATTCAGTTTGCTGAATGTTTGCTCTCAAAGAGCTTTAAATCTTACTTTGGATTAAGAGATATTCAGATTTGATCCGTTTTATTCTGACTCCTGTGTTGTGTCTTCGTCAATTCTATACCAGCTCATGTAGGATTATGATCTGAAAGACCAGTTACATCATTACCTTATAGGTTTTTGTCATCCTGTCTGCTTCGTTTGTAAAAATCAGATACAGTAAGGTTAAGGAAGAGTCAAATCAATATCCTGCCTTTGCTGAAAGTCTCCACATAGCAAGAGAAGAGTACAGAGAAAAATGGAATAACCCTGTTGGTATGGGAGTTGTTCTCTGACCAAGATGTTCACACTGCCTACGCTGAGCTTGTCCACCATCCAGATCTTTGGAGTATATGATGCACTGAATCAAGGGGGGCCATTTCCTGGCTTAGACGTTTTTCTAGTATGACTGCCATGACAATCCTTTCCCCCCCATATGTGATTAGAAAGTGCTGAGATCTTCCTGTTTGTTTTAGGAAAGGTGAAGCAGCTGCCATCGTAGGTCAAGTCAACTGTAGGTATTTGGAAAGCAGGCTGTTTGCTTGTTGACCTGTCCCACGTCACGTCGTTTGGCATGTTGTTGTTGTTTTACTAAAATACAATGGATTGATATTTAAAAAAGCAAGTTGAAATACTAATCGATAACACGTAGCAGCAGCTAGCCTCAGGATAACACTGGGACATTAGTTTTGTATTTCCAGGAGAATGTATAGCCTCAGTGCTGCTATTATTTACAATAATTATTAGTTTTTAGACCTTTGGATAAACATATTTTCATTAGATAAAGTCTAAAATCTCTCTGTCATGCCCAGTAATGTTTGGGGAGAAAACAGTACCAGCCCAACAGTGATCTTTACAATAATGCCAGTTACTCAGTAAGTCACTCTCCCAGGACACCTCCTCCGCAGTCTGGCAAAAATACACACAGGACACAAAACAGAAATCCATTAAATACTTGATGCAACCATGAATAAAGTCAGTACCTTTGCAGCTTTGAGGCGTCCCTCTGGACTCATCAAGCCACTGACCCAGATGGCTAGCAGCTTGCAGAGAGCATGCAGTTATTTTGTGTGAATGTCAGCAGCAGTGTGCCCAGAACGTCTGCACGGAGACGCACTTAGGTGAGTTGTTTTTAGTGTGGAAATCTGTGCCAAGTGTGGCTACATGGATACTGTATGACCCAAGTCCAGGTCCGGAGGGATAGGGGGAGAGAGGAACATGACTGAAGCCAAGCGTGCAGAGAGCAGCCTGGGTTGTGCGCAAGAACAACCTCTGCATGTGGAATGAGTTCCAGGCAGGAGGCAGAGAGGAGAGGAGGAGGAAGCACTAGCGCAAGTGCAGCAGGCTTCTAAGCGCTGGTATGTTAACAACACACCAGGTTTTGTGTGTGTGCGTCTGTGCATGCTCATGCATTGCTTGTGTGTGTGTGTGTGTGTGTGTGTGCGTGTGTGCGTTATCTGGTAGATGGTAGAACATGATTGGCGTGTGCACGAGGGAGGATGGGGCTGGGAGCCGCTGATTGGTCGTGCTTCCTCGTAGGGTGTGGCCAGAATATGAATGACTGCTCCTGCCTTTCGCGCTGCCAGGTTTTGGGGACAGTTACTGAGGAGGGATGGGGTGTTTGAGATTGTGCATGCAGAGGGGAGAGCATCGGAGCTTATGAGAGAAGGGAGGAAAGAAAAGGGGAGGGAGAAAGAGAACAGGAGCTTGTGAGAAAGAGAAAGAGGGAGGGAGCTTCAGGCAGCAAGACTGGACTACCGCTCAAACACTGCAGTCTTTCTTTTGCTTCTCTGAGGGAACTGTCTTTCTCTTCTCCCTGCTCGTCTCTCTTCCTTGCTCCTTCTCTTGCTGCTTGGCCATGACCCTGGTGGACACCTTGATCTCTTTGCCCACCTAGAGAAGAGGATAGCAGTGCTGTAGCGGAGGAGGGAGAGAACGAGAAGAGGGGACACCGCACACTTTGCCTCACTGATGAGAGTCTGGAAATTAATTAACCGCCGTCAGCACAGAAGGGGGAGCGCAGCGAGGGGCTCAGAGTGAGGTGCAGGAAGAGAATAAGAGGGAGTTGAAGAGGGCGAATTGCTAGATGTGTGAAGAGCAGGCTGTGAAGAGAGGCAGAGTAACCCCAGGACACTTTTCACACACAAAAAGGGACAAGTTAGGGCAGAGGCACAGGAACGGCAGGGAAATTAGGCAAGATAGGAATTCAAAAGGGATACTGATTCAAGAAGCGAAGCAATGGTCCACTCACGTGCGTCATTCATCCTTTCACGCTTCTTTTGAACCTTCCCCTCACACCATCCTTCCCTCTCATCTCCGTGCCTAGTTTTTTTTTTCTTTTTGCATGTCAGCAAAAGCACATCGACAGCCACAACCACATGCCGAACACTCAGCCACGACTCAGACCACAGCGTAGCATTTCATTCCCAGCGGATGTGTGATCTGTTACTGAGTAAAGGAAGTTGATTGGCTAAAGCAGGGGGTGCCATTACCTCCCAATCGAGAGCACCTGCTTGGGAATTTCTCATGAGACCAGGTAGGACGTTTCTGGATCATTTTGCCAACCCAAAGCAGCTGGAGCGGTCGAGTCGAAGCCCTCCAGACGTTTCCCTGATTGAACTGTTACGAGATGAAACTGCAAACCAGCTTATCTCTCGGAGCATGACACCTGTGTTTGAGCGATTACAGAGAGGGAAACAGGGATGTGCAGATGCGTGTGTGTGTGTTGGGATTATGTCCTAAATACACAGAATTACACAGGTGTTGCGGCAGGATTATGCAAAGTCTCCTGCTGAATATAGTGGCACTATAGGATTAAAGAGAGGAACTTTGGTTAAGTGAATGGCGGCACATTATCTCCTGCAGATTAACTCAGATCAAGTGTGATCACACTTGGGGTATAATTAAATCAGCCATTGCAGGGTTTGATAGGGTTCAGAATTATTTTGAGCTAAACTGGGAACAGGTTGAAACATTGCTGAAATCCATCTCTCAGCCCTCAGTGGAATAACTTCTGGTCCCACACTGTGGACTTTGCTCAGACCTGAAGTACACAGAGTGACTGTTAAAGACCCATAAAAAGCTCATTCAGCTTTCATAATGAGACGCTCGAGCACAGATGAGACTCCGTACCGACGCAGTCCATCTCTGGACAGCAAGCCCGACACACCGCCGTTCACTTCTGGGTTTCACCGCTTCAGCGGGGAGTTTGAGTATAAGCGGCCGCCGTTTGCGTTTGGCTTCCACACGACAAAGGGGCCACAGACGTCCAAGGGGCGTTACGCCCAGGGGAAGAAGTATGTGGTGTTTTACCTGGACCTCTCCTTCATATTCCTCCTAGAACTGCGCCGCTGCAGGATGGCCGAGGGTTGCATGATGGCCCTGCGATATGGAATGGTCTTCTTCAACCTCCTTTTCTGGGTGAGTCCTTTATCTTACATTTCTTTCCATCTGCGTGTGTGCGAGTGAGTGAGTTTCAGGCGATGTGTCTTTAGCAGAAAGCGATGTTTCACTTTCTTGACTTTTACCTTTTTTTCTGTTTCTCTGTTACTCATTTTTTTCTTATCTTGTTTAGAGGGAGCTCTATTATGTGTGTCTGTGCAACCAGAGTGTTGTGAGAGGAGTAAAGGGGGGGGTGAGAGACGGATCATGCATTTAGATCATGTGTACAAAGCCCACTGTGTGGGTGAGTCGAGCTTTTTCTGTTGCCTATACAGTACTTTAAGTGTGGGCGTACTCTGCATTGTTTGCCGTGTTAAGCTTTGGCATATTTGGAGCTTGCATTGTGTGTACACTAGTTAATCACAGTGTTACTGTTGTACTGTAATTCTTCACCTTCCTCTGCTTCCCCCTCCTCTCCGCACAACAGCGCTTCTCAGCCCATCAAAGCATCTGCTTGTCAATCTGCTCTATCTGGCCGATCGTATCTGTTTGCCGTGGGGATATTTGAGCTCGATGTCTGTCTGCCTCTGTCAATCCCACTCCGATAGCCCCACAACAGATCACTTTCATTTGCACTGTGAAGCCTGTCATGTTCCAGGGCTCCACTCCACATTTAAAGATCCCGATCTCTGCTTCATCTGTGCTTTCTTTCTTCTTGCCACAGACTCCCTTTGTGCAATCCGTTGCAACTTGTCACAGAGTTTTGAAGGTATACTAGTCTCTGTGGTTACCTTGCTGGGATTACTTTGATTTGTCCTACTTCTGTTCTCATTGGTAATGGAACGAGATGAAGCCTTGAACTATGAAATGCAATCTAGCTGCCAAGATGCAATCTCCCTCGGGGAATGAGTGACCTCTTCACCTCCACATCTTCTGTCAGCTGTAAACTGCTGTCAAAGAGGGGTGGCGGTGTTTGTTATTAGCACACTCTGAGTGAGTGTGAGTCTGTGTGTGTGCTTGTGTGTTGCCGCTGGGGATAAATAATGGCCACATGACCACGGCGAGCCTTCTCCTCCTGAGAAGCCAATTGTGTTATGATCCTCCAGGTAAGAACAGAGGAGCTCCTCCAATATAAAACCTGTCTTTGAAAATAATGCAATCCGAGTCTGAGGAGCAGGTGATGGCTAATGTCAGGCCTCAATGTCGCAACCATTTCAGTAGCAATTTACAAGCTGTTACATGTTGACCGGTTCATCCAAACCCAGTTTTTGTACATCTCGTTCAAAATGTAGACTTTTAGGAGGGTGACTTCATATACAGGTGTTGAATGACCTCAATATTCTGTTGACAGTGGAGTGGATGGGAAGGTGGCTCTCGGGCCTGACAGTCAACACAGATTATATGAACACTGACCCAATCAAAATAGGTTTGGGTTCAACTTTGCCTTCACTTTCAGAGTGACACAGCCGATGAAAGTTTCCCACTTGAAAAAGATGAGCACAGCACTCTCATTAACTCTCTCTTGGATTATTACTGTGATTATGTAGATTATTCAGTAGATTCAGTGTGAATTCCAGCTCCACAAGCTCAATCGTTAATAAGCTGTCACCTAGTTTCTGTTGGGGTGGGGGGAATTATAGTAATTATATCATGTGTAAATCAGGTAATGTAAATAGCAATTTCTGCACTATGCAGTGTGTGCAGGTTTTGTGATTAATTTGATTTTTTTTTTTGTAATGTGACGTGAGTGTTTAGTCAGTGTAGAGTCTGTGAAGACTGTCTTGAGGTTTGACTTTGGGAAAAACTAATTTTGAATGAATTTTAACGGTTCATATACACCTTTTTTGAAGTTATTTTGGAGAGAAATGAAATAAAAAGTTTCCACACAGTAATACCAGCCCTGGTTAAGGATGAAACTAAACCTAAACACACAGATACTGGCCTTGTATACAACAAACTGGTCTGGCGAGGAAATCCTTGTTTTTTATATCATGTAAAAGTACATGATAGAACAAGTGAAGAAAAGTGAAAATCATCATATTTTCCACTGGAAGTTAATTATTTAACAATTTTCACAATTTCCTTATATTTAATATCCTCAATGATTAATCGTAAACAGAACTGAGAGACCAACCAATATTGAAACGGCTTCAGCTGTATTATGTCTAATAAATCCAAGATGCCGCTCAACTTCTTCCTCATTTATTGATTGGAGTCCTGTTGCACCTATTGCTGCCTCAAGTGGCCAAATGCTACATTGCAGCAACAATAATGTATCTGTGAATATTGTAGCATATCTAATACAGATCTGACAACAGTGAAAAATGAATCACTCAGAAGTTTAATCCTCTCCCCCATAATAGAAATGCATTTGATTCAGAGCTTGATGAGCATTAAAAATCAGAATCTTTTTAGCAATCCAAGACTGTGACGTTAACTCCATTGTCCATTTTTTTTTTTGACCTGACCAAAAAGTTACTGTCATGCACAAAGTTAAGTGTCTTTCCAGAGAGACAGTGACAGAAAAGAAGGGTAGTTATAGTATGTGCAGTGACAGCTTTGGCTGAAATGACAAAAAGTGAGAGAAACTCGTGCGGGAAAGTACAAGTATGAAAACAGCAGAGTCCAGGACTGACTGTACAGATGATCTCAGTGAATTGCAGAGCAAAAATAAACACACCATAGCAACAAGCGCTTAGCAGCAAAGATATCAAGCATTTAAATAAGAAAATCTCACCAGTTACCAGTTTATCCTCTGACTAAACCGACTCTTTTGTGACACATGTAAAATAACAACCACCACAGGAGACATGTCCTGGAAGTTATCATGTCACAGATACGTGTTGACAACTAAATTAGAAAGTGACAAACTGCTCGCACGCAGAGAAAATGTAAGTGTTAACATATACATCAACTGAAATCATCTGTGAATGTGTCGACCCAGCACTATTTAATTTACACAGTTATGTTGTGCAGGTAGAGGGAATATGATTCCAAATGCTATGCGAGCAGAAGGTGTGACACATGACAGACAATAAGACTTTACATATCAGTCTGCGGATATACAGTAGAAGTTGTTTTGAATATAAAATATTCAACGCCCGCAGGTTTAAAGTGTCGCTCTGAAAAGTTTGTGTCTGAGCCGAGCTGATGTCAGCTTGGACTCACAGCAGTTACAGTGGATTGCAGTGACAACCCAGGGTCATGGCAAATGAAAAATATCAAAACATCAATAAGACGCTGATCGACTCCATCTGTATTCTCAGTATGATCCAAACGCCCATATTGTCACCAAAGTGCAACAGAGAAATTGCTGAAGTCTTCCATCGTTCCATCATTTCTAGCCAGGTCTTTTTTTTTTTTTTATCTGTGCAGCACCGCAGCTGTGAACAATGTCATCAGTGCAGTTACCCCAAACTGGATGAAATGAGATAGATAATTTTGAGGCTTTATGGAGGACAAACTGTCTCCCAGTGGAATGTTTTCAGGTCAGATTGAGTGCTGAGGACTGAAAACAGACCTCCTTGCTCTGTTTTCCTCCCAGCTTGGCATCATGCAACTCCGTCGTGGTGGGCAGCAAACTGCCAATCACCCGTGCTGTGCAGCTCTGGGAGCAGCAGGAGGTGGAGGAGAACCAAATTGTGGTAGAAGAGGTCAGGATGCTCTCTGTTGTTGCTGCTTTGAAAAATAAGACCCAGCGGATGCAAGTACAACTGATTTATTTTTGATATGATTTCTTCATCAAGCAGGTGTTACCTCATGTTTCCTCTCTCCATTGATGTTTGAAAAAGCCAGTGACTGCATTCAGGATTTATCTTGAACTGTGGATTGCCATGAAGCTTGTTTTGACACCATTTTGCATCAGTTTGGCAGCAGTTGCAGCTTCAGTAACACCTTTCACTCCAGGTGTGGAAATGCCAATTATCTGCTACTTTCAGAACCCCTGTAGTTAAATATCTTCAAACCAGGAATAAAAACTAATAAAAATGATTTAAACTCTGTAAAAAAAAAATTAATCTTTCACAGTGCAGGTTATTTTTTATTAAATGTTTCATAAAAAGTAGAAATAAAGGACGCCGTAAACTAATTTTAAAAACTTTGTTGTTCAGTCAATCAGGCTCCTCTGTTCATTTCTATTTATTTGCTGAAGCAGAAGGTTTTTATGGATTTTACTACAAATTTGCCATCCGCAATGTGAGATGGCTTTGCTATATGCATTTCTTGACGGCTTCTTAATTTGTTTCCACTCTGACTGACTGATTCCATCAATTACTCATTTGCTCAGTGTTGCATACAAAGCATCAAATAACAGAGTGATTTCAAACCTCCCTCTGGTTGAAGGTACGTGATTAACTGTGGAACGAAACACCATTTGGCAAATTTCGAGAAAAGTCACGACACAGTTTTAGAAATTGTGGGAAAATAGAATTGAGCTACAAAAATTGGAAGAAGTTGCACTTTTAGTCAGCAACTAGCTCATGTGATAGCAGCCAGAGGTGTTGGCATTTTCTGGGACAAACTGTCTGCTCATGTTGGTGTCACTGACTAATTTGCTCCCAAGGCAACTGCAAGAGGTCAAAGAGTCAAACAGTGACGGGTTAGTGAGAGTGGTCGTTATGATTGAGGTCAGAACTGCTGGTGTGCAGCTACTGAAGGAGCCGCGCAGATGACAGCATCCGCCGCTCCTGGAGGGACTCTGATAAACCCTGCAGCTTTGCTGAGGTTTCTCTGCAGCTTTCAACCCAAATTAAAAGTTGAAAACAAATTTACTGAACTTGAAACTTGGAAATCTGTTAAGTCTCATCCTGTTGTCAGTTTTTATTTCAAGCAGTGACATACATTTTGACACTTTGAGATAAGGCAGATTGTTCCATTGTTTTTGTTTTCTCTCTTTGGGTTTTTTTTGTTGTTTAAGGAGCAGATTGGTTTAAACCTAGTTTCACTCTCATTTTGTGTCCCCAAGCATCCAAGCTATGTTCCCTGCTGCAGACACTTCTCATCTCTGTTTACATTAAACAAGGCCCTCACGCTGCATTTGACAGCACAGACGATGCTTCTTGTAATAGAAAAGGAGAAGAAAATGGGGAGAAAATACAAATGAAGTGCTAATTATGCATCAGCGTCACTTAAAGTAAGTTAAAAAAGGAACTGTTATACTGCAGCGAGCGTGTGTGCTGAAAATAGTATATCTAAAATCTAATTTCTCCTGTAATTTTGTATTTTTATTTGATTTGCATAGTTTTAAATATTCAATTAAAACTGAAATACATTAGCTGACTTTTCAAAATTCACATTAGGAGCAAATAAGAAATGTAAGAACTGAAAATACTGTAGCATGTGTACAGGCTGCATATATACACCAGTAAGAGTGGATACAGAAATATTATTACTATAATACATGTTTTTTTGGAAGCTCGGTTCCCCTCTGTCAGAATAAACAGGGAACAAAGCCATTACTCAGCCTGAATTCCGATTTCATGCTTCCATGTCATTAAAAGGTGCATCAACTTGCAGATTGTCATGGAAACGAGCCTTTTTCGAAGCACTGCATGAAAAGGAATCACAAGGTCTATGTTTGTTTGTGTGTGTGTGTGTGTGCGTGCTCGGGGGTGTGTGTGTTCGTGCACTCACATACTATACTCTATGTCGCACACTGCGGTGCAAATAAAGTCAACACAGTAGCCAACACATCTCACTCAAGCTGAAATCCAATGACTCTTAGCTCGCCCGGAGCTACAGTCAGACACTCTTGTGTTAATTCCCATTATTGTAAGTCTGTGAAATAAGCTCAGCACTCTGACCTCGTACATCAACATCTGTGTGGGTGAGAGAGGCCTGGGTATCACTTCTACCCAGATGAAGCGTCAAGAAAAAAAAAAAAGAAAAATAGGCAGAGACGGATTTGTGCGCTCCAGGACAAATGCTGATTATCCCCTAAATGTAGCAGCAATGACTCCACCATAAAATTGCAACAGTGGGCAACTTAAAAATATGCGACGATGCACAACGCTAATCATCTTCAGCGGAAGCCACCACAGAGCTGGAAAAAGCACCCCACAGCTACAAAATACCCAAATAAGACTTCTCATTTACAGCCACTTTTTAATTAATCTTGTTAGCACAAATGTGGCTTTTCCACACCGCGGGGGGAGGAGAGGGGAGGTGATGAAACCCATGTAGCGTGGGGTGAGACTGGGACAGAGGGGAGAACGTAGGAAGACAGCAGGAGGATGAGACTGAAGATGTGTCCTCTGAAGTTATGTTTACTTGTCACCACAATGTAGGTCAGAGCCCAACGGAGGATCCATAGATTGCCGGAGTTGTGAATGGGTTGCATCTGTCTGTGCTGATTTAGTCAGATCAATAGAAATTGTCTTTCTACTGATTTGAGATCTGTCAGCACCGCCCCGCCCAGCCCCTGCCACCACACAGTCCATCGATTCACAGCAGGACCGGGGGGACGTGCACAGCATGAGCGGTCCGGGTAATAGGCCTGCAGTTTTGCATTTGCTGAGTTTGGCATGTTTGTGCATGAAGCTCAATGTTGGGGAAAAGAGAAGGGACACTGGGGATGTCTTCATTTGTGTCTTTTCATTAAATCATTATTATTGTGTTTAGGGATGACGTACCATATAGTTTTGTGTCTAAACATCTTCAGCAGTTTTCTCAGGTCTGGCCGATCTACGATATGTGCTTAGTACTGAATAAATTAACATTTTGCCAATTAGATATATCCTAAATACAGTTTCAAGTTTATTTTCAGATGCATTTTGTGGAAAATATCCTTTAATAAATCTCTCCAGGGTTTTTATTGGCCCAGAAAGAGGCTTAGGTAGTGGCTCAGTGAGGCTGCTCTGTCTTTATCATCGCTGCCAGTTTAATACTCAAACCCCTTTGATTCCAGTCTTCAGCTTTCAGAGACACCAGATTTTGGCATTGCCATAACACTGACCTACTTGAAGCATTCTTGAGCTTCTGAAAATCCAATTTTCTTCATGTTTCCATGGTTATGAAAGGCAACAGCCACATGAATTTGTCAGGATGAAGTCTTGACTTCATTTGTCCTCTACAGTTCAGAGGCACTCCACTGTTGAGTGTATCATAACTTCATACCTTCAAACACTAACTTCCTCTTTGGAATCACACCCCCAATAGGGACTGGTCTGATATAGGATAGCTGGGGATTAGTATAGCAATGCCACTTCAGCGTGACAACATCAACATGATGAACATGACCTCAAAAATGGCAGGTCAACCAATCAGCATACACTTGCTGTAAAAACGTTGCACACTTAAGTCACTCAAGGTTTCTATTGTGCAGGGAGAGTAGCCACTGTAGAAGGAGCTAAAAGAGGTCCCTCAAAGCAACGTTGTTTTCTGTAGGTTGGTACACCTGGGCACAGTTTTTCCATATTTCCTGGCACTGAGCACAACTGTCAACGAAGATGAATGTTAAATACAAAACAATTAAGTCCATATTGGAAGGAGGTGGATGGCCGGGTCAAACATAGGGCTTTTAAGATGAAGACCAGGGCTTGTTTCCTGTTTTAAACCAGTAGGAAAGTGACCTTTTTCCGAAACTTAACCAAATACTTTTGGTGAGGAAATGCAACCAAACTACGTCCGTCTCATTCTGCAAAAGGAGTAGAAAAAAATGTAGTGCAGGCACAAAACGTCCTTCCAACATATATCTTACAAATGATGTGTGAGCGGGCTGAACTGGCAGAACTTGATACCGTTTCTGTGGGTTTCTACACTGAATCAGTCATCGTAATGCTGTGGTAGATTAGACATGACTCTCATTTGACTTCTTTACAAAAGAATGCATTTCTTTTCAGCTGTGTCGATGCACAAACTTAAAATGTGCACCAACATCCTACATTTTCTTGTGATGCGTTAAAAAAAAAATCATATAAATTAAATATAAGCAGTGAAGTTTCACATAAAATTTATTTTGTTTTCATCTTTTGCTGCAGCCGGGCTGTATGACGCTATATGGATATTCATTCTATGATGTTAACGCTGCTTAAAAAATTCATGTCAAAGCATCCACGAAAGCCCCCTGATAGCAAAAAGTATGTCAGTAAGTGGATTCCATTCACTTAATAAAGGCAACACAAAGCTGATCTCAGGTCTGATCTGGCTGACTGTTTTTCCTTTGCCTGTTTCCCCACCTATGGTCCTCACTTCACATTTCATTTAAAGTTCTCAGACAGAGAACACATCAGTGGTTTGTGATTCTATGTCTGCATGTACCTTAGTCTCTGAAGCATGGACGTTAATTGAATTGAATGAAAATCAATGACGATAGAAGCACAGTGGGTTTAATCATTATTAAATCACCTCAGGACAAATTTTGAAAAGCGATTTTCAATAGACAGGTCTGAGTACGTGTTTAAAAAGAAGCTTTTTGAGAGGGCAATTAGAACGGACTGTGATGTGAAGTGAGTTGGCAGCTCACAAAGGCCACAAGTCCTGTTATCAGTTACATCAATACAGTTTGCAAAGCTGCCCAGCTCTCGAAAAGTGAGCCAATTTAAATTCAAAGTAATATTCATACCGATCAGAGCTTAGTCGGCAGAAAAATATCAACATATAGATACAGGCTAATGTGCTGGTTGTTGTGAGTGCATGTTCAGAAATAACAACTCGTGAAAAACATGAAGTTAACCGCTTGTAGCGACCACTCTGACAGTTGCAACGTCAACTGGAAATGACAGCGGCCGGCCTGATTTGTCGCTAACGGGGAAATCAGCTAGCATCAACACGCTGTCAGGCTCTAAGGAGGAACAAACTGGCAATCCTGCTTCATTAATGGCTAATTGGCATTTAGCATAGTGGAATAGGAAGATAACATATAACAAGTTTCTGCCTCAGAGGAAAGTCTCACCATTCAGCAGCCATTTTGGAAAAATCTCTCAAGTGGTTAATCGAGGCAAACAAGACAAGGCCTCCAACCAAAAAGAGACATCATTTCACTGTCGACATCCAGGACATGACACGTGACTTTGCCACAAAATGAGGGTTAACGTGTTTATTTTCACCACACACGCGCTGAGGTTCATGACACCAGCTTCTTGTACGACTCAATCCAGAGTGAAGTGACGTGACGGCGTCAGCTCACCCTACCAGAGCAGTTGGCTGATAACAGACAAAATGTCAGCTCGTCACGCTCCGTTTCAGTCAACTACACTTATCTGAAGTCCGTCTGCATTCGCTTCTTCCTGCCATCAGATCAGATCAAACAGTTCTGAAGTGTCCAGCAAGGAGATGATTGGCTAGATATGATTCCCTGTTTGGCTGTAACACAGCAGATGATTGGCTTTTGTGCAGGAGGGGACGGGATGTGTGACATCAGTGGCGTTTTGGACATTTCTATTAAAAACTCTTTAAGTGGTTTGTCTCCTCTCCTCTTCCGTCTCAGGTGTCAGTCCTCTCATCTGAAAGCGTATTTCCCGAACGTTGAGCTGTCCCTCTGAATCTGAACAGCCCTACACTCGGGTTTCCAGCTGCTCTGTACAACCATAATAACGCCACTCTTCCAGTAATGTGCTCTATAACAGTAAACATGTTTATGTTTATTCACTGAATCACACATTGAAGAGAGTGCTCTTTGTCAACCGCGCTCTAACTCACAAAGGGGACCGCTCACTTCGCTGCAAGACTTTTCCAGATTAGCCCGGGGACTGAGTGGAAGTACTTAGTGAGGGATGTGCTCACTATTTTGACAGTGAATTATTTCCTTCACTGCATCAGTCAGGCATGTCTGCAGTGGGGCTTTCCCTCTGTACAAAGCTGGCCTTGTCATTTCATGACAACAAAGGACAGCTCTTTAAACAGGTATAAATGTATATGTTCTTTTTAATATGTACTATACTGATTTTATTGTGAGAGAAGCCAATGCAGTAGCCAAATCCTTTAGAAAATGCTTGCATTACTTTAAAAAGGTCTGCTAAAATTAATAAATATTGAGTAATCACAGTTGACAGATCTGAATCATTAACATTTTTAAATATTCATAAAGGACACTTGAGGGCTGGATGTGTCAAAGCGATGTGCAGCTCTGTGTAAGAACAGCATGTAGCTGCGCTGTTGTGATAGGCTCCTCTTATGCTGTAAAGGTGGGTCGGTCCTTTTATTTTAGGTCACATTAGCGATTAGGATGCCACATGCCAGACATACAATATCAGCGCTGACCCACACTGGGAAGTTGGGGAATACACTAATTTGAATAATCGTCCATTTAAGAGAGATTTATCCGGAGTCAAGTGCCAGTCAGTATAATCCCACCAAATTCCACTTTGTTTTACTCAGCTGACCGAGTGGAGCAGCTTGAGGCGGTAATGAAAGGTAGAGCAGGTTTCGCTGGAACGCCGGCTTAGAAACTGAGACTGCTGTGTAAGACAAGGACGTATCTTAGGTGTACATATGGAGAGATTTTCCGTGTTAGCATACAGAAGTAGGCTGTTAACCCTCGCATGAGCAAGCGACCTCAGTCGGCCTGTCTCATTTACAGATGGAGACCAGATGGAGACAGCGAGCTCTAACACCCCACCACCTCAGCTGACGCAGGGAGGGGGGAAAAAAGCAGCTCGATACACCTAATTGACAGCGTGGTGTCATGAAAGGAGCTTTAGTTTAGGGTGCAGCGGAGTCCCAAGTGGAATGCATAAACAGCAAAGTGACACTGATCAGAGCCGAACGGATCCTGCCGCGGCTGCTGCGGAGATGCTAAAGGGACCGGAGCGGGAACAAAACTTCTTGTTCTGTGACGCAAATAAAAAAAAACAAAAAACAAAGTCAATGTTAATTATCAATAGCTCTCAGGGCACGGTGGAAAAAGGCTAAGGATACCTTAAGATCCTCTCTCTTGTTTTGAAGAACAATCAGACTCATGTGTGATTATTTCTGAGGACTTGCTGTGTTCGCAGTCAGACACTTTCAGGAAGAATCAGAAAAAAATGTCGAGATGGTGGGGGCGGGTACAAACCTTCAGTACCAAGTCATTTATGCCCAAGAACTAGCAGTGGTGTATAAGTAATGTCAATTTGAGGAGAGACAGAATTTCTTTCCGATATGTGGTTGTGATGTTCCCACGCACTTGCTCTCCCTCTCTCTCTCTCTCTCTTTCTCGCTCTCTCAGCAAAAGTGCCTTTCTATTGATATTCTCCTTCCTTTCCATGGTCTCTATTACGTCTGAGGAGAAGCTGTGCTCTCCATACTGCCAGAAAATATTTCTGGTTATAGGGCTTATTCAGTGTTAGATAGGGCTAGGCAAGTCAAACTTTTGTGCAGTACATTTCATGCATGAAGAAAACACAATGTGCTTCCCATAAAACATTTAAAATGCATATGAATTGGCAGAGATAGGTTTAAAAAGAAGAAAGGCGCACGCGGGGGCTTAAAAAGAATAAAAAGAAGAAAATTATTTTCCCTTTCAATTTCACAGTAAGCTGCTTCAAACTCAGCACTGTTTGGCTCTCCAAGTATATTTCCTGTATCCACCTGATCCATACTTCATTGAAGACACATCAAATGTACATTAGGTGAGATATTGGATTGCAGGAAAGGCCTTTTTTTTTTTAGTTCAACAGCTGCACAGTTCCATCAAATGGAAAAAATTGTAAATGCCTTGGGAAATTGGTTTTTCAAAATACACAAGAAAAACATAGTATAAACAGTAAATCGACAAAGACATAGCCCGCACATGGCCGACACATTGAACAGATGCTAAACACAGAGAGTCAGTATGGGGAACTAACGTTAGCATGGGAGCAAAGAACACAGCACACAATATGTTTAGCTATTAGCATGATGATTGACAATGATTATGGTTCAGCGATTTAAGCGATACCCCTGTGATTCAGCGCTGCACCGCCATAAAGTTGGGAACTCACAAGAGACGAATAAAAGCAGATCAAAGCAGCCAACCCTGTCCCTGAGAAATTATGTTATTTATTACTCTGTGCCAACAGAAAATATGTTTTGGCAGAATCAAAATGGCCCGATTTTAGTTTTTAGTTTTGTTTTTTTTTTTAAAAAATGAATATAATTAGGAAACGTTTTAACGGGTGTAGTTAATACTTTGGATTAATATTTGGTTATGTTTAGTCAATCAAATCTCTTGGTCAAGGAGGATTACTGTGTTTGCTATTGACAGGAACAGCTGAAACTGACTCGAGCACGAAAAAAAACCTTTAACATTCATCAAAACTGTGATCTTTCCCTCACATTAACATGGAATTTTGGTATTTTTCAATCTCAACCCAATTCAATTTTTCAATGGTTTGGTGTTCAAATGACTCCTGAGCACAACACTTTCTGAACCTAGTCCTGGGAAACAGACTACATCGAACTATATAGACCAATTGGGCCCTGTCAATGTACATCCATTAAAAGTGTTTGGTTTTGCCGCCGACTGGGTCAGATTGTCGGGCAACATTATGAAACTCTTGCCCCAAAATCTCATGAGAGTTGTGAGAGCTCTTTTGCAGGAAGACAGCGGTGAAAATATGAGTGAGGGCTGCAGAGAGAAGAGGTGAGAGTTGGAGTGAGAAGCGCTGCGGAGATCTGGTTGTTTTGGAGGACAGACATTGGAACTTAATGTGGTTCATAGCTTCACATTTCTGAACTGTGGCAACAAAATGTCACACAACACAGGCTGTGTTTCGTGGATAAAGAATCGCTGAAGATGTGTCTTATTGTGCTACAGATGGATGCTAACACTACCTACCATACACTGTCACTGCTGGCCATCGGGTCTGCCAAAGACGAGGGAGAAACCGTCAACTAAAGCACTTTGTGAAGAAAAGTGCTGTTCAGGATTGGAGAGAGCTGCTGCAGACAGGGTAGATTTGATGTAATTAGCTGAACTTACTGTCTTGAGCTGGCATTGTCGCCCTGAAAAGCAGGTTTCATAATGTTGCAGGACAAAATTTAACATCTACAATTTGAGTCTGTCAGTGGCAAAAAGAAGCCATTTTATTGGGCGCACACTGATTGGCTGCAATTGCATTACATTGTTCATTGTAGGCTCTTTCCTGGCTTACTGTTTCCTCAAAGCTGGACCTGTTTCAAAGATTGTTCTCCCAAAAAGGTTTTCTCTAGGACACAAAATGGATGGGTGGCTGATATTTCCTGACTTTCATTAATCCTTCGTATTTCTTGGGCCAGCAACATCTGGTTTATTGGTTGATCGGTTTGTTGACACATCGGATACTGAACAAGTCCACAGAGTGGTGACCATAGACAAATATCATTTGGATTCCGATTTATGAATTAATTATTTTATCGACCATCAGGTTTCTGGTTTATCTTGAGAAACATTGCTGATTTGATTGATTGAGCCCTCATGACTTTTCTAAACTGTCTCTTAAGTGATGAAGTCCACATCTTTTAAACTCCACAATATTTCTAGTCCCCAAGCCCCATAATAACCCCTGATGACATTACAGGGGTATTTTCTCAGACACGACAAAGTTCCTTCAAAGCTATGAAACAACTGGTTTTCCCGAGGCTGAGCTGTTCTCCCACTGTCAAGGAAAATGAGCCATACGTGTAAAAGCACATCGCCGGCACAGAGACAAATAGCTCAACACAAACCTGTGACTCCACTTAAAGACATGAAACAGACTCTATTTGGGAACATAAAAATCCCCTTTATAGTAGAAAATAGAGCAAGACAACAAAGTGTCATATGCATGAAGAGGTGGTGTGATTTCTAGCAATGAGTCAGTGTTGTCGGTAAACTGAGTAAACCAACTCCTTCCTCATACTGAGTAACTTTGGCACCGACACAGCGCACGCCCCCACATAAACTACACCACTTTAACATCATCAAATCAGCAACATGCCTGTCCTCACTGCGATCTCTCACACACGACCTTCCTGTCACTTGCTTAATGGAGTCCATGACACTGTAATTTGGTATGTCATGGCTAATCACACAAGTTTTGCTGTCTGGAGAGCTTCATGAAGCCACTCCCCCCCCCCCACCCTCCCTTACAGCAGCATGCATCAGTTTAATTGGATTATACTAACAACGTTCACTTTGTAATCAGGCCCAGCATGTGCCTGCCCCTTTAAATAAAAAAAAAAAAAAAAAAAAAAATCACAATCAGGGTGCAAAGAAAAGGTCAAATATTTCCATTTGCATGAATGTATTAGTTTATTTGGTCGCATGGTGCACCGACTTGCTGGTTACCGTTGAGTTTAAAGTGTGCTGAAGAAATAATAGCCTTTCACAATAAAACTCTTTCAAATAGGAGACATTTTAGACCTTGAGGTGTTCAAAATTGCTTTTCACAGTTCCATAGCGTGTGATTTTTTTTCTTTTTTTCCCCCCAATGAAGTAGCTGAGACACATTTCAATGACACATTGTTCCTTTTGTTTATGCTGCGATTGCTGGCTTTGCTTTTAAACATTATGGTGAACGTTTAGTGAAATTCACTGCTTTCTCCACTGCAGATGCTTCACTCGTTATTATCACAGGGTGTTTCAACTTTCCACTTTTCTTTAAAAATCTCTGTGTGTTGGTGTTGCTGGCCGAGTGCACGATGCATCAAGGCTTCAGGTGCTCATGGTTTTTATCTCAGCTTTATATCAGCAAGCTGTTGATCAGTCAATCTAAAAAAGAAAAAATCATCTGACCTAAATTTTAAATATAACTGGCAAAGAGCTACTCCACCGACTCCATCCACGTCTGCCCCTTTAGACCTCTATTCACACACAAACACACATGCCTCGGCATTCTCTCATGACTCCCAGACACACACACACAAACATTTTCTGCACCCTCACACGTTAACAACGGTGATAGGACGCATAGATGAGGCCCTGCTCTTTTCAGCAGGCTATAAAAATAGAGGCTTTTATTAACACTGATAAAAAATTCCATCTTCTTATCGACAGGGGAAACGGAGTGGGGCGGGAGAGTTTTGCTGCAGCGCCGCTTAGAATAAGGATGCTGCTGGGCAGGGAGAGAGCGAGAGAGCTAGAGAGAGAGGGAGAGAGTGACCGAGAGACAGCAAAAGAGAGAGAGACAGGGAGATGATTTGGGTGCGGAGAAGGGGGGAGAGATGGGGAAGAGTATCTGTATTATAGTGAAGCCAAACAGAAGCAAAATGAGTCTGGACAATAAGAGGACCAGATGGTGGTGGTGGTGAGGATGGGGGGGGACTGGGCATCGAGACATGGAGAGTGGGGGGAAGAACGCTAACTACCACAGAGAGTTAGAGAAGGAGAGAAAGACAGATGGAGAAAATGGAAGCAAGGGGGTGGGAGGGTGGGGATGAGGGTTGCCTTTACTGCCCTTGTTCTTGCAATCGGGGTTTGGTTGTAGCAGTATGGGAAAAAAAAACGACTGCAGTGTGGTGCGGCAGGGAGTCCGAACAGCATGGCTGTACAAACCGGAGGATGCCCGCGCACCTTGGGACCTGTGCTGAATGCAGGTGGAGTGGTGCAGAGCCAGAAGAGCTGGTGGGGGTGGGGGTGGGGGGGGGTGAGTGAGTGAGTGAGTGAGTGAGGGATGAAGGCGGGAGCAGGGGAGATGTGGAGGTTGCAGGAACAGGTGGGGAAACAGCAGGTGGTGAGGGGGTAAGGGAAAAAAAATGTCCTGGTAACAGCTCCGGCAGGCTGCATCATAAAGCACCTTGATGATGCTCTAATGACCCAAACATGCTCTTCATAGAGTTAAAAACCTCAATCATTTATTTAGAATGACATTTCGGTTGATTCCCTACTGAGTGCTGCGCTGTGTGCTCATCTGAGCTTGACCATGAGGGCCTGTACAGAGACTTTTGGGCTGCGGATGGGGGCTCAATCTTATATTTCGTCTGTAAAAGCAAGACGCTCTCCAGTGTTGTTATATTCTCCAGCAATTTCCACCAGACCTCTAAAGCCTGCTCCTTCATCTGTGCTTGAGGAGAGCCTCTCAATGCTATATATATGTAGTTGTCCGCTGTGAAGTTGCATTCTGGGTAACGTAGCGGCCAGGTTTTGACGGGGAAAAAGAACATGTGGAATAAAAAGGGCAATATTCACCACTATTACAGTGCCTCACTATTAGCTGAGAACCTTTTACAAAGTATTTATCTATTTTATCAATGGATTATTGATTTTCACAAGAGCATAATTAACAATTTCTAAATTGAAATCTTGACTGGGGCAGGGGACTGTGGGATACAAGGTCATGTAGATGGACATTGCATCATGGTGTATAAGTCGATGACCTATAACCACAAAGATTTCAAGGATCTCTTGTCTGTATGCCGTTTGTATTTCTCTTCAGTAAAAGCTATGTGTTTAATATCCAGTGTCTGATATAAGACGAAAGATTTGGACTGAAACTAGATTTACATCTTTTGATCGGTCACAGTGACCTTCGTCTTTGACCTGTTATCACCAAATTCTCATATTCGAGTTTAGACGAACGTTGTGCGCTGGATGTAATGAAATTCCCTCCAGGCGGTCCTGATATATTGCGTTGACAAGAACGTGAGGTCACCGAGGCCTTTGACCTTTGACCGCTAATATCTAATCAGTTCACCTTTGAGTCCAATCCAACGTTTGCGCAAAATTAGAAAAAAGGATTCTCTCGAGACATTCTTGAGATAGCACGTTCACAAAAATGGGACCAGTGCACGGACACACCAAACCATAACGCCTCTGGCCACCGCAGGGAACAAAAACTATTTCCAGATTCATGACAAACATATCAATAGTGTATCAATAGTGATAATAGTATGTGTTTTAGAATAGAGAGACACTAAATTAAAAGCTAAAATATCATATAGATCAACTTTGTATGAGACCTTTTAGATTTTCTGTTGTGATGCACTGTTACAAAGTGTTTTCCATTATTCACTGATATCCATATTCCTGTGTTCATAACTGACACATTAGTCATATTAGCGAGTTGACTGTGATGAGAAGAAATACACAGTGACATAGTTGTCAACAGTGGTTTTTAAATGAGTCACACAGGGAAGGAACATACATTACTCATGTTCAGAAAAAGAAAGAAAAACAGACCCCACCCGTCCTTTTCCGACATCCTCTCTCCATAACGTGTTTTGTGCCGCCATTAATAGGTTTGTTTACTTTCAAACTGATCGGTATTGTTGTCACATTGATCAAGTTGGTGCCATCTGTCTCTCCACATCATGATGGAAACATGCCAAAGGGTTCAGCTTGACCTTGCTGCACCTGACACACACTGATGACTTAGTATTCAAGAGTGCTCCCAAGGTATCCAAGTTATCGCCAACCTCATCGTTCCTACGCACCCTTGTCTGGTCTGGCAAAAAGAGATGGAGTGAAAACATAGAGCGACTCGGCCTTAGACACAATAACATGCTCAGGCAAGATAGAGAAATTGCTTCTCTAAGGAGACGAATGCTCGTCCAATCAATCTCGTGACAAAGCAGGGTTCCGCCTGAATATTTCCAAGAGGCACTCCTGCCCCGTCCTCCTTTATAGCTGCCACAATGAAATCCTCAGCGGAGTCTTGTACTGATCAAAGGCCATTCCCTCCATCTTTTAAAGAAAAATGAAAGACATCCATTCTTATTAAACCCACTGTTGCCTTTTATTGAGACAAGTCCGAGTCTTCAGGGCAGGCGTCGCGTGGCCACACAATGGGATATGAAGTGATACCGCAGGGTGCAGCAGCCTTTAAGACAGCTTTGTTAACTGTTGACAAGATAAACATGGAGCCCAAACCCAAATGTCCTCATGAAAAATGCATCTTTCTGAAGGGACACGGGGCATGTTTATCTAAAACGGCTGTGTGCTGTGAGTGATAAAACATGAAAATCCACCGGCGGCATTATTTTCTATAATATGAGCAAAGGCTATGATGACAAAGCTAAATGCTCTTTGCAAGGTGGTTGTGTACTTGAGGAATTTCCTCAGATATGGTTTACTGCCTTCAGCCTTCTCCGTGGTTCAGTGCTTTCCGTACATTCGCTGAAGGTACTTTGAAGTAACAGACCACAGGACGGTTGTGTGATACTGGCGGGACGATGATAAGGGGCTAGAACCTTTTTCTTGACTTTGTTGGGTTTAGTGTTCAGTCATCATGAAATCAGGTGTGCGACTAACATATTCATCATGATTTTGACTTAAGTGATCCCTTGCTTGTTTTTGCTGAACCAATAGTCCAAAACCCAAAGATACTTCACTCTAATGATCTGTATGGGGTATCTTATCTTGTGCCAGTGAATTAACCAAACCACCAAGTGAAATAGTATCAAGAAAACACAGCATTGAGATTATATTTATTTTATTTATTTATTATATTTTAATTTTTTCCAAAGGCCTCTCCAGGGCTCTGAATGTTTCAGAGGTTGGCCACAGAAAATTCAGTCCCATTCCCTCTGACTGATGTGGAATTTTCATATGCCCTGCATTTGGTGTCGACATGACTTTGTTCAGACGTGATCTAATTCACTGCTGTCAAACATAATTACAATGATGTAGGACAAAATGCTGAAAATGGCATTTGTGACGGATAAAATGTATATATGTTGTTCTTGTTTAGCCCACGTAACACAGGAATTGTGAAAAATCTACTTATCAGGCATAATAACAAGCCTTTGTATTTTGTATCCTTTATCAAATGTTAAAGTCCACTTCAGCCCTTCTTTACAGCCCAAATGAAGATGAAAAAGCCATTTTAAACAAAACATGAGGTTTAATTTACAGTGATATTAAATTTAAAAGCCGGAACCAGAGAATGTTTTTGCTTAATTGACTTAAAATAGTTGCAGATTAATTTTCTGTCAATTAGCTAATCAATGAGTCGACTAATTGCTTCGGATTTAGATGAAACATGCTCAATGTATTATTTATCAGTTTCTCCAGGCTTGACAGAGAGATGTGAGGACGATTAAACAGAGGGAGTACTTTGTTTCAAACAGTCTGTCGAGGAAAAGTTAAAAGTAACTTGCGATTTTGAAAATCTTACATTTTTATTCAAATCTTTTAGTTCTCCAAGTGATACATTAAACTGAAGGCTAAAAATAAACAGCAACAACAAAAAAACCCTGTGCGGTATCTAGTATACCAGTATACCATCTGTCACGCTGATTAGGCTCCCATGTGGTGAACTGATAAATACAGCAGCCGGAGATCACCAGTTTTAATTATAGATCTGTCCCCCCCCCCCCCCCAATGCCTTGGAAACCAATTAAGACGTGTGGTGCACACCCATCACCCTGATGCTCTGATACATGCCGGAGCATGTGATTTCTCAGCAATTTCTCACTGACCAGGAATTATGAGATGCTGTTCTTGTAACAAGATTTCTAATTTGAGTCAAGACAGTGTCACTCCTAACTCTGCATGAAGTTAATGTCTGGTGAAAAGTACACATACTATGTGCCAAAGATTAATAACGTATTGTTTTCTGCAGAGACGAGATAGAGATGGAATATTGATGGGTTTGTTCATTGACTCTGCCTGGTAAATATGTAATTAACAGACTAAACTAAACAACATATTGCTGCTTTCAAATGACAAAGGTCTCCAGCGGCAATAAGAATTATGACTCCTGTCCACTGTGACCAATTGTGTCTGATCATTGGCCAAGTAGTTATTGAAACCCAAACTGTGATCTTCCCCCAATAAGAAGAAGTTGTTTTAGTGCCCAATCTGAACCAAACTTTAGGAACAATGTAAGGAAATGAGCTCATTTGCCTTTTTTAAAAAGAGTTAGACAAGAATCCTAAGGTTCACTCTGATATGGCACATCTCCTAACCCTCCCTTAGCTACAGAGAAAGGAAACAGACAGCAGGGCACTGTCCAAAGGTTAAAAAAGAAAATCCTACCAGCACCTGTGAAGCTCGCTAATTAACATGCTATATCTCATTTGTTTGATCCGAATGAACCCATGGTGGTTTTACATGAGGTTATACTGTTACTGTTTTTACACCTATACAGACCAGTCTCTTCAATCGAAGATGATAACTTTAGACTTACATATATTCATACATACAGACCAGGTGATGTAATGTAAAAGGGTAAATAAACAGTATAAATGGGGAAGATGGATGAGTCAAACAAACAAGACTTTCAATCAGGAGAAACCAAAAGTCAACACTGATTTGTCCAAATGTGTAGATGTAATTTATTTAATGTATTTTACAAACCTAATGGAACTCAACCCACTTGTTTTAACCCAAAACACAATCTTTTCCTAAACCAAACTGCAACCATTCAACGATGTTGCATGTTTACTTTTGTTACCTCGATGAAGAAGGTCACCCAACAATGGATCAACTCTCCATAGAAGTCAATGGGGAGGACTGGCATGATGGCTGCGTGTAATCTAAATGTAAAATGAACGTCATTTGTATACAGATTGAAGAGACCGTCTTGAAACGAGATATAGTGCGTCAGTCAGATCTTCTGAGGTGCTAGTTGGTGACGTTTCTGACCGAAGCTTAATATTTTATTCATTCCCTGATATGATTGTGGAATCTTTGCTCGAAAGCAAATAAATGCTTTTTTTTTTTTTTCAAATGTCAAGCTATTCTTTTAAAATTTGGTTCGGTTTAGGCGCCAAAACAACTTGGGTGGGATGAGGGAACGAGAATGGTTTGACTGGTGTCACATCAGAAAACAAATGGTTTTGTTTTTCCAACAGTGATTTGAAACGATTGTGAAAGGCACAGTGGAATGACGCAGCCCTGCAGACAGAGACGACACATCAAAAACACTTTTATGTGTCTTTCTGGGGGGAACGCACAATATCCATTTTGTCGTTTAATTTGAAGGACTTGTGGGTAATCTGGGGTTTTATTAAGTATGGGAGCTCAAAAAGAAAAAACATTAAAGCGAGCGACACGAAAACGTGACCACATGCAAGCGTGCATGGCGGACGTGTTTGCGTTCTGCTGCCTGTAAATCTGAGGCCTACAAACACGGTCAGTGAGCATGTCTGCAGTGTTTATCACTAAAGGAGTCTCGCACAGAGAGTTTTCGCATCATCACACATTTTGTGGTGAAACTCCATGTGAGAAGACGTGGCTGGTAACTCCTCATGTCTATCAGAGGAGCAACGCGGCAGTTTGCACTCATCCTGACGGGGAGCGAGGTCTAAACTGGAAATTTGTAATGACTTAATTTGCCCAGTAAATGACAGAAAGGAGGAAAACTTTGAGAGAAGTAGCAGCGTTTACCTTGTGGGGCAGCCGTTGGCCATAGGTGGAGGAGAAAGGGCTGCAAAACAGCTCTTATTGAAATCAGTCTGCTGCAAGCTGATGTTCTCTCATTTGGTTTTCAGAAGTCTACGCTTTTATTCTCTGACATCTCCATTGTCCCCGAGCTTTTATTCCACCTGTGGTGCCCGTTTCTCTCTACTCTCCCCTGTTTACAGATACAGGAGGTTGCAAACAGGGGTGTTGCAAGCAAAGAAAAAAAAGTCATCTCTGAGTATTGATCAGCCACACTGTGCATCTCCTGCAGAGGCATCATTTGTGCTATAAACCTCACTTTGTGCACCTCTGAATAATAGGAGCAAAATAAAAGGCAGAATGGTCTGACAGATGACACATGACGCGCAACATGTAGAGGATTCGGGGGCGTTTGTGCAGCTGTGCCACTCACTTGAAACTGAAGAGGTTTCCTAATCTGGATAATTGCCGAAGCAGACGGAGTGATTGGGCAATCAGGAGGGGGGCTCTTTAATTAGGCAACATGGACCACCATGTCTTTGGTGCTTGATTGGCCCCCTTGACATTCATGTAGCTGCACTGATGACACTGAGAATAGTTCAGCTAAATATGTGTTATTGCACTTAAGTTTGGATTTTTAATTAATCAGAGCTCAAAATGATTCCTCTTCTCCGGCCGTTATTGGCTCTGATTATTTCACGCTATGTCCACATGTTGAACGCGGAATCGGGGTTTTCTGGGGAAGCTTCAGCTCCTGAGTCAAATTAGACTCAAATAATCGTGCCGGACTTCTCGGCTGAGAGGCAATTAAGCAAAATGTGATGTTTCTAAAAAAAAAAAAAAAAAACACATACCAAAAAAACACCTGGGCTGATTGGTTTTTATAACACATCACTATTAAAACTGTACGCTGTGCCAGTGCTCCCTCTTGCCTGATCAGGAACGGGGGCTGCGTTTGATCACTCCTCTCTTTTCCCATGCACTAGTTTTACTTCCCTGGTGCATTCAAAGCCGTTTGATTCTGCAAAGTACAACACAACCCCCATTTTTTTTTTTCTTTTTTACCCGTGTGTTTCTTGGTCCGCCCCGTTCTATTTGATGCACAGGCCTTTTGAAATATTCAGTGCTAACCCTTCCATCTTATTACACTACCTGTGTATCCAACTGGATATAGAGAGGCAGAAGGCTCCCCGCTACGCAGCTGTAGGTGTGGGTGTGTATGTGCGCAGAGAAAAGCTCAGAATCTGCCTTTTATTTGATTAATCCCCTTCTTAACACAGCCCTCTCTGTCCGCTCTTCGGGGCAGCGTTGGGTTGGTTGAGCCAGCTCAAGTCTAAGCCCCTCTCACCCCGGGTGGATTTGCCATTCTGAGGAGGCCGGTGGACACGGTGGTGATTTGAACTGGTGACTGTTGGAGGAAGATGAGGGAGAGGAGGAGGGAGGTGAGGATGAGATGAAAGGGGAGGTGGAGAGAGCGAGGGCAGATAGGGTAAAGGATGACAAGGTACAGATACAAAGGGAAGCAAAGAAACTGGTAGAGACAGGTGGGGCGATGGAGAGGGAGACATGTGAGTGAAAACAGAGCTAATGATGGGAAGAGATGAAGAGGGAGGAGGAGGAGGTGAGGCTGAAGTGTGATAGAAAGAGCTGGGGGGAGGCTTTGGGGATTGAGGTGTTAATGATCGGAGTGGGGGAGGAGGAGAGGTAAGGATGTGAAAGACGGGAAAGAGCAGCACAATTACGAAACAAGGAATTAAAATGTCAGAGAAGTCGACTGGGACATTGAGCGAGACAGAGTGAAGGAGTGTTAAGGGGTTTACAGATGGCCTGTAGCTGAAGCGTGAACACACACACATGCGCGCAAAAAGGTTGGGCATCGAGGCTGGGGGACAAAATAAAACAAATGCACTCATGTGAGGGCACACAAGACCGAGAAAGCAGGGCTGTTTATAGCCAGCTAGCAGGTCAGAATCAGGACTGACGAGGACATTAATGTCATGATAAATTAAATCCACCCATCGATGATTAAATGATTATTTGTTTGGTCTACAGAAATGTCAGAGTCTGGCTGGGGACTGTGTGCGACGTTTGCAACACGTGACTGTTGTCCTTCATTTATTCATCTGTGTATATATAGTTTATATAGTCATATAAACCTGAACATGCACAGGAATCGATTTTTTTGTTTAATAACCTTTTTAATAGTGGTTGACCCTCCAACCCTGCTGCTGTGATATCAGACGATCTTGTACACCTTCAGTCAGCGTTATGAAAAGAAGGTGATCGGGTAAAATAAGGCAAACACTAATTGCAGCCGTGTGACGGGACTCAAACTGAAGGTCAGACACGTCCATCAAACCACAGAGACAACCGGCGCCTCTACGCTCCACCTCTGCTGCATAAAAGGGCACACTCATGTCTGCACTGGCACTGGCTGTAATGATGACCTGCAGAAACACCGCGTACGATCACAGTTCCTTGAATGCTGGCTGTGACTTTCAGCACATACTTGCGCGAGGAGGGGGCGGGGGTTGTGGGATGTGGAGCATCCGTTACTGTGAACGCAGCCTCGCGAGGGCTGACCGGCTGCCTAACAGCCCCCTGATTGAACGACCCCACCCGTCCATTTGTCACCTCTCTCTCTCTCTCTTTCTTCGCTTGTTGAAGTCTGATTATTTTCACCTCTCCCTCCCCCCCCCTCCGTCTCTGTCTATCTTACGTCGGTGGCACCGCCTGCCACTGCATTTTGTCGCGCAGCTCTCATGGGACACTCTTTGCTGCTCCTTCTAGTAGCTGCCCCTTTCCCTCCCTCTCGTCGCCGTCTTTCCTCTCCACCTCTCTCTTTCCATTAATAATTTGTTATGCCACTCTTGCTCCGCGGGGCAGTTCTCATTGGTCTCCATTTCTCTCTCCTCCAGCTCTGATTTGTTATGCCACTGCCATTCTCTCGTACACGTCTCATTGGTCACTGTCCGCTGAGCTTTCTATTACCCTCTCTCTCTCTCTCTCTCTCACGCCTTCCTCCCTCTTTACCTCCTCCCCATGTTGTTTGATCTCATACTTTTGCTGTCAGAGATTTGTTTCTCCCTACAGCGTGCTACTGAGGTGTTTTTCATCTTCGACGCCTTTATCAGCAGAGAACACAAAGGGTGTGCAGCATCGGGAGGCTGCATGTGAGGCCAGCAGCTTCAGTTTTATCCATATTACCGTTCTGGGGGAATCATTTAGTCAGTGTTACACACACACGGTGTAGGTATCGCCATTTCAGTCTGTCATTAGTATCACCTGAATGCACCAGAAGACGCATTAGAAGGGCGAATGGGAATGCAGGGCCATTATTGGAAAACAGAGAAGGCATATGCTTTGTGAAATACAGCACTCCTGTTTCCCGTTAGATGGGATTGCGTGCGTGTGTGTGTGTGTGTGTGTGTGTGTGTGTGTGTGTGTGTGTGTGTGTGTGTGTGTGCGAGTGAGTAAAGAGTGCAAGGACAAATTTATGGAAATGCCAACTCATGACAAAGGAAGTTTGACTTTGAAGTCACAAAACCACAGTGACACGAGCAGCTCCACAGACAAATCCGCTCCCACTGAATTAGCACGAGGTGTCAACTTTAAAAGATGCGCAGCATTCATCTCTTTAACATGTGACTTCTTCAGCGGCTAATTAGACTTTAACAGACTTTGAAATCATTTCATGTCTTAACCTCACATGCTCACAGGTGTTTAATGGCATTAGATGGCAACCTGCACTTTAGACGGGAAATGACACTGATCTCTCCGACGTGCTCCAAATGAGACTGAGCAAAAAGACGGCACCAGTTGTTTGTTCAAACACTTCAAATGTGTTTACACTTTGCTGAATAACGACTAATGAATGTCTCCAGTGGCAAAGGCAGGAGTGGAATGGAATTGTTATATTGTTTGATATTATGAAAAAAAAAATCTTTCAGTCTGATCACAAGAAAAAGTCAAAAATTAATTTGTGCATCTTGTGAAACAGGTGGTGCCGGGAGTGAGCTCATGCTGCATTCACACAATATCAGCGGGATGGTCAGAATTACACTGACTTTCACACATTTTTCCAAGATGGTTACTGTCACTGATAAATATCCTTAATTAGTTTCTTTTGCTGTGTTGTGTAGTTGTTTCTGTTCCTTAATGAGGGAAACCAGAGACAAACAAATCTGGTTTGTTAAAGCCATAGCTCCTTTTAAATTAGCAGCAGTATTGCTACACGGCCGAGTATCGCCTCCTGACATGGAATTACAGCTCGGACACTGGTGTGAACTCCTGCTCAGTTGTTTCTAACTCTTAGCATACTAGCTAGCCAGTAATACACAACCGCTGACCAGCCACCACAGTTTACCAAGATAGCTGGCTTCCTGAAACAGGTTACATTGCACATCTTTTAGCAATATGCAGCTGTTGCTCAGTTTGAGGTCACCAGACACCAAAGAGAACAAAATGCACTAGTGATATGCTGGATTTAACTGTGCAAAAGCACTATTCTGAACTTTACTGACACAACACAAAGGGGCAATGCATACGCAGTCCTACCTTTAAGAACTGTACAATTGTAAATGCATAATCGGCTACATAGGATTTCAGAGCTCTTGGATAATGGATCCAAGATTGGAGTTTCCCATCATCACATCGGAAACAATAGAGTACAGACATATCTTCTGTTATCAGTTACAGCGAGGTACAGAGGCTACAAGTGCTCCATCCATCAGCTGCAATAAATAGGAGGAGACGTGACAAATTCAGTTCCTCATTTCATCTGAAAAGCTCCACCGTGCGTGGAGTTAAGAGTGAATCCGATATGCCTCTAGCGTGCTGCCTAACAACCAGTTTGCACTCTCTATAAAGGTTGTTCGCCAATGTGACAAAACGTTAGCACAGTTCTGAGAGATTGTCTCGTAGTAGTTAGCTCTGGACTGTAGATCTGTGTCAACAACTTGTACGACCTGTAAACATTAATGGGTCTTTTTTTTGTTCATGGTCATATGGGTTTGTTTTTTGAAGACAAATTACCTGTTCCGTCTCGGTATGAGGACTTGTTGTGAACAGGGAAACACACGGCGCGTTGTGTGTGATTTCAACAAGCTACAATGCTCCACGGGGCTGCCATTCAGAAATCAATTGCATCCAAGGTGAAGAGACAAAGCTGGACTGCAGCACAGTGGAGACAGTTAATGTGGTCTGATGAGTTTTTCTTTCTGTTGCATCTGCACAGGTTTATGTTCGTAGGAAACAGCTTTTACTCTGCCCGTCAACGTCTGCTGCCACTGTTAAACATGGGGGGGTGGATCTGTGCGGGTGCGAGCAGCCATCTCGAGGGAGTCATTAGGTCCGATGATTGCTCTGCACAGTCGTATAAAGGCCGAGGTACGGTATATGAGTGAATTTTATAGCACCAGGTGCACCTTAAAGTGCGAACACTGCTCCCCCCCGATGTTCTCAGACCCCAAAGACATTAACTCCCACCAATTTATTTGTTAACAATTAAATTCAAGGGTGGCTTCGTGGACACTTAGTGCCTTTGGTGGCTCGCTCCATCAAGCTCTAAACATCAGCGAATGTTTAGTTTTTACTGTTCCTGCAGGGTGTTTTGTTGCATTTGTGACAAACACAGTATAGGACGTGAAAGCAGACAGACACAAAGGATAACGCTCATGTGTTTTCATAATTCCCCTGCCTAAATATCTTCTCTGAATACTTCATGACATAGACATCCATTTACTTTAACCATCAATGATGGATGATCGTAGGAGAACCAGTACCTCACTGCAGCAGTCCAAGGTGGATTAACCAGCTGCACTCACATGTTAAATGTGAAATTTCCACTCCAGACTCCAGATGAAAACTCTTACATTACTCTCATTTTGTGTCAACCTTTCACACCGCTTGCTGCAGTGAAGCTACACGGTGCTCATAGTGAGGGAAATATAATGTGTATCAATTTATTTATGGAATTCAGAATGGCATATGTGGTATCCAGGGACCTCAGTCCAATTTAAAATGAAGCTCTCTGGGTCTGAACAATGCTCGGATGCACAACACACATTTATAATGAAGGATCCGCTGAAGAGTTTAACCCTGTTGTGCCTGAGGTAATTCCTGCCATTTAGCTGCTCATTAAATTTCGCTGTTCATTAAATTTGGTTTAGTACTTTCTCGTGTCTATTGGACACATATGATGCTCTTTACACCCTCAGGTTTTCGGCATTTGGCCATAATGGAGTGTATTGATGTATTTAACAGGTTTAGCTGCTGCACTTCATGATTGTTTTCCTGACAACGGTGCAATATATCCCTGACCTCCATTTCTATATGTATTTATATTATTGATGTCTTGGTTGCTTGATTTCTTTGGTATTGATTTATTTACATTGTTTTCTATGCTCTATATACCTGCGGTCTCTCTCTGTATTTTCAGAAACTATAAATGTGTTGAGCTACATTTCACACCTGCTCAAGCAGGAAAATTTTAAATTATTGTTTAAAAAAAAAGCAGAAAACAATAAAAATGAAATACGAAATGGTAAATGATTGTTCTTAGGTGAAATATTGTTAATATACCATTGTGGGTTTTTCTTATTGCACCTAAAGTATCTCTTACAAGTAATAAATAGAGTAATAGAAGATATAAAAATCTGAAGTGGGTGATAACTGCAGTTATCCTAAAGGCGAAGGGGAGTGATTTCTCCTCATTAGATGGTCATTTTTCTTAATGTTTGTGTGGCTGGCACCTTTGTTGTTGTTGTTATCTGATGTATCTCTGTCATGGGGGGGTTTATGTACTTGTGTGCATATGGCAAAGTGACTTGAGCACACGGAACCTGTTCTCAAATGAGGGCACATTATGATCAGACAACACTTGAGGGGATCAGGGAGTGAGGGTAATTCACTTCAATATGATTCCTCCATAATGAATTCAAAAATGGCTGCTCAGAAATTGAGGAAATTTCCAAAACGAGAGCCTTGATGACTTCCACGGCTTTGAAACTGAGTCACCAATTTGGGGTGTGAGAAAGCAATCTCTGCAGGTCAAATGACACGACTTCACTCCCTTATTCAGAGGGGAGAGTTAAACACTTATTTACTCATAAAATATGCAGGCACGACATTAAATAAAGACAACAATAATGTGTTTCCACACAGCTGCTGGTTTTTAACTCACTGTCTGCCGGGCTGGAATCACATTGAGGATGTGCATGTGTGGAATGCCTGATTTATGGGGTAGTTTTAGCACCTGGCATTAGGGAAATAAGCTGAGGCATAATAGCTGTGCATGTGAGCCGGTGCCTCCACTCTGACTTTGCCCTGGGACTGGATGACTGCTGTCACCGTGTCTGACAAACCGGGCGCCACTGCAACAAATCAGTCTCCTCCCAATCCCAGTCGATATAATGAGAACAGACCTGCAGGCTGCTGGGGGTGCGTGCGTGTTTCAGTGTTTACGTACGTGTGTGTGTATCTGGTTGCACAGAGGAATGGGGGAGGAGAGAATACTCAAGAGATTAGAGATTTATTGATTACCCTTTGCAGTGCCCCCCCTCTCCCTCCCTCCCTCTCTCTTCCCTGGGTCTTCCATTCTCTGCCAGTTTATTTATAGAGGGTTGTAGAGGGCAGTGTTTTTGGCTCTGCAGTGTGTTAGACTTCTAGTAACCAACCTTCTCTTAAAACATCATTCTAGCGGCTTATCAAGTGCACCAACATCATTATAATGGAGGAAGAACATGAAGGCAATAAGCTCTTGTGTGAAGCAGCTCACCCCCAACACACACCCCCTTTTCTAGTCTTAATAAATGCGCCATGATGTCTCACACAGCTGCACTCTGAACAATGTTAAAGTGTATATGCAGGATGCAGCCTGCCTTAGCAGCTGTGATGGACATGAAAATATAGCAACATGTAGACATGCAGATAATTGTGCTCACGCTGTTTGATAATGACTGTGTTTAGAATATAAATGAATGGGAGTGCAGGGGGGCGGCAGGGGCTGACAAGGGTGCGGGGGCAGTTATTGGCTAGGACTTGGCAGTTTGTGTTAAGATTCACCGGGGGCTTCAGGCTGTTAACACCAGGATGTGTTGGCTCCGGTGGCGCACCATCGAGGCAGACCTACTGTATAATGTGGACTCTCGCTATTGAATCTTATCCTCAACAGCAGTATGAGCAGATAATATGAGGCTGTGGTCCAAAGAAAGAAAAAAAAAAAACAGCCAACATCAGCCATTTCTGCAAATGTGCAAAAATTACATATGTTCATGTTTAGGTGGTGAAGCCCTATAGCGGCTGTAGCAATTATGAGTCTTTCCCGTTGGGAGCACAGGAAGAAGTTTGGTGATGTTGTCATAGAGCTGCGAGGCCTGCATAGGAGGAGCAGAATATGGCATTTTGACACAGCGGTTTTAGATGCCAAATAAATGATACAATATTTCGATATAGTGGCATCAAATTAGACGATCTAAGTCCATCTTGCCACACTGGTTTGGGCCAATCATTGTGTTCCATGAGGAGCTACTGGTGTCTACTGGTGTGGTTTAGATGTGACAACAACGAAAAGTGACTATTCGAATACACCAATGTAGGTGTTTGTTCCACAAACATGGAAATACAAGGGGATGGACCCAAATGCTGACAGGGAGCAGAGACAGTTCAAAGGTTCTATGACGATCACAAAGGTTTAGGCTTGAAAGGTCGAGGTAGGCAGGGTCAAAACCATGTACAAACCAATCCGTGTACAAGGAAGACAATTCACAAGGGGTCGGGCAGAATATGCAAAGTCAAAAAACACATTAATTCCTAAACGCAAGGAAACTCAAGGAGTACAGGGAACAGTCGGCTGGAACTCAAAGCACACTGAACAATGACAAACAATGGGAAACAGTATATACACACCAAGGAGGGAAGGCCAGCTGGACACAGGTGAAACTAATGATCCAATTACAGAGGCAGGAGAAGGACATGAAGTAAGTAAACAAAGATGCAAGAGGAACATAACAGGAAGTATCCAAGCAGAAACATAAAACCATGACAGGTGGTTCCCTCAGAGGCTAGGATAGCCGCTACATGGCATCAGTTCTGTCACAGCTGGGGGTATTCTTTCATTAAAAGAGGAGCGAAGAACAGAAACAAACGTTTGACAAACGTCATAATATACGCTGCTCTGACTGGTCGAAATTAGCTGCTGATAGACGGTAATAGACAGATGGTTCACCCAATCGCCTGCCAACTATTTTGTAGGAAGCACCTGCCCTTTTCCAAACAGTTTCCAACTGCTGAGATGGTTCTGTGTAACCAACCATCTGGCGCGTCAGGTTAGTTCTGGAGGGCAGTCACAAATAACAGATTTTGTCATTTAATTTTGATGAACCTGTTAGAAAATCTCAGAGTGAGATCAGGATGAAAAGTCACTTCTTTGGCTACTGCAGTTTTCTTTAAGAGTCCCCTACTTACTACTCACAGGGCAAAGAAAAACATACAATAAAAGGAGGAGGAGGAGCCTCTAATCCAGGGCAGAGAAGAGTGAGTTTATCTGGCCTGGTGTCTCGTCGAGGGAGACGTCATGCCTCCATCCAAACACCCTGCAGGTTCAGAGATTGCCTGATCTCCATCTTGGCAAGAAATGCCAGATTTAGACAATGCCTCGAGCCCAAATGAGTATTTTAATGTGTCCCAGACTTACAGTGTGGGAGTGGAAGACGACGACAGGATGCTACACAGCATAGCGGAGGCTACGCAGCAATGTTTCTCTGCTTTCGCTTGTGTGAGAATATTCAAAACACCTGAGGGGATGTGTTTTTTTTTCATCCTGCTGCACCTCCCTAATAGATTGGAAGATATTAAGTATCTGAGCTACAGATGTCTTTTTTTGATTCTGTGTAGCATAGACAGATAATTTGGTGAAGATGCTGTCAGCCCCAGCAGAGCAGCCGGGGTTAAAACTTGATGTACTTCATTAAATAGAAAAAGGCACTGTGAATATACCTCACAGTCAGATGCTGATACCCCCCCCCCCTTCCAGGACAAAATATGTTAGTATGGATTTTGGATGGGCTACAGACATCAGCAATGTTGTTATATTCACAGAGCCTCCCTCCCGTGTGTATTCAGTAATAAGTGTTTTAACGTAGCTTGAGATTGGAGACTTCATTTGGATGATAAACACACTCTAATACTCACATGCACACACAGAGCACCTAGTGAAAACAGCAGCACAGTCTGACCCACGAGGTTAAATACCTTTTTTGATTTACATACTGGGAGAAATTGAAGTGGAGCAAGACCAGCTGTATTTCATTTTTGTTTTTTTTTTACATCCAGGGGGATCATAAGTCAGAGACCCAGTAATAGTCCTGGCTGCTTGTAAATTCTGATGTAATTGAAGTTTTTAGCACTGTCGCACTCTTTCTAAGTTTAGATGGAAATGTGGATGAAATGGAAATGTGAGGTGTGCTAAATGGAAAGAGAAGCGAGAGCTGTGAAGGATTAGAGTGACTTTCAATCTGACTGCTACGATTTGAGATCACAAGATCATTTGCTGCACAAGTTGCCAATTCTGCTCACTGACACTTTCCCCACTTCCCCTCCAACATCCTTTAACTCCCTCGTTCTGCTGACCGGACCAAACTGTCTGACTTTTAAGACTCCTTCCCTCCTCCGAGTGGAGAACAACTGATTTCCAGACTGAGCAGAGGCTGTCAGGCTTTTAGGGGGAAAAGTAGGTCAGCGTGTGAGTGCCAAGCCTGCCCTTTTCTTCAGGTATGGAGTGGCTAATACAAGCAGTGAGAGGTAACACTGTTGACTGTCTGTGAGCTCACCGGGCTTCGTGAGATGCTGAAGTATCAGTCGGGAGCGACGATGGGATGCCAGAGGCAGGATTCAGCATCAACAGACAATCTAACCCTACGCTAGGTGTGCACGTCTGTGTGTGTGTGTCTGTGTAAGAGAGAGAGGGAAGGAGGCCAGATTCAGAGGAGAATAGCAGCAAAACACAAACAGTGTTCAGCGCTGGCGAAGTAACTAAGTATTTTAATCGAGTACTGCTCCTGGGTGTATGTTTGAAAGTATCTGGACTTCACTTGACATATTTCAATTTATATTACTTTATACTTCACTACATGTCAGAGGGTAATAATGTAATACTCAGCTACATTTGTCTGACTTTTGTTCTTACTTATGACATTTCATATCGAGATTTTACACAGACACATTATAAACTGATGAGATACAACACATTTTTAACATTAGTAAAGTGAAATTATTAAATTAAATCGCTCTCCTCAAAGACAGGCAAATACACACATTAAAATAAAAGGAAAGATTACAGAAAAGTCCAAAAAATAACACGCAGATCTATGTAGCTTAACTTGCAGCACAGAGGATAAAGAAATAAATCCGACTGTAAATATGTCTATGAGAAGATGATTATTTCTCACATTTTCCTAATGAGTTTATGCTCTCAATCGTTGTTTTCAACACAGCGTGATGTATGTACTGTAAATTAAGCTCCCATTTAGTGTAAAATACAGGATGAAGCAGGGTACGCTTTAGGAAGTGGCTTTGCTGCGATTGACAAGTCACTCGCATTGGTGGTCTGCATGGGATTAGAAGCAGCTGTGTGTATCTTTAGCAGCCACACTCTCTCATCCAAATTACTGTAGGTACACCTCTGGCTTCAAAAACCAAGATGGCAATGGCCAAAATGCTAAACTCTTGGCATCACGATGGCTGTGTCCACTTCTGTATACCAGTCTTATAGAACCACAGGACTAAACTACCCAACTGTATACGATCTGGTTAAAACTAGCTCTACATTATACAGCTGCAACAGTTTAATGCTGCTCAACGATGTGTCAGTCTTGCATAATAATGTCCTATAGACCTGCAAGAGTGCCCATCTTTCTGTGGAGCAGCTGCCATTGATAGTTAAAGTACATTTTGCTGTTAAACTGCTTAGTTGCACTGTTTTTTGAATGCATTACTTTTAATGGAGTACTTTTATGTGTATATTATTTCCTATATATTTGAAGGAGCTAAAAACACTTATTGCCCCACATTGAATATCCCAAAATAAAAGTATTTGAATGTTAATATAGACGTACTAGTCAGCTCCACTGCTCCATTGCCACAGTTACTGGAAAGATAACAATTCACTCATGCTCAGGTAAGAGCATGGACAGATAAGAATGGACACAGGAAATGCTCTTTGAGCCCCAAAAGGTTCCTTTCTTTCCCATTGTCAAATGAGACTAATGAGTTTCTATTGACTGTCACGACCAGCTGCACAACTTCAGACTATTATTCATAATAGAAGGTTTTCACAGTGTTGGGGTAATTAACCTTGATCTTAACTGCGAGAAGGACTTGAGTTCAATTTCTTGCTCTCTCCTTTGTGTGAAGCAGATCAGCTTGATCACTGAGATTTTGTTAAGCGTGGTTATTGTTCAGGTGCCAGGTTAAGTGGTGGCTTATAGAGCCTGCGGACCGTGGCCCTGTTTGGTTCAACCAGGCCAAGGCTCTGACTTTCCCCTCAGGACTCGTTGATGCATGCACCACAATTACATTTTGCTCCCAAGACACTCTGATTGGTGCATGGAGGTATCAGATGTCACATGACGACATCGCAACAACTGAGACCCATCCCACTTTCAGCCAATGAGAAAAGCTAACTTTTTGAAATGACCAAAACCGCCTGAGCTTTGGTAAAAAAAAAGTGTGTGTTTGCGCAGGACCCAACACTTGTAGAAAGATGCTAATTGTGAAAATTGGAGTTTCAGAGGCCTTTAAAGAGGCTCAAGGTGAGGCGGCGAGGTCTGTTTACTCTTTGAAAGCTGAAGACTTCAAAAAGGAAACGAAAGATCACACAGTTGTTTGACAGTTGTGAAAGAGCTGTGGGCAAATATTCACCCTAGATACTTGTTTAATAAATTATTAAAGCCCAGAAAAAACACACACAGCGCTGTTTAATGCCTTTCATTTCTGCCATTAGAAAATGAACAGGCATTTGTTCGTGCACTGGGACGACGTGGCCTTTTGACTCCGTCAGCTCCAATATAATCCTTATATTAATTCCATTACACGCACGATGGGGAACTACCATACTAACATCTAAAAATGCACATCACAACAGCGGGGACTTGAAAACGTCATTTCATAATGCCTGTGTGAAAAACAAATCAGGAACAAATGGATCTTTACGGAGACTTCGCTCCAATTCAGACAGATTTAGTCTTTTATCTAATCATTTTACTGGTTTGAAGTTTTTTTCCCTTCATGCTTGTATTTCATGATTTCTCTTTGTTGTTTTAGTTTACAGTGACTTCACTAAACCCTTTCTCAGGTTTTTCTTCATCATATCTCATATTACATCATTCATTTCCTTTTGGACGCATTTAAAAATGACTTTAATGTATGAGTATAATGTTACTTTGATTGTCTAACCCGACGTCCTCCCGGCTTTTATCTCATTTTATCTCAGCAGCTCTATCTGTGCACCCTGTGCAGAGGTTCTGTAAATATAAAAGAAGAGATTTGTTTGTTGGAAGAGGCAGTCAGGGGTGGGAATGGATTAGTCAAACTTGCATACTGTCAGACGAATCAGAGCACACCCACACCAGGTAAACCCACAGCGACAGCGCAGCACTTAGGAGTCCTGGCATTGACAGGACGCTTCTTTGCTTCCAGTGTAAGGCTAAGAAAAAGCGTTTGCTAGTTACCAACCCAAAACACGAATGCAATGTGAATTCAAAATGGGCGCATTCGGAAATTAACCAGAGATGTGACCTGCCAACAAACTCCTTCACATGATATTGTAGTTCAGTGTTGCTGGCAGCAGGAATTAGGACCCAAAACGGCAGCGTAGGGAGTTTTGCAGCATTTTTACTAGAACGGGTGAGGAGGTCACATACTGGAAGAGATGAGCAGGCAGGGATGTCAGGAAGTCAACAGCATCATGTGGCAACATCAACAGTGAGGGGGAATAGTTTTGAAAGACCAACTAGAACAACAAGCTGGAAATCAGTGTATTCTTGTTGATAGAAGGGGATGTAGCTTTTGTCTTCTCCATTCAGAGAGTGAAATTAATGCAGAAGCCCCGAGCTGTAAACCTGCCTTCTTTCTTAATTGCCATCAGGGGGTGACTCCACTGGCTGCAAAAGGAAGTCTGCAAGCAAATGACTGTACTTCTCACTTTATTTATTACCTCGGTTAACATTTTCCTAAAGAGTTTATGGTTTCAATTACAGAGTATGCTTTAGCTCTCAGTCAGATCCACCACTCACTCCTCCTCAGCTCCACCCCAGTGTCCAAATGGGTTACCACAATGGCACCACCGCAATGCCAAACTCAAAACTTCAAAACGTTAGTCCACAAACCAAAGGGGGTGACATCACAATGGCCATGCCCACTTTGTTGTGCAGTCTTGTTGTTCTCTTGCACAAATAAACACACCCAGCGGTGATGTTATGTTGTACTGACCACACCTTTGACTATACTTCTCCATCACTGAAGCACGATGACAACAACGTAGGAGAATTAATACAAAATTAAAAGATGACCCTAAAGTGAACCGATTCAAGTGCCAGTCATCTCCTGCCGTCTGTTGCCGCTGCTGTGCTTCTTGAAGCAGATATACATCTTTTGTACTGATAATTTAACCAGGAGAGTTTCATGCCCATCTTAACTGCGGAATTGCTCTAAAGCCAGAGACACATCAAAGGGACATCAAAGACCTAGTGGCAACAAAGCCCAACTGTTGCGTCGCTTTGCGTCGAGGCCAAAAAGCTGCACTTGAATACACCACAAAGACTACAGCCAGCGGCCAACCAGCACGTATGTTCTGCACCTGCACAAGAGGAAAAAACTCTCCATAACAGCAGGGGGGCTGCTTGCTGCACCATTTTCACACCAGTCTCACAACTGATGGTTTCGTAATATCTAACTGAGAATACTGTCTGATATTAAGTTGTAAATGCACTGCCTTGTTGTGTCCGTAGGATAAAGGAACACGTGGAGGTTAAGAGAAGCATTAAATGGTTAACATCATGGATACCACAGCGACAGGCTAAAGGGGATTTTAAAAGGCACAAAGCTGGACAAGAAATCAGAGTCATGTCTCCACTACCACCACCAAAAGCTCCGCCCACACACAGTTTGGGCCAACCATCGGCCTGGTTTGTCACAGGCTTAACTGTGTGTCACATGAAAAAAATGAACAGGGCTTTGATCTTCAGCCCCGAAGCTCACCAGAAATTCATCTCCCAGGGTCAGACTGTCAACGTATAGCTCTGCTGCACTGTGAAATTCAAGTTGAAGGGTGGCTGCTTCGACACAGTGGACAAAGTCCAGAGGACGTACAGTACACATTGCAAAGGGCGCTGCACAATGTTACAAAGCAGGTCTTCCAGGAAATGATCCAAGTGTGGCATGAAGCTGTGTAATCACTGCACTAGGTGACTACTTTAAAAGGGATTGTATCCTAATTTAAATCAGGGTTTTTTTTGTTGCTGTAGGTGTGAAAGATTTGAGATTTCGTGTGTCCCTAAAATCTCTTTTCAGACCGTTGTCATCAGATGTGGATACAATTCTAAAAAAACAAAACTGTTACACATTTCCACGTGCAAAGGGTGAAAAAGTGACAAATTGTAGTTCGTTAAGCTCTATCACAGTGTGGTTCATTTCATGAGCTGGAGTTGATCAGTTTGATCAGACTTTCCGTCGCCTCCTCGTAACACAAGCATTCACAGCAGATCCATTGTTGGTTGGCTTTTGCATTTGAAAACGTTTGCAGAGTGACAAGATTATGGATGAGTTGTAGCAGGTTTATGTAAATCTTAATAAAGCCTCACGCCTCCAAAGAGTTTTTAAATGTACAATTTGGTTTGAGAGTCTTTGGCGTCTGAGACTTGCGGAGCAACTTTGTCATTTTCCCCTCACGTGTGTCAAACGTTCAGATAATGGTTGATACTTTCTATGTAAATTAATCCTCTATTCAGCAGATTTAAAAGAGCCTTTTATGCCATTTCACATCTATGATGGGAGCATAATACCACCTGCTAAAATCCTGATCAGTGTGACACGCAGCCATTTCAACGCTCCATTATTGGCTGCTTGATTTAGGGCTCAGTCGTGTGAGACGGCGTCACTCTGAGTCATGTAGAACATGCGACTGCATTCCCGCCGTAAACAGAAACGTGCGCATTTGTCATTTTTCTGCTTCATCGCTGCTTGTGAAAATAAATATTTCTCGAAATGAACAGATGTGAACAGATGAAAAATGAATGGGGGTGGTAGTTTTGAATTGGTTCAAATGAATTAATTTGTCTTTGCAAATGGGCTGCTGGTGTGAAACTTGATTGGTGTTAATAGGCTTCCACTGATTTAGGAAGCAAGTTATGTGCTCGGAAAAAAAACATGCAAGGTTTTCAATTACCAATTGTAGCATATGTTCAGCCACACCGGCTTAAAGATGCTAGTTTGTCATAATTTCATTAGCAGTCTTAATTAGAGGTATATTCTGCTGGCGACATCCATCTAATGTGCAGTTAGCTGCATTGGTTTCAGTTTGAGGAGAAGCGTATCTCTGCTGTGTAGCTTTGAGAAAACCAGAGAAGAGGGTGCCGGAGGGAAGTTTGGTGTTTGTGCTCTCCTTAGCAACAAGGGGCAGGATGTTTATCATCTTTAAATTCTCAATTTGAAGGCAGCAAACAGCCTAAGGTTTCCTGTTTACACAATGGCTTGCCAGCAAAAACAATCGTTTTAGCTTGTTAAATTTTATTTTTCTGTTTTGAAAGAGGAGGATGGAAAGTTTTCAGGCTTGAAGTTTGATGTCAGAGAGCGCTCCACGCCACATGTAATGATGGATTACAGAGAGCACACGGGAGCATTAAAAACACAGCAGGATAGAAAATGAAAGTGGTGGGAATAAAAAGTTGCTAATGCATAGCCAGCAATTAAACTTCATATGATATTAAATATGTTACATTATTAAATGTTAGGTGCTACAACTACTTTAAGTGCTGAAGTTGTCACAGGGAGCGTTTTATCCCAGGCCGGATTATATAAATGATAGAGTTTCTTTGTTGTCGCTGCGTTGAAGGGATCTGAAGCGGCTCTCACAGAGCAACATTTTAAACTCCTCTACTAGCAGGTGACCACGACTATCAAGGATGGCATTTGCCTTGCTGAGCGAATGCCCTTCAAAATATTCCAGCCAGCTGAGCCCAACTCCAGTGAACTTCAAAACGTCTCTTCAACCTATTTTTTTTATTGAAACACTGTCACTTACCAAAAAGCAGGACGCCAGAAAGAAATAACTGTCAAAAAGAAATAAATTAATAATCATTTCTTCTGATTCTTCTTCTGAAGAGAGAGTGTCAGAGCAGAGCACAGGTTCAAGATAAAAACACCTTCATCTGTCTCCAATAGAAGTGGAAGTAAGACTGAATGATCAGCAAATAGTGGTTTTATCCCTACAGCGACATCCTTTCGTGTATAAAAATGAAAAGCACAGTGCACAGTCCTCAGAAGAGCTGGTGGAAGAAAAGAACAACCCAGCCAAACAGTTATGTCTATATTTTGCTTGAGCTCAAAGCTTTCTACCTGACAGATGTGTTTGGATTATGTTAAAGGCTGAGCCCTGCATTGGTCTGTTTGGTGTAAATAATGCATGATGTCACCCAGCTTGTTTCCTCACAACATGTAATAGATTCATTACCTCTACAGTGTTGTTCCAGAGAACTATCTATATTATTTTTTCAAATACCTTCAATACTTAACGTGTGAGGGCTTTAAGGCTCTTCCTGCTGCAGAAAATGAAAAAAAAAAAAAAATGCACATTCAGACGCTCAATAGTTCAGCTCAGGATAATCCGCAGACCTCACTATGGATTTTTCAACTGAAATATTTTATTCTAAAAAAGGTATGTAGTGGAAAAACAACCGTCCACAGACCTCACTGTGGGACACTACCTCGTTTTTTATGGTGCTGCTGAGCTTCTCAAATGTACTTTTGCATTGATGTTAGAAACAAATAACAATTTCCAATTTGCCTCCACTGAATTCAAGTCTGCAGCACAGGTCTCAACGGTGGAGAGCTCAATACCTCAGAAAATACAGCCTGAATTTTGCAGATACATGGATACACACCACCTGCAACTGTTTGGCTGAGATGATTAGGATTAAACCATGTCTGATTCTCAATTAATCCAATTAATTGATCATGTGCATAAGATGTACAACCAGGATGATGGAAAGACTGAGTCAAAGGTCCCTCAAAAAGTGCCTCTGTGGAAGTTACATAACCTTGTAAAGCAGAGATGTGTGCTGGATGTCTGCTTCTGTGTAAAAGCCACTGCCCTTCAGCTTAAATTTCATTTTTTAGACATCAAGGAAGCCGCTGTCACCAAATCTACCAAGTAGATGGGGGGGGTGGAAAGAGATGATTGTGTTGGAGACCCAGCGAGATTTCACTGCAAGCTAGCTGATTAAGCACCACTGCCAAGAAAGCGCCAAGAAGAGACACCATATGGGCCCGGTACTGGCTTCTCCTCAATGATTTGAAGATACTTTTGTTTTTTAAGAGTAACGCATGGACTGGCACCATGTTACAGCTCGGAAGAAGAAAAGTTTGGAACCAATGCTTAGATCTTACCTCTCCACCAATACCATTCTCATCTGTCGTCATGGAGACATGCCTGACCACGCTCTGTATTTTAATTGTCGCTCGTGGAATGCCGTTTGTGTGATGAATTTATCAAGATATTACTTACATCATCTTATTTGTGTCTGTGTTTTTGTTTGATCATTCATGTGTTTATACTGGATCATTGCTGTGTTTTGTTTAATTATAATCATCAAATGCATAATCCCATAATTGAAATGAATCCCATAATTGTTTTTATAAGCACTTTGTTGTAGTTTTTAAAACATGCTCTATTTAAATTGACTCGACATTAGTGGGACTTTACAAGGCTTTGCTTTTTAAACTTTGATATGCACTAATGGTGGAGAGTTTTATGTGCAACACAAATATTATCAGGCATCGTCGCTTCAGCCACGATCTGCAGCCACATGGCAGAGAGTCTTATGTTGGCAGCCCTGACTTCTTCTCAAAAGTTGCTCAGTACTGACACCCGAGATGTGTGTGGGCTGGGTGTAGATATAAATATAAATGTCAGATGTAAACATTAAACCAAATGAAACATGTCCAACCATCAGAAATCATACAGACACGCCTTGGGCCAATAGAGTCCGACAGAAATGATTAACTCTCCAAGTTTCATTAAAATTAAACTTGCAAGTGGCTGTTACGGTATCTCAGGGTTTAAAATATTGAAATTTAATTTAGTGCCTCATCAGGCAAATCAGTTTGAAGTTCAATTAAGTTACATTTTTTTTCCTATCAAATCAAGTGACTCTGTAAAGTGAAAGTGTTGCTCTGAGTGTCCAGCTCGCTGAAAATCATCCCGTAGCCCAGCACTGCGCGGATTTCAGCCAAATTTTACTCACCATTCGGGTTTTCAAGCTGCATGTAAACCGTTGAGCCCCTTTAGGCTCACTCCAAACCCCACATATATATATATATACAAAAAAAGGCAGCTATCTTCAAGGAAGCAGTATCGACAAGTGTTCACCACCTGCTCTGCACCAAAAGACAGAAACCAAAGTAAACATGAGGCTGTTGGAAACAGCCAAACATGTAGCGGTTGAAAGAGGTGAGTTCCCTCTGCCTTCTATATAAGGCCGAACAAAACAAATACTGTCCCTCCAACAAAAAACTAAAGCATCAGTTGTTTTAGAAAATGCTCCCAAATGCAGCAAGCTTATGTTCAAGTGAAACTATGAACTGCTGGACACTGTTTTACAGCTGTACAGCTACAGTCTGCAGAGGGAGGAAGTCAGGGCCATCAACAAAACGCTGAATCGTGTCACAGACAGACAAACGTATCTGTTACTTTAACCTGCGCCATCATCATATCCCAACCCTAATCATCATCATCATTAATATCGTATTAAGAATTTAAGCTTGTTAAACTGTAATAGCTTTACACCTTGGACTTGGATTGACTCAGGTATTTAGTGTATCAAGTGGCTCATGAAAATAAAATGTAGCATATTTAATAGACTACAACTGTTATTTCAATGTTTCAGATGCATATTTAATCAGCATATTGCATATTATATATGTATCTGTTGCTGTGTGTAAAAGCATTGGATCAGTTTCCCACTATTAAAAAGGAATCAGGGCTATTAACACTCAATGAGTACATCCCTAAATGTGACACATCACCCCATAAAGTGGTGGACACCTTTACTCTGACCTCAATGAATTTTTACCCTTAAAACAAGACAAAAATACCGCTCCTGCAGGTTTTTCTACCGCATTCATAAAAAATTAAATCCATCGCAAAGGCAGTACTGATCTAAAATATTAAATATATCAAAAACCAATGGCCTTTAAACTTCATCACCAGGCTATAATCATTAGGGCAGATTTAAAGGACCAGGCTTTCTCTCTTTTGGGACAAAGCGAACACACGATTCACACCACAAAACGTCAAGAGAGAAATAATACATGAAGTAGGTGAACTCAACCTTCATTTCTTGCCACGGTGCCCATGAAAACACTTTTTTGTCCATACTAATCTTAGAGCCCCAGAGCTTCACATTTCATTCATGCATGTATAAAAACTCGGGTTATGACTTTAATCATACCAATGTAATTATATCAATATGTATTCCTGACCCATGCTCTGGATGGAGGGCTTGTAATTGCTATGAGATCAGAGTATTGATAGTCATGTACTGCGAATGTAGCCATTAAAACATGCACCTGTATTATGCAGCCAAAGCCCAGGAGTCAAGTACATCTACTGCACATGTATATTTTATTGGGGAAATGATTCACAGAGACATCCTTTCATCACCATATCATCAAAGAGATTTCAGTGGTAATTTTTCTGATCCAGTGCGGTTGAGTGAGGTTTCTGATGCAATAAAGACAGTTTAGCTAATAGGTATTTATTGAAGAAAACTACGTTCTCTTCCGAGGCTCCGCTTCAAATACACCAACCTGCTGCGAGGGGAGGCAGTCCAGATGGCTGCATCAATTTAAACACTGGAAATCTGTGTGACTGTAAAGATTTAAGCTGCTGTTTTTGGGGACGGGTGCTAATCAAGACCAGTTGTGATCAGAGTGGAAGCAAAACTCCCTGGAAAAGCTGCGACATGAAAGGATTTTTTTTTTTTAATCAGAGAGAGAGACTTGAAAACAAACCACTCAAACAAGAGCACATTTTAGAAACTGCGGTGGTTGAACATTGCAATAAGTCAGTGATACATTATAATAATGCGCAATACTTTGCTGAGTATTGCAGTGCTGAAACAATTATTTGATCAGTGGACTGACAGGGAATTAAGGCGCTTTTGAAGCGAGAACGGCCAGCAATTGTTCATGTGAGCCGAATGTCAGATTGAAAATGACTGGCGTTTTCAAGTAGATGGATATTATATCATTTGATAAACTACATTTCTACCATACACGATACAGGGCCTGTAACATAAATGGCATGTCAATTTTGAGCTCATGTCAGAATTCAAATACCCGAGTCAAAATCTGAATAGATCATATCTAGTAGTGTTTCTGCAAAACGTCTAACAAGAGAATGACAGTGTTTTTAATGCGTCACGGATGGAAAGGCTGCAGCTCAAGGTGACATATGCAGAGTGAGAAACACTGTTGTTTGGACTCAGGGCCGTATATGAATCGAGGGTCTAAGGATAGAGGATGTTTTATGCTGTACTGATGGTAAAGCCCGTTGAGGCAATTCATATGTAAATGAGATTGCTGTGACTAGTAAATGTATAACTTAAATATTGCGCACAAAGACAATTAAACCAGCTTCATGAAAAAGAATAAAGAGCTTATTTTAAATTGCAAGGGGTTTTTCTCATGTCAGATGATTCTACATCTATCTTACCTCACAAATTACTCTCGTGCAACCATCTGCAGAAATCATAATCACGCAATTTAATGACAGCCACATCTTAAAATGCCGTACTTATGCGCTGTTGGTTTTTATGAAGGTGTGCTGTAGAATCAATGAGAAATGTAGGTAATTCGCTCACAAACCTGGAGGTACATTTCTGTTCAGACACACGTAAATTTCTCCCAAACACCCACACAGAGAAGGGTCTTATGGGTAACAGTGGTTTGCACAAATTTCCCATATCTCGTTAAAAATTTGCATGTTAAGCAAGCGGATTGGTTGACCCGACACCTGTCGGAAGGCGGGTTTGAAATAGAGAAGAATAAACAAAAATGTTAAACAAGTTTTAGGTCCAACTATACAACGCATGATATTCAAAATAGTCATTACATAAGACAGCAACACAGGTTTTAACTGACACAGCCTTTCAGAGAACAGAAAAGCTCCACGTTACTGCTGTTCTCAGCAGTGTTACCGCTCCCACTTGTGCACAAGATGCCAAATATCATTCAAGCATGTGGCCCTTTCCATTACTGTGCTGTCATGTCTGAGTAAAGCATTAAGTAACAACAGACAAGTTGGCAAAAGTGACAAAAGACATTCACTTTAACAGATGGGTGAAGCCAAGAATGAAGTGATCTTCCCCTATGGTTGATTCCTTGTAGTTCTTTGGAGGAACTGGTCTGACATGGATGGATATATTCCCCATACGTCTGTAGAATGTAAACTGCACCCATGTTGTCACAGCCTCTCCTCTGATGAGCTTAAGCATCTGACCTCAAAATGTTCACCACCGTCAATTCCCAGTGCTCCCTTTTTATCCTTCACCCTTCTCACTGCGGCCAATCTTCATTAGAGAATATACTCTGAGGCGTAATAAGGGTCCGTTGTGAGTGACAGTGACCCAAAGACCCTTAATTTGCAAGCTGCTGAAATCTCCCAGCCGTGTTAGATAGCGCACAGAAACCTGCCTCAGTGAATGGAGCCCCACATGAGTGCTTTTTATTTTCGCCTTGCCCTACTTCCAGCTCAAGAGCTCATTAAATAAGATCTTGTGTTAAAGCTGGAAATAGAAAGACAAGTTTGGTGTGTGTGTGTGTGTGTGTATGTTGGGGGGGGGGGGCAATAATCGTGTATCAAGCCATGTAAATCTTATTGCCTTTGGGAGTCCTGTCAAGTGGCCATAGAGAGAGTGTGTGTGCATGTGTGACAGTGTGTGTATGATGGATGTTTTCTACAGACAGCGTCTGGAAATCCCTATTGATAAGCATCATAAATGAGTTACTGTTTTTCCTCCCTCACTATCAATCGGTGCCTATGCAGGCAGACATGCTGTGGTTCTTAAGGACAAAAGAAAACATTAAAAGAAGAAAACACAGGATGCACGCTGGCTCTGGACTTTGCTCTCACATATTAAAAACCTCACCTCTTTGGTGGAGGTGATAATTAGTCTAATATCACAATTCAGTATGATTAATGGGAATTTCATGCTTTAGTTCTTGGAGACCGTGTGAATCTAAACAGTTTTTATTATTAACACGAGACAAACTCCTTTTTTTTAATACCAACTATACAATTTGCATCTGCAAATGTGTTTTGAAGGTCTAGCAAAACTATAATAAAAGAACAATCCTGCAAAACAATATCAGCTGGTAATGACTTAGACATTATGAACCTTTCGTTATGGTAATCATGGTCACAGATCACGTCTGCAGGGACTTAATTAACAAAGCACAGCCTGATTATCGACATTGAGCCAAAACACCACAATCTTTTGCCAACATTAACCAAAGTGCGTTTGTTGCTGAACTTAAACCACAGAGGGGACTCAATCCCTGATCTCTGGAGTCCTAAGCCTGGGACACAAATATAACACTCCACTGACTAAAAGAAATTTATAAAAGGGAACATGTTTCACACATTGATTACATTTGTCAGCATGATGTTACTGGATTCTGCGGGCCAGCAGTCCTAGATGAAATTAACCACCAGAATCACAGTTTACTTGCAGCCGACCGCCTAATTGTTACTGATGCAAATACTGATTTTTAGTAATGTTTTGAAATACTGAGCCCCTTTTTGTTGGAGATCAGATGGAGTTTGATTGTTTTATGACTGCCAGACATCTTTGTACCAGTGCTGTGGTTAAATCTGTTTGGTTCAGTGCAGTTAAACTGTTTTCCCTTTAGGCTTGGGAGATTTCAGCTATAGTTTGATAGCTGTCTGTCAAAACCAGGCTTAACAACTGGATGGAGGCTTCTTGCAAAGGAAAGTCTCAGTTTTCTTCCAACCAAACTGTGGTGCTGTGTGCAAAGCAGGCTAACTTCTGGTATGTGCAAGAGTAGATATGTGATTTAAGATGACCTTAAAAATCAATGTGCTTATTGTGTGAACTCTGAAGAAAACAATATCTGAGGGGATCTGTTGGAGTAGCCTATATACTATAACATCCTATAACATCCTTTGATGAACATACTAATGCGTCAGCACGAGTGTAAGGATTTTCCCTGATCATCAGAAAGATAAAAGAGCAGTTTTTCATTAAGCACCGAGAGAGCAACCACGCAGTTGCTATTGCTCCTATAATGTTAAAGTAGAAGATGAGCCTTGTAGGCCCTGTTGATGCACAATGACGTCACTGAATCTTTCCTCTGTTTGTGGGAATATTAAGCAGAAAAAATATTTTTACTGAGCCTGAACACTTATACATATTTTACTACAAGTGACCTTCAGGAATATTTTGACATTTTGGAAAATATGCTTTTGTGCTTTCTTGGCTGGAGTTAGATTACACTCACGCCTGTACAGTAAGCATGCAGCTACAGCTGGCAGCCGGTGAGCTTAGCACCTCCACCCACCAGCACCTCTGAAGCTCACTAATAAACACGTTAAAGCTTGTTAATGTCAAAAATCAAATTCCAGTGACTGACTGAGACCAGTTGCCAGGCAACCAGTGGAAATTTCAGGAAATTTCTGCTTGCTGGCAGGAATTAGTCACAACTTGTCATTTTCTTACTTTGGTTTTTGTGCGGCTTAAGTTAACACGTGACATCTTAATTAGAAAGCTTTAGAGGTGCTAGCTGGCAGATTCTGCTACCACGGCACAGGCTAACCCGTATCCCCACGTCTCCAGTCCTAATGCTAAGCTAAGCAGATGTTGGCTATAGATATATTTTCGCTGCACAATCTTCTTACTGAGTCAGTAAAAAAGCAAACGAAAAGGTTCTCAAATGTAGAACTGTTCCTTTAAACTGGGTTGCTGTTGCCCCTGTTGGCGATTTAAAGCGTTTTTCCACTTCAATCTCACTGGCAGTCAGTTAAAAAGCAAAACAAATGGAAAACACAGCAAGTCTGCATTTTTATGCATCACCATGTTTGACTAGGTTTCTGTTTTGGATGAGTTTGACCATTTTGTTAGCACTCTGACATCTTTGCTCCTCTATGTGTTTCCTCTACAGCTGGGAGGATGTGGCATACTGGGGGTGGGAGTCTGGCTCTCAGTGACCCAGGGAAACTTTGCCACCCTGTCATCATCCCTTCCCTCCTTGTCGGCAGCCAACCTGCTCATCGCGGTGGGGACCATCATCATGGTGATTGGCTGTCTCGGGTGTGTAGGAGCTGTCAAAGAGAGCCGTCCTCTGCTGCTGACGGTAAGTTATTTGCCAGCATGCTTTTCAATGCAATCACTGACTTTCAGTACATGGCAGTGCTGATGTGAGGATGTTCTCAGATTACATTTTGTTGTCATTGGCATGACGAATATCATCAACTTCTCCTAAAGTATTAAGCTTTGACATACTCATACAGCAGAGTTTTCTGTTTTGGCACTAAACCATCACTGATTGATATGACACGCTGGAGATTCAACTGGTGTGTTATTTCAATCCATTTTATGAAAGCTTTCACATTAACCGTCGCTTCTGTTCGGGCGAGTTTCAATAGAAGAAATATCTTGTACACAACAAGTCTTTTATTTCACATTTGAGACTTGTTTGTGACTAACACAGTCACAACTGCTCAGTTATTATGACACTAAATCACCATGCCTTTATAGACTAAGATTGTACAGCAGTGACAAAAAAATAAAAAACTTAAAGACGAAATCTAATGAAGAAGCAAATTGAATAATCACGGCATGTTGATGCAGTCTCTACGATGCAATTTAGGTTACTAAACTGTGTTAAAAGGACAAGTGTAGATGTTCTTCAACATTAGTTCCACAGACTGACCTTCAGTCCCACATCCTGAAACTCAGGATTCAGAAAATCTAAGCTTAAAACTATTATGATACGTTTAGAAGTTTAACTGGGACATTCAGACCACAGGCCACTACCTACTACCAGCTGTCAGCCACCGACAACCACAGAGCTCGCTGCCAACTGCCTGCCTGCCAAATGTTCAGCTAAAGCCAAGTTGTTTATCTCGGGGAGGACCCACCACTGGAAAAAGACTCAAACAGCAATCGGGTACAGTTTACAGAGAGAAATTACCTTTGACCAAGCTTTAACAGTACAGATACATGCATGTTAAGAACAGCTAAGAGTATACCTGCATGGATCATTGACACACCCACAGCATCAACATTAATCAGCTGCTACGGAGTTGATGGTCATGAGACAATTCAGCAGGTGCAAACAACTGCAAAATCACGGAAATTACAACTATTCAAAAGACCATTAATGTTGCTAATGGTGTCTATCTGTAGACAACACCCAAACCAGTTGTAGTTGTAGGAGAGAGGAGTATGTGTGAATGACATGATGAGCAACAATGCTATCTCAGGAACTGTACCCATGGATATATGTACATACAATCAATAACAGCGATTCAAACACTACTTCATACACTTTATACCACAAAAGTAGGAAGAGATGTGCAACCAGGAAGAGTGACAGCAGGCACTAGCAAGGAAGCTAAATCAGCAGTCAAAGTTAACCATCTAAAAACACTGCAGCATGTTTTAGAAATCAAATACCAGCCCACATACCTCTGACCATGGCATATGGCAGGAGCAAGAGGAGAACAAAGCCAACAGGTGTCTCACATAACTTGGCCATGATGAGGAGAGTGGTTAGAGGAGGAGTCAAGCTTGAAGCTACGTACACCGTCACTACACATGAAAATGTGTTCACTTGCTCCAGGAAAGGATTCCCCACTACACAGATAATCTGTCAAATACAGGGCAAAGAGGAAATTACAACATCTACTGTTTCTCACCACGCTGCGCTTATTTGCATTTTTACAATTGCTACAAGTTGTCTCACGAAAGCCTGGAAGCTGACATCATAAGATCATATGAACTGCTAACATCAAATTGAAAAGTGGCCACACTTGTCTGTTTTCATACACGTTCAAAGTGTCCAAACCCCCTGACATTTCCCTCATCTTGCAGTCCTGAGACTCATTGTTTCAGCAACTCAGAGAAACTAAATGAAAAATGGGCAAAACACAGCGCATGACAACAGAATACAAATAATAGAAGGTATTATGTAATTAAGATAAATTATTTAATCTTTTTACCAAAATGAAATGTATATTTTAATAACTGTGGCTTCCCTGGGGTTCTGGGAGAAAACTGCAGTTTATGGACCATATGAGGGTATGGTCTTGTTGTCAACCCCGCAGCCCTTGGATCCACCCCAGAAGGCCCAGTGACACAGTTCCTCTTCTTTTATTTAGTTTAATGTCTGAAGATATTTTTTGTGGCTTCACTAATGTCAGTTCAGCAGCTCCCGCTTGTTTGCTTGAATGCTTTTGTTAACAGGTTTCGTCATTCACGCTGAGGTACTGACAGCGCTGTTGTAATCACAGGAAAGAGCAGTAAACACGCATCATGACTGTGACCACTTCTCAACCAATACGGTGTTAAAACAACGGATGTACTGAAAGACTCTCATTCATATATAACCTGTGACCCTTTTTTCAGTAGATACAGAGCTTGAGAAGATGTATTCATGCAAGTGCACATGCTGCGCTGCCGTCATGGTCATGACTAACAGAGAAGTCTGATTACCAGTTTCTCAACAAGTAATGTGTTTTTATTCATCTTGTAAAATTGTATTTAAAATCATATAATTTGGTCAAAATTGAATTAAAATGATGTGTTCTGGTTCTTTTAAAGGATAAATCAGCAGTAGAAATCAAAAAGCCGCTAACATGATGTGGTTTCAAAGTGCACTACACCTCAATACATCTGTAAATGGTGTCCCGGCCCATCCCCCTTTTGGACTATACCATAATGTATAACTGCTGATAGAAACAAAACTATTAAGCAGAGCAGGTGAAGATATAATAAAAATAGACATTTCTAAATAAACAGCCAACAAGATAGGAAATAATTATTTAAGAGCCGTATGCCATGAATATTGATATGAGTTTAAAGCAGCAGTGTCTGACACTTGACTGACCTGGATTGACCATGGGAAAGGAGCTACATAAATACTTACTTATATGCAAATCAGTGCACAGGAAGTGTTCCACATCAAATATTAACATTTTTACGCTCGAATTTTGACACATTTTGAGCTGAGCTCCAGTTTCAAACCAGGCACACCTGATTAAGTGTGACCCCCACAGCCCAAAAGGATTGATAAGTATTTTGATAAACAAACAACCTTGTGTAATCAGGCACCAACATTGTGCAGCATTTATCAGAAAGAATAATTCTGGGTGGGGGAAAAAATAGCATTAATCATAAGAAAAATGGCACAGCAGGAGAAAGCAATTATGAGCTCGGTGGGAATAAGTCTGAGTGTCGATCATTAGCATGATCCATGACATTTTCCCCACAGTGACCAGACGAATTCCTGCGCTGTGTCAATATAATGAGACCGGGCGAATTATAAGTCTGCTTTAATGAGTGACAGAGCAGCCTGTTCTTCATGGAGATTAGAAAAGACTTTTCTCCCTTCAAATTTCAGGGCTAATTAGCATGTTGATCACTGATGGGGGACGCAGAGTATTGCAACATCGCTGTGAGATATTTGAGGAATTACTGTTGCGCTCGGTGCTGGCAAAATTATTATTGCCTTTTGTGTGTCTTGTAATTTGCAGCAACAAACATCAGAGTCACTGGTTAACAGTTTTCAGAATATGCTTTTCCAATTCTGTGATGTGCAAGACTTCAAAGACATTTTTTTTTAGCTTTCATTTGAATGTAAAACTTCATAAAAAAAAAAAGAAAAAGTAACACACAGCCAGTCGGTTCTTCGTGCAAGCTCTGGTCTTGATGTTCAGGAGAAGTACTGCAGCAGCATCAGGACAAAAAAGGAATGAGGGATGCTATGTTAGTGTGGAAACTGATCACTCAGAGAAAGCAGCCATTAGCCCAGAGGCTCTATTTACTGTCAGACTCACACTATGAGCAACGACAACACTATATTCTGTTAGAAAATAGAGCAAGTCGACATGTGGAGGTATTTCAAGTGTCCTCTTCCGGTTCTGGGTAGACAATACGAGGTGACTGTTGGAGCTCTTCCAAGGCTCTTCTAAACTCACCCTTAAATCATCAGCACATCAGATGAGATACTGCATTATGAAATATGTGGATGTTCTAAAAACTGTCAAAGTACAAGCCGCGTTTACTCCCAAGGTGTTTTTTGTCAGTAACATCTGGTGACTCAGCATAAAACTTGGCCAAAGAGAAACACTAAAAGTTTGTACAGCAGCGTGATCAATTATTCAGACATTTAAATCCGTCCGGTTTCATGTTTGATGTAAAGTTTGATGAACGCGACAACCATGTCGTTATGGTTTGTTCCCAATTACATCAACAAATTTCTAATTTGCAGGAACGTTCATGTGTGCCACTCGTTGCCTTCTCCTCCACAGCAACAAAAGCACACTAGATTTATGTCATCATAGTCTGGTTGCCTGGCAACCAGCAGAGACCTCGGGAAGTCACCGTGTCAGGCTCGAGAAATAGTTCAGGCACATAACCTCTCATAATACATGACTAGTAGTTGTTACGCTCCACACTGGTTTTTGTATGGATGAAACAAGGAAACTAAATGTGTTCACTACTGAGCTTTAGAGCTGTTTTGCAGACAGAACTTCATACTGACTCACACAGGCTAGCTGTTTCTACTTGTCTCCTGTCTTTATGCTACGCTGAGCTAAGCGGCTGCTGGGTACAGCTTTATATTAAACGTACAGATACACACACACACTACGTTTGATGCTTTTTAATACTTAAAATGGAGAATTTATGGGGGTGGGTACATCTTCATTTGACTTCACACCTCTATTTTGATAATTTCATATAAATGTTTCATTCCTAATAAATAATAGCAATATTTTTTTTTAGTTATAACTGCATGTTATTGAGAAAGACTTTGATTTGTAATCAAGCCTTTCACGGGCAGTGTAGGCAGGACTCATCATTTAAGGGCAATGCACTGCATGTCATTAAAATGGAATTCAGAGCAAAATCCAATAACCTGCTCTTTTACATTGAAAATAAGAGCCATTTGGAGACAACGAATATCTCCAGAAATTCAATTTTCATCAGGGTAATTGGTAATTAAAGTGTCCACGAGTGAGTGCCGACAGTCAATACTAGCCCGAGTCAAAGGGCACGGAGGAGGTGCGGTGGGTCTGTGACCTGCTCTGCCCACAAATTTTGTCCGTGAGGTGAGATCACTGGGGTGTAAATGGAAGCAGATTGTTTACACTGAGCAGCTTTACAGGGCTCTGAGATATAGAGCCTGTAAAAATGATTAGACCCACCACATAAAAAGAACACAGCAATCACCTCAAAGGCTTCCCTCCATCTACGCTCAAGGCAGCAAGATCCCGAAAGGTATTGATTTTGGAGGCGCTGAAGGACTGTGTGCCTGACATGGCTGAGCCACTGTAGCTTCAACGTGGAAATCACAGCGTGGATGATCGTGAACGAATCCTAGGCTTTGTTTGTAGTCCTCATCCTGAAGCCTTGCTAAGACATCAATCTCTGCTAAACACGGATATCAGCAGTGCTGGTCGAAGAAGATATAATGTAAGTAAGACGAGGATATCCAAGGGAGCCTCTGGGGTGTATTGTATAAATTTTCATAATAAGAGCAATCAGCATTAGGCTTTAGTGGGCTATAAAAACTGGTGTTATTCAGATATATTAAAGTCTACTTACATGTACAGTAGAGTAAATATTACAACATAAATCCCAACTCTCTGGTGACTAATTGCAACACTGGTTTCTGCGCAATGAATGACCCTCCCGCCATAAAACGAGCTGCAAACATGAAAATATCTCAAGAAAGGCTCAACCCCAAGGGGCCCTATCCTGGTCGCTTGAGAAGTCGCTGTCCTGCAGGTTTTTGTTCCCCCCTTGAGGTGTCAGTTAGATACAGACCAGCTGTGGCTCATTAACTCTCATGGTACAAAAACTGTAATGGAACAAAAACCGGCGGGACACCGGCCCACCGTGACTAGAACTTAAAGGACCAGAGGTTTATTGCTCTTGTGATAGACTGGCATGATAATGTACAACATTACACGTGTCAGCGCTATCTGTATCTCATAGGCGGTGAGAGCAAGTGGCAAGAAAAAAATACTACGACGGCAGCTTTTCTGGTTTGGAATTCCTCGTGTTATCTGGTGATGAAGAAAGGAGAGGTCTTGAGGCCAAAAACGAATCTTTCTTGCTATTGCTCTGCCAGACATGATCAGGGTAAGGATTTCAGGGATGAAAGCAGCCGACAACACACAGAGAGCACTAGCAAGTGTGACGGTTTATATATAGAGATGTCTCACTCAACTGTGCACAGTGGTGGAAATTACTATATTTAAGTGCAATCTTTAGGTACTGTAGTTTAATATTTTCTGCCTCCACTGCACCACTACACTTTATTTATTTGGCTGTCGCGCTGTAGTTACATGTTTTCTTTTCAGGCTTTATATAAAAAATACATGTGATAACCATATGCAGTGAGTGTTTGGCTTGTACCTTGTAACTTTACCAAAGAGAGGTTTTCCCTCAAAACTCTAAACTCGTTAGATTGAAGCACAAAGAGTTCAATTATCCAACATTCTGCAAAAAAGGGCAATAATTAGCAAAAAGTACAGAACTTTTTCTTGTAATTGAGTATTTTTATATCATGGCACTGGCAATAACACGGGGGGGCAGAATCCAAGACAAAACTGACAAAAGAATGAGAGAGAGAAAAAAATAAATTTAATGAGGTCCAGTTAGAGACTATTTCCTCAAGCAAAGGACCAGAACATTATAATGTCGAAGCTGCTGCTTTTAATAATCGCCACAGTTTTGGATGTGAGACGTACTGGTTTTGAGCTGCCTGTGGGAAGAATGAACGTATTAGAGTCAAAGCGCCGTCTCTCCATTTCACCTGTTTCTCTGCCTGCTGTCTCTCTGCATGTGCGTTTATCACTCACCAACCGGATTCTCAATGCTCATCCGAATGCACGGATTGGCTGAGTGCCATCATGTAAGATGATTTAGGTGTGCCGGTGGTCTGTGAGTTTACTGTGTCACCCAGGCAAAAAATGCTGCACCGGTTAAAATAGAAATGCTTCCGCAAAATTGAATTATTCCCAATAAATGATTGGTTATAGGTCAGGGTAGGACGGCTTCTGGTTGCACACTGCCTTTAAGGGGGATTGAGATGTGATGGCTTCCTCCGTCATTCCCTCTCATATCGTCTACTGGATATTGGTACTCTTACTCAAGTCAAGTAAAATTTTTATTTAAATAGTCCAGAATGACAAATCACAATTTACCTCAAGGGGCCTCTGCAATCAGTGCAGTGTACACCCTCCAACCATAGGGTAAAATGGAGAAAACCTCAGTGAGAGCTACAGAGCAGGGATCTCTCCACCTGCACGGGCAGATGTGCAATGGATGGTCACATATAGAAAATAGGCCGACAAGCACATAGTAATTCAGACTACAATGACACAACTTTTGATGCATGCAGAGTTATAAAATATATGAGAAGAATGTGGATCCAGGAGGTCAACTGCGTAACTTGATGTGTTGCCAAGTTGGACCCGAGCCATACGAGCTCCTCTCCACCGGGAGACCTTGACAAGGACAGGCCACGTAAAGAAGATCAGAAAAAAAAAAAAAAAAAAAAAATCCCAACAGAAACAAATTTTGGCGTCTTTTCCGTCAGTCTTTCTTACACCGCTGACGATAAACAGCGACACGTTTAAATATCCAAAGAATGTTGTTTGACAACAGTTGAGGAGCTGTAAAAGCTTTTTTGCTCCATAGAAAAACCTGCTTATGGCCCTGTTTTGTTCCCTTTTATTCTGATCTCCTATAAATCTTTCCTGTCGTTATGCCGCTGGAAGCCACTGCTGCAAACAGAAGAACGTATTTCAGTTTGAATAATGAGAGCCCGGGAAAAACATATTGAGCCTGTTTTGGTCCTTTTGTAATGGGATCAGAGTCTTTGTTTATCATAATTTATCACAGTAAGACACTGAGCGCACACCAGCACAAAACAAGCCCAACTTCAATTTTAGACTCTTGCTGAGATATACTATAGCCACGTCCTTTTACACAAACCATACTTTAAACACAAACTACCAGAGCAGATGAATTTCCTCTGCCACATAAACAAGTGTGCCTTCACTTCAAAGTAATTCAGAGCAAATTACACAGTTTTTTTTAATTTTACATCTCAATTAAACCTTTTTTTACTCAGAGCAAAAGGTTTTGAAACAGCTTATTATTGTTGTTATTATTATTATTAACACAACTGGGACGCTGCATCTATCCTTTTAAACGAATTATGTTCCATCAAGGAGGCAACAGCTTCAGAGCCATTCCTCTGCACCTAAATTGGCACACTGTTATTGCTTTTATCGTCATTAGCCTTTCTATACAGTTCACAAATGGATCTTCATCATTCACAGTTAATTCCTGCAACCCATTTGATAATAGTAGCCCATTCCACGCAGCGGTTTGACATTTCTCAAGCTAATTCAACAGCTTCCTTGTACTACATTAAAAAAGCCAAATGCAGCCTTTTGGCATCAAATGATCCTATTGAGTCTGCCTATTGCCTGTGGTCTCAAGAAGAGGAGCCCGATTTCTTATTAAGAGCAGACTAATGGGGAAATATTCAGAATGCCACAGGGAACGGGTCTGTTTGTTTTCCAAGTGCTGGCGAGTGTCAGTTTCTCATTCTTAACGATGTCCCTTTGCTCTCTGGTGTGATTTCATGGTCTCGCAGAAACACCAAAGAACGCAGCAGAGCAAAGAGCCATTTAGAGCCACACAGTTAAACGATAGGAGGAGAGAAAGCAACAAATATGAAAACTACCCTCGACCTTAAATGCTCATTTCTTTGTTTTCTCATTTGTCAGAAAAAAATGAATGTGTTAAAATGATTGGGTCAAAGTTTAAAGGCTCTGGACACCTAAATGATTTTAATATAAGTCATCAGAGGCCGGCAAACAAAACATCCAGCAAAGCAGCAGCGCATGAAAAACTTTTTATAGCAACTTTAAATCAAATGTCTTGGCGTAATGCCTCCAGCTGTAGCAGGCAGCTGTTTTCAGCAAAAATGTTCTAATAAAACTGTTGTACAATACCTTCCCAGCACCAAACAGCAATCACAGTGACTTGTTGGGGGGTGAAGAAATGCAGCGTGGATTGGAGAGAGATTATTGGCTATTTTACCTGATAAGTGTCTGGATACACATACATATCCACTTTACCAATAATCACAAAATGCTAATGTTAAATCGAAGCTAATTATACAAACAAACACATTCGCTTACTTTCATTTCAAACAGACAATAAATATATGTACATTGAAATTTCTCTTACTAGCTTGATATCAAACATGCACCTAGGTGGGGGTTTATTTATCTAGCTACCTAGCGGGGTCTAAAATATAGTTTTTTTCCTCAACTGCCACTACAGCAGGTCACTGAACGATACTACACACAATTCATTTGAAGAACGCAGAAGACTTTATAATTGTAAACACTGGTGCCAAACATTAGAGATATGGAAGATACCGTGCCATCGCATCGACCCTGACTATCCTGAACATAATTGCTTTTTAAAAATAATACATATTAATATAGGAGACGCGTATCTGCAGGAGACCTGAGTCTTTTACCTGCCATAGACAACATTTATCCTGTATTTGGCAGGTGCTAATTTCATTCCCCGCTGCCTCAGGTTATGTTGTTAATGTAATGTCAGTATCATATAAAATAAAAAGGCAAAGTGAAAGCACGCGGCTTTAAAATGACCAACAACAGCGCAATGCACTGCACAGTTGGTGCCTAAATGATTACGGGGAAAACAGACTGCTGTGCTTTACAAGAGGAGCTATAATATAAAAGCAAGGATAGTGATAGATTAGCTTATTTGACAAAATCTGGTGGGGAAGCGCAGAATTAATATTTTATTTCCGTGTCCGGTCATTTGCATGATACATGCCTCATGGAATTGTGCAGAAACATTAACCGACAAGAAACCGAACAGTGCAGCATGTTAGCTCATCGTTATCTTAACACAATAAGTCGGCATCCAAACATAAACATAAACCTCCTGCAAATCACGATCCCACAGTGGAAATACACCAAATATACAAACACACCAACGCAGCCTCCTCAGCATAAAACATGACATACTAATTCAAATAGGACAGAAACCACATCTGCATGCATCAGAGTCAAACACTGCATTGTTGATCCAGATCATAAACCAGTTGTCGGCAATCCATATGGAGTGTACACAATTCATCTATTGTGTTTTCCCCTCCTGTTCCAAGACATTCAGAAAATACAGAAACATTATCAAAAACGTATAAAATAAATCACCTTGCTCATTCCATATCAAATATAAATAAAGAGTATGACATTTTTAAGCTATATTCAACATATAATAATTGTAAAAATGACAGTATAAAATGAAATAAATGTTACTCTCTGACTGTAACTGAAATATACGTATAAAAATATGTAATATACCACGGAGAGATCTGTAAACATTAAGCACTTTGGTTCTTCTGGTGAAAAGCACACCAATACAGATAGTGAACACATAACCAGTAAATGCATCTGGACAACTATCATATTTAATCCTTATTCAAACTTAAGTTAGAAATGTAACACGAGCCTTTTAACATTATTATTATTATTATTATTATTATTATTATTCACATTGTCATTTATTTGTTCAATGACTTCAAGAAGACAGCAGAGGCTTGTCTCACTGAGCACTGGAAATACCTACTGCTGACCAATGAAACGTAGAGGAACAGCTGACATACGGTGAAGCAGCTGAACGTATAATAAAAACTCAAAGGTACAGATATTTTGATGTGACAGTGGAAAAACATAGGGTAGTGATGCTAATGCTCTTGGGGGCCTGCACGTTTTTTTCATAACCAGTAGTTCAGGAAAGCCTGGCTTCAAATAAAGACTCATACTCTGGACCAGATTTGTGAACCAAACTGAAGTCGACATCTGAATTTATCAGCGATTCCGATATTTCCTCTGCCCTCGCCATTTAGTTTTCCCAGTTGGAGAACAACCATAGCCCTTTTCCCACACATAAACTGGGAAAGTGAAGTAAAGAGTTATAGTGAAGATGAATATATGACGAGTGGACTTAAAATACAAGGTGGCACTCGGCACTCAGAGACACAATTAAAAAACTTAATTTTAAATTTCATGAGTGATGAATTAATTTTTCCCCAGCTAAATCTTTTCATTTGCCCCTGAAATGTGAAACATCTTGTTTTAACAGAAGCTCTATGGTAAAATCATTGATCATCCCTCCAAGTGTTGAAAAAGTATGACACAGCAACATGATCTGTTGTGGACATGGTCTGGTCAGGGCAAAGTAATCCCTCCCACAGAAATGAGCTACCACTGATGTCAGATTGAAAAATGAGGTACAAGTGAAATGGTTGCTCAGGCTGTTTATCAAGCTTCTATGCTGGATGTGTTAATAATTAGCATTTGTTAAAATCTTTTGCTAACACATTTCCTTAATAACTCACAAAGTGATAATTTGTCTTGCCGTGTGCCTTGTGTGTCCAGTTGGATTCATAGTTTTCGTCTGTCTTCCAGTGGCCGAGAATTGATTAATGCAGCACTAAGTAGGAAAAACATAACCCAAGGTTAAAGTGCTCGTGGCTGCATGAACCTGCTCTGCAAGTCTTGACCAGATGCCGAATCTATCTGTGAAGTTGTACAGTTGACCCTTAACATTTTAACACTGCAGACAGAAAAGATTTTCCTTTAAGGATCAACGGCAGGTCAAGAAATATTACAAAAAGACAAAATGGCACACATTCAGACTCGACTTTGTTGAGAATCTGCCTCTGTGTATCTATAGATCTCTCATATTGCTATTTTTAAACTTGCCGAACTGTAGTACATGATAAATAGTGAAATATATAAAATAAGAAATATAGGCGTATCTTCAAGCTGTCAAATATTTAGTGTGTTGCTTCGCTTGACATTATCTGCTGGCTTGTTAAAGGATTTCATCAACCTGAAAAAACTTGAATTTTCTCAATCCACAGCAGAGCACATTTCTTCAGTCCTGATAAACACCTAAAAATCCTACCAAATTGGCGTTACCTGGGTTTTTGCACAACACAGAGCATTAGGCTGAGACAATGAAGCCTGACAGAACAATAGAAATTGATTTCAGATGGTTGTTTGAGAGCACCTCTTGAAAAGAGCACGAGTGAGTCAAAGGCACCGTGGGCAATGTGCTGTTACCCAGTCTCTCGCCCTCCAGTGTTGCCATGCTTAGTGATTCATTCATGCAGGTGCTGCCAAAAAGACCTCTGGCAGCCCAGCTCAGTGCCAGTCTTGTGAACTAGCAACACTCACATGTACTGTCAAGCAAACGCCTGGAATACACAGAGGACATGTAGCCATGATGTCTTTGAAAAGCAACATCTCTACCTTTGAAATCTGTTTTGACCCTCTGAGATGGTCTCATGCTTTCTGTGCCTCAGTCTGAGGAAAAAACAAAAACCAAGAGTCTAGCCACACTGGCGGCTCTTTGAGGCTGCACTAAGCACACGGGTGAACTGAGCTAAATGCTAACATCAGTGCGCCAACATGCACACAACAACATGTTAACATGGTGATGCTTTGCAGGTATAATGTTCACCATCTTAGGTTAGCTTGTTGACATGCTTGTTTCCTCTAGCTGTCTCATCTAATAACATGAATCAATCAATTTAAATTTCAAATCTTCTCTATATATTCTGTTAGTAACTCATCTTATTATGCATCGGTGTTAGATTTTCTCCTAATTCATTCATCGTATATCAGACATGTCAGTGATCTATGGTCTAACGTCTTCATGAATTATAAATATAGAGTCACTTTACCATGCGACACTGCTGCATCTACCTGTGCGTGACATGCATGACAGCTTCCTCACTGAACTGCTGTGTCTTGCTCACATGGAGCTCTTCACATAGACAGTGTTGCTGCTGTGGGACTTGAGTGCAGACTTTGGTGACTCCTGGTTAGGGTGCCTGCCATTCCACCCTCCTCCCCGTTGGCTCTTTCTACCCTCTTCCTACTTCTTAGACCCTCCGTGGCTGGATTGGTGCCCCGTCGGGCCAACATGAGTTCGCCAAGGTCACCGGTGACAACATGTCTCTGTGCTGCATTATGCGCGTGTGAGAGTGGCAGACACACTCTTGTGGGAGTTTTAGGGGTGCCTTGGGGGTTGTGTGCACCTGACTTGCTGCTGCAGGAGGAGCCCTGCCCCATCGTCTTGGAAAAAACCCCATTGAGATCAGACGAGGGAGCCTTCCTAAACAGAGGAAAAAACTCTATATGCAGATAAATCTACTCACAAGAAGTTGATAATGCCTTGCTGTGCACTTGACCTGAAGAAATTTCAATAGTAATTTGCACTCCCACACCTGTATGAAGCCTATTAACCTGTAGCACATATAAATTCCTTTGGAATACATTTAAGTTTCAGACATTTTTGTGCTTTTTATAATTGTGTGGTTTACTAAAGCCTCATGCAGCACATAATACTGACAACCACAGTATTAATACCTATTTCAGCATAGTTCCAAAAGTTAGAGCATGTTTATCCCATAAATTATAAGAATGACAAAGAGTAATGGGAGTAACGTTCTTTAAGTACCAAGGAGTAGAAACCATGGATCATTGTGTCAAATGTCATGGTGATCAGTCTAGACGTTGCTGGGATGTGTCTAGACCAAAGTGGTGAACGGACGAAAAAGGATAATTACTACTGTTCTCACAAACGCAGCGCAGAGTTGACGTGGAGATGTATTTGTCTACAGGCATCAATTGATGACCTCGTGATATTTCAAGACTGTTTGGCGAGCCGCTGGAACGCTGTCCAATTGTCTCCCAAATTATTTCACCCCCCCCCCTCCGTTCAGACAGTCACTTCCATGTGTGAGAGACACGCCGCCATGTCCTAGCAGAGGAGTTGATGGATGAGCTCGTAACTGTTTTAAGCACTCACATGGGCCCACAGGAAGAAGATGTATCACCCATCAAGCAGCTCATCCCAGCCGCCATGGAGAGGAGGGTTGGGTGGTGGCTGGCGAGGAATAAAATGTGGCTCTTTTAACAAATTCAAAAGTGGATAGGGGAAAACTATATATCACCTCTCCTGGTCTGTCCTACCTGCAATGATTGCGCGACCTCCTCTTCTCTCTCTGCTCTCTGACCTGTCAGTTAGAAATATCGAGGCTGAACAATCTACAGCTCTTCGATCGTCCTTACTTTGCCAGCTCCCTCTCCTTGACAGTCTACGGTCATTTCTTTCTTTCTTTTCGTACTTTTTCCCTCCACTCCCTCACACATGCTGGTGTCTGCTGTCTTTTCCCCTCTTTTCAATTTATACTTCATACACTCTTCACGGACAGATTATTATCCCCCTGTAGCTCTTCCCTCCTCGCTGATAAGTGGCGTGTTAAATAACTCAGCTGTCCTCTCTCTTCCCTTTGTGTCTCCACAGTTCTTCATCCTCCTCCTGCTCATCTTCTTCCTGGAGATTCTGTCCATCATGCTTTTCTTCATCTATCAAGACAAGGTAAGACACCTTGATAGCTCTCATCATGTTATATCCTGTGATTTTCCCCAGCTGAACAAGATAATAAGTGGCTGTGGAAAAGCCCTCAATATGTCATGCAGATTGCTGATGCTTGTTATTGACGTTGGCATAAAAGGATGCATCACAGCGGCGAGGCCGCTTTTGAAGTTCATACGAGCTCTGCTGTTTGTTGGTTAAGAGAAGAGCGTGTCAGCTGATGTTCTGCATAAATGATGGTATAATGCAGCTGAAATTATTTTATTTAGGCTGATGCAGACACATCTTTTGGGAGATATCTCTGGGCTACAACAGGAAAAAAAAATCCACTCTGTCCACAATTTCCTTTCCGTGTTAATAAATCTCAATTTATCTCAGTTCATGTATTTTGGATGATTTCCCCTGTAAATAAACAAGTCAGGCAAGAGAGAGAAGAAGCAGATGAGCCATCCCTCTCCTAATATGAATTTGTAATCCCTTCACATTTTCAGCTAAGGTTTTAATAATGCATTGAAAGGGCATGTCAAATTCCATCCATAGTAATCTTAATTAAGGGTTTGAGGGCTGGATTTGTAGTGAAATTTTAACAATAAGTACAGCATATTATTGTTACATGACACTGCAATCACTAAACCCTAACGGCTCATGTGTTAGCGGTGACGACGTGTCTTCTATTCTGTCAGGATCATAAACATCCATCGCACGCAGAATAACAAATATAATCTCACAGTGGGTATTAGTGTGAGATTAGTGAGATTAGTTTGACCATTGGAGGGAACTGTACTCCCAGAAAAGTTGGGATTGATGCTGCGGATGACTCAAAGGTTTGAAAATACTAAATATGGTTATCTTGTAATGGCAAACTGCTGTTGACCCAGTCTCAGGAGCTCTTGCCAACTCACATAATAATTTAAAAACACACATAAATCCTGAAGAAACTAAACATTCAACATGGCGAGCACTAACATCAAATCACTGCTTTTGTTTGTGCTTTGTGGTTGATCCATTCGCAGCATTCAGACCTGCAACTAATGACTGTTTTCATTGTAGATTAAGCTGTTGATTTTTCTTTAGGCTGACTGATTAATTGTTTAGACCATACAATGTCAGGGAAAAGCTTAATAACATTTTCCCAGAGCACAAGGTCATAGACCCACCCCCGCACATTTTTAATTTGCTTGTTTTGTTCCACCAATGGCCCAAAATACAAAAGTATTTCATAAACAATATATGATATGGAAGATGTATGAAAAATAACTCTCTTTATTAACTGGTTTTCAAATTGTTGATTTTCTTACAATGAACTGATGAATAGACCAATCATTTCTGCACTAATAGCATGTTAGGTTGAATGAGATGTCGACAATTCGACTGGCTTGAATTTAGATGTTGTTTCATCTCGAGAATTAGATGAAATAATAAACTAAAATATTCCGCAGCTGCTGCGGTTGTTTATACCGAACAGTACATTGGGCACCCTCTAGAGGCACTTAATATGACCACGGCCAGGTGGAGTGGACTTGAGTTTAGAGCTCCATCATAAATCATTGGCAATTTCTCAACCACTTGCGTTACATAATTCATGTGTTGGGACAGAAACCTCTGTCCCTGAAGACTTAGGCCAAGGCCAAGACTGACTCTCATGCCTTTGTACATTTTGGTAAATAACATCCTACTTTGATATTTCCCCTACTTTTTCGATCTGAATTATATTTGCAACCATAGACCTTGGACCTGCTTGTACTTTAGACTGGCTTTTATCTCTTTGTTATTTTAATTCTGGCATGATATGATTGTGTAATGTGTTGTATTTCCATTCTGGTGGAACCCAATGAGTATTTCTGGAGTGGCACTTCTTCTGGGCTTTCAGCCAATCGGTGCTGCTCTGTTTAGCTTTTAATGAATGTTGTCTTTTCTCACGCCTCACCTTTCTCTTAGGATCTGTGTTCCCTTATGTTCAGTGCACCCCATTATTCAGCCTCTGAATAATTCATTTTCGTCCACCCAGGAGGCGATTAGCGACAGGATTGAGTATAAAGTAAGTGATGGTCTAGATGTTGTGCAGAGCTGGTGCGCCATGGGAAATCACTCATGATAAAGAATGAGCGGACGTTGCCAGAAGTGCCATTGATGATTTTGAAAACAGCATGGGGCTTGTTTACTTTGTAATGGTTGAATGTGATCACTGCTGGAAAACTGAGCAGAAGCTGTACAGTGTAATATCACAAAGTACATTTAACAACATGGGTCATTTTATTATGTTACAAATAAACAACTTTTTTGTACTTTTGGACATTAACTAAACCTAAAAATGACTGTGGTTTTATGTTACCATTGGGTGGTCTGCGTGGCCTCTTATTACTAATATTTGCAAGTCGTAGAAAGGTTACAAATGTTATCTGTGCTGAATAAAATGAACCACTATTTTATAACTTGCACTGGCAGCAGGAACTCTAAAAGCTACTGTGGTTAGATTCTGGCAGTGTTGAGCCAACTTAAACCACTTGGCCAAGTTGAAAAGGTCACTGTCGTAGGTGATGGTATAGGAGTTAAGACGTGAAACCCTTAGTGTGACAGTTAAATTGCAAGCTTTGCACATCCCACCATTATCCATATATAAGAATGACATCTAATTTCCAGCTGCCTGAGAAAAATAAGTCTTTGCAGACATTATTCTGAGGACAGGAGTCCTTCCATCCCTTGCAAACTGTGATTTGGGAATAGGCAGATATCGCACTAATGATACTAGGTCTTGCTCTGGGTATCCATTCCTGACTGGAAACATACAGGAACCAAACCCAAAAAGGATCAGTCCCTCTCTGTTGTACTGCTCCAGAATATGGAAATGATATCTTTCCTATGATGGAATGGTGAATGGAGATAATAGCAGTAGTAAACAATTGTGTTTTTAATGATATAGTATTTTAATAAGCAAGCTATGCCATTCAGTGCCAATATTATTTTATACTATTATGGCATTAAAGACACTTTAAAGCAAACATTGATTAAAATGGTGTTTTCTTTTATTGAAGTAGCTGAAATATAGTTTGATCAAAGTGTTGAAGGAGAGCATAGTGTAGTGTTTGGGAGCTAAAATGCTTTACGATCTTAAAATAAATAGCTGGGGTTATTTATTTTGGGGGAATTTACTTTCAATATGGCATAAATAAATTTACTAGGTAAAAAAAAACATTCAACCCAGCAAAAATTGGCCCATATTTCACCTCATGCAGGCAAATATTTTTTAGACCCACATTTTATGAGATCTTTGTCAGTATTACTTTATCCTCAAGAGTGTCCCGTGGTTTTTCGAGCTGAAGTTTATCTTTGATTATCAGGACCTGCTGCTGCACACCTTCTCCATCACCATGGCAACTCCCTGGAAACAGTTCTGCAGTTGGAGTACAAGCGGATGCCATTTCTCCAGTGCGCAAAGCCTTCCGCATGCCATAACTTAAACAGTGTGTGCAGCAGTAGGTGCATGTTGATGAACTCCATCCCAGGCTTCAGGGATGGTCACGCTCAGTGGTCCAGTTTATTACACCTGCTTTAGACCTGATAAAAAGCTCTGTGACGCAGCTGGAAGCTACTTCAAACAGCTCACACATCTTCCATGCAGCTGAAACAGTCACCGTTTGTTTCACTTTGTTGGTTCCTAAGGATGATGAAAAGGTCCTATGAGGTTAACTTCAGTGGAGCCACTGTGACTCAAAGTGTCAGAGTGAATAAAAATGAGCCTGACTCAGCGGAGTGATATTGAAAATTGATGTACGGGTGTTTTATACCATCTCTGTGCAAGTTTACAACCTTGTCTGCTTGGCTTTATCATCACCTCCAGGGAAAATTACCCTACCAGACAAACATAAACAGCAATAACAACAGCAGACCACCAGATATTTTGCTTAAGGATCAGGGAACAATCACCAATTTTTATCTTATAACTTACTACTTATACTTAACAACCTATATCTTATCTCATAACAGTGTTAATTCCATCATTTTTCAATTAGTGGTTATAGTAGGAGTGGTAAAGCCCAAAGGTCTCTCTGTTGAGGGAGGTTATTTCTATTACAAGGTTGCTTGTTTTTAACATTTTTGACACTTAATTGTGGGTCTGCGACCTCTTAAGTGCAGTTAAGTAGTAAATTAAATGCCTTTTAGCACAGTGCATGCTCGTCCTTGTTTATTGGTATATGCTTTGACCACCCTGCATTCAGCCCACTACAGTATATGAATAAACCTTGATTGCTTCGTACAGTTAAGTTAACTGTTCGCACAGTTCAGTCAGCCGACTCGTGTGAAACAGAGCTCTCAGGGTCTGCAAGTAAAAATTCACATTCACATCCTTGATAAAATAAAGCCAATGAAATAAACCTTGAAACTCCAGGAATCAATTGTCAATTCATAATTCATATGTTAGCAAAAAATGATAATTCTTGTTGAGGTGAAGCAATGATCTCTTGATCGTGATACTTAAAGGGTAACAGGAATATCCAGAAAAGCCCTTTCAGTTTGCTTAAAAGGTTGCACAGCAGGTTCAAGTTCAGTGACACAGTTAAGATCAGTTTTGATGAGTAAACGAGAGAGACCAAAAAAAGATCATCTTAGCTGCGGAACAGCCGGCAAGTAACACGATAGCTAACTATCTAAGCAACTATCAAGCACTATTTAAGCAAGAGTAGCTCTTCAGCCTTAGAGAAGTTAGCAAATTAGCTTCATAAGTTCTTCCAAAGCCTGTGGCACCCCCAATTTGTTTAACAGCAACTGTTTTTAACCTCCACCTTTAAATTTTCCTGAAGGCTCTCCTGAAGCAGAGCAGCAGGACTGTTGATATGTTATGTTATGCAAGCAACAGTGGCAGCAGCAGCAGCAGCAGGCCCTGCATGCTCATGCTCAGGTGTTTTCACTAACTCGAGCTAATTGGACTTCTGCTCTGGCTGGGTTTGAGAAGAGCTGTGCACAAACTTAAAAGATTTCACCAAACTCTATGTTTTAATAATAATTATGAAGAAGTTATACAGCAGGCTCCAGGGGTGTGACTGCAGGGGTGCACTGGCGTTTCACTGGCCACCCATGAAATCTATTTGCCCAAAGAGGCAGGACCTTAGCTCAAACCTACAGCTTGATGAGTATAAATTAAAGAATAAACCTCTGGAAGCTTTATATTATATTTGTATGGAACCACTCTCAGGTTGTCAGACATTTAAAACACAGGAATGTAAGAAAATATAATATACTGTATTTTTAGCCATCAAAAGTGTCAGGTTGATGGCTAAAACAGTTTATTGGTAAAAGAGGAAGGGCTTAGGTTTACGGTTGGTTGAGGCAGGCATGGTCAAAACCAGATTATCAGTCCAGAGCAAGCAACAAATCCAAAGGGGGTTCAGGCAGAAGCATAGTCCACGATCAGGCAAAAGACAGAAATCCATAATATGCAAGAGAACATGAGGGAACACGCGGAAAAACACAAGGAAACTATTCACACATAACGTTACATGACATCTATAGAATGGAGAGTGCAGGAAAACAAGACACAGGTGAAACGAATGAACAAATGAACTAGTTACCCGACTAAGACAGTCAAAAAAGTCTGGACAAGCCCTTGAAGCAGTCGCGATACATTCATAAAATCCCAGTGTGGTCAGTGCTTCACACCAAAAAGTCTCAATGAAAAGTACTAAATTTCTTTTGCACCAGGCACGATGAACCTTCATCAGCAATAACTCCACTAAACTGCCCTCGTATTTAAAGCCAGTGGGCGTCCAGAATAGACCACAGCCATCATTAATGTTATTAATTAGACCCGTGTGAGTGGACCAGAGGTGTGTGGGGTCTTTAAACAGTCCACTTTACCGTACAGAGGTACAATGAATAAGCAGCGTTCATGTTACTCATTTGACATTAAAATTCACCATTATTAATAATAATAAGCCAGTGCCAATAACAGAGTGTAACAGGAGGCCTTCTGAGTAAAGAGTATTTTGTTTTTTTGGTGAGGTTCTTTCAAGTAATATTCGTCCCTGTGGACTTTCAGGTATACTTTACGCATGCAGATTTAATGTATACTGCTACTGAGACTTAAAGGATCAGAATGCTGGTTCGCCACTAAGTGTAGCAGTAAATGAAACTAGGATAAATTCATTGTGGTGACAGTAGCTGCCATCTCAACTAGAAGTGGCATTTGTGCCAGTAATGTGCGAATGTCGTATTTACGGTGGAAGACTAGAAAATTAATTCACTCCTCGAGCAGCCTGCAGGGACGTTAAAATGTCTCAACAAAAGCACAAGTAATGGAGTGAACGCTGGAATGAAGCCAACCAATCGAATATACTGACACTCAATAGGTGCAAAACAAGTGATATTGGCTAACCTTGCTATAACTCCTTGATTAGTTACCCCTGAGGTGCATATAAAGCTGTTATGCAACTATACTCATAGGGCCGGGAGTCTGTTATATAAATGATCCAAAACTAGATCAATAACTGAAAAGCTGCGTGTTTGTGCACACTGATTTATAAAGCTTATTACATCCGAATCAGATGTCTAGACTCTTTGTACTGTATAATTGTAATGGTTTTATCCATCCACTGTTGAATGAAACCAAATATCAATATTTGCTTGTGGGTGCTCAGACGCACACGCACACACGGTTCAAACTGTGCTGCATGAGCAGCGGAGAAGACATCAGTCAAACAGATATATCTAAGAACTGCGAACACACTTTGATTTAAGATTCAAATCCAATACCCGGCTGACACCAACAGTGATACACCGCAGACTTCTGCATCCACTGGGATCTTTGACTTCAAACACTGTTTGCAACAAAGGCCCCGTAGCAAAAAGGTTTCATTTTGACATTGATGGCTTCAAATTAAAAGGAAAAAAGTCTGCCATCAGACACTCTTAAACTGCTCTGTGTCACCACTCTGTGATATTCACTGCAGTTGTCAGTCAGCTTTTTGTTGTACTTACTTCACCCTAACTTGCTTCATCTACCTCTGCAAAAGTTAGTGAGCTGCTGCACTTGCAGGGAAGGCTTTTCATAACCATCTGGCCCCAGGTGTAAAAAGTACATTTTACATTTTAGATTCAGGAGTGAAGAGACAAATTGTCATATGAGTGTTTACAGTCAAGTACTGTGATCTTTACATAAAGAAACAAAATGTCAAGTGGACATGTTTTATTCAGGGAACTCTGACTGGACAAACTGCTGGCTAGAAAATGTTGAGTCTTCAAAACAGTCCATCACCTTTGATTTTGACGAAGTGGCACAAAAAACTGTTCTTATAGAGGAACAACAACTTCGCAACTCCCCCCATAGTGTTTTCAAGTGCTGTTGTTGTTAGCGCTTCTGTCACAGAGACCACTTTCTGTTTTCCTCAGGGTCTAGCAGCTACCATCACTACAGGACAAGTTGATTTGCAAAGAAACTGCCCTGCTTGTATTTGGACTAATGACACAGTCTGAGTATTGCTTCATGCATGACAAGTAACTACAGCGGGGGTTGGTGTCGGTGTGAAGGAGGAAGTAGGAGAAAACATGAGAAGCAATGTGAGTTTGTCTGTAATGGAAACACTGAAGCAGAGGGAAGAGATTTCCTCAGGAGATTGGACCTGGTGGCAGACAGAACTGCAAAGTGAAGGCGAGTCTTATAGGGAACCAATTTAAACGCTGATGGTGTCGTTATGCAACAGCTATTACATTGTGTAGCCAACATTTAAATTCATAATGACAAGGTACAGCAAAATAACAACCTAGCTAGGCCTACCGCCAACTTAAAGTGCAAATGATTCATGCAAACATTGGCTGGTTCAGGACAAATGGGAAAACCCCATGTGCCGATCACCATCGTGTATGATCAGCTGCTAAATGTTTGTTAACAATTGTTGTTACAAAGCTCAAAGATCCAAATTAACTTTGAAACTCAGCTTTTTATAATTGGAAAATGAAATAAATCCTTTTTGGCTCCACTGAACATTTGATACGATATGATAATTTGATATAATAGTAGATAAGAAATTGCACTGCTAAACAACAAAACTGGACCAGAAATGTGCCCCAATAGTGTTTTTTCATTTTTTATTTTTTATTTTTTATTTTTGAGGTTTTATTATGGACCATTGGTTCATATTTTAGATTTTTTACTTTATTTATTGGGGTAGTCTGGTGGGTCAGGAGCCCAGAATGCACATGATGAATTAAATCATTTAAATCAGTAATAAGTCATTTTTGCCATTTCTCTGCAAATCTGTATTAGATTCAAGGCGTGGAACAAACAGAAGCAAGATAAAGGAGTTACACACAATTCAGCTGCAAATCTAATCAATTCTCTTATAAAACTCTATACAGAAGATACACAGAGCGCCATATGTCGAGCTCAGTCATGCCAATTAGCCGGGCAGTCATACAAAACCGTAGAATTAATGCTCTCGTCTATGAATACGATTTTGCTAATACTTAAAGTGCTTGTGTAATTGTCTTTTATTACAATTAAACCAAATGAAATACTGATGCCTTTGAAAAGCGTATTTGGTCACATCCTCAAATTATTATAGAAACAAGGTTTAGATTCTTTAAACTAATGTGTCAAAAATCATTTGGCTGTCGGTGCTAAAGCTCGCGTGTTGTGATGGCAACGGTACTGTTACATTTGGTGCCAGACAGGGGACAGGGAATAGGGAATACTAGGTGGTAGGACCCAAATGCAGTCAACTGGACACACGGCTGGCAGCTCAAATCTGTTTAATTGAAAAGAGAAACAAAACTTACTGATGCAGGCAGAACACACATTCCGAGAAAATCCAAAGTCACAGGAAACACTGGGGAACACCGATGTGAAATGTGGCCCACGTGTGGTGGCAAACGTATGTGGACGATCTGGCACAGACAAAGGGAGTGACACACAGTACATAGGCAAGGGAGGGGAGGTGAACGAGAAACAGGTGAAAGCAATCAACAAACGAGACACAGGAAACAAGCACACAGAGACACGGGAGGACAAAACTCTACAAATTAAAACAGGAAATGATCGTAAAATGAACTCAAAAGCCAAACTATGACAGGTACTTCAATTAAATATTTCAAAGGGCACCCAATCCTAGCAATAAATAAATATTCCCATCCCTTCTCTCAAAAAACATTTAGTTATTTAGACGTTAAATCTTTTTTACGCTTTGATAACCATCCAAATCTTATCCAATATTAGGATAATGATTTGGTTTGGTGTAATAAATTCCTCTGGCTGTTGTAGAATTGCGCAGACACACACCATGAAGCTAAAACGTGATCTCATGACGTATTACTTTTTAATGTTGTATACCTGTTGAGGTGTAAAACTTGGTATTAAACCTCAAAGCTTGTTGAATTGTGGCCCAAATGTGTCCATAACACTCGAGTATGACAAGCTGCTGCTCGCTGGGAGAAAAAGCCAACAAATGACAATGAAAAAGCTCATCATTTGGACTTTGCCCCGCTGCAGCTTCATCATGACATGATGACCTCATTCCAGAGTCTCCCTGCTGTGTGGCTCATGCTGCCAGGATCATTCGTGCTCTCGCGTCTATGTGACGCTCTTTATTAGGTCGGTGCAGCATGAGGCATTTCCTCTGCTGCTCGGTGGATGACGGCTGAACAAGGTGCCTGTCATGGGGCAGCTGTGGGGGTGATTTCCTATCTGCTTGTGTGCTTTGGGACAAGTCAAGGTGAGGTAATGCTGCTGTAAAAAGGAAGTCATGAAGAGCTATGGTCAGGTTGGATCCCCAAAACACCTCATCCACTACACCAAAGGGCACTGCAGCTGTTTAAGTGAATCATGGCCGCTGCTACATCTACAACACTGATGTAGTGGCAGTATATCACGTTCTGATGGTGCCACCTGTAAAACTTTCAAAATGCCTGCTATTAAAAATCAAAAACACTTTGTTCTAGCCTCCATTTGATATTTTATGTGCTTGTAAGCAGCATGTGAACAGTAATTAAAGACTGTGTTTCACTACAATGTAGCTGTAAGTAGGAGCTAAGAATGCATTTAAGTGAAAATTAATATATTTGTCGACAGCAGTAACTCCTTCCAAAGCATCTGTAAACAGAACAAGTGTTGATTTAGAAGTTTATTAAGTTATGAACATTTTTTCAGTCTCCATGACAACTGAGCAGGTTCATAAAGATATGCTGACGTATCTGAAGCTATATAAGTTCTCAATATGCCTTCACTTGTAGCCATGAATGAAGTGTATAAACACTTTATGAACAATGGCAGTGTTGGTCAGTTGCTCCAGACTCAGATATGTCAACTGTTATTGGATGGATTACAGTGACATTTTGTAGGGGGCATTCGTGGGCCCCAGAGGATGCTTCCTGCTGATTGTGGTGACTTTTCTTCTCACAAGTCACTTTATTTATGGGCCAATATCAGAAATCAGAAGTTCTCCTCAAGTGCAAATGGATTTTAGTAAAATGTGGATCCCCATGGTAATAGGCTCAGACATTCATGCCCCTCTCAGGAACTTTTAACCACTTTAATTTGCTTGTGAATTCCCCATCAACCTCATCTTGCATTCTGTTTTGTGCTAAATAGCAGATATTAGCATGCTAACTTGTTCAACGAAGAGAGAGAGAGCACTTTACCAGCTAAACATCAGCATGTTAACATTGTCACTGTGAGCATGGATGCATGCTGATAGCTCAAAGCCTCACAGAGCTCCTTGCATGACTACAGACTCTCAGGTTTCCTTCATAATGCAATAGGAATTTGTTCTATTTTGCTATTTTTAATCTGTTATAATTTATTCATGATCTGTTTGTACACCAGTTGCAGATGCTACGCGTAAGATTTAACTGATAAAAAGACTTAAATGTCCTTAAATCTGCTCACAGCTAGAATGCACTTTGTCACAAACAATCTAAGGAGGGTTTATTTATATTTCTTATCTAAAGCAAACTGTTTCCTGTGGTTTAAAGCGATCTTTCATGCTTCTCTGAACGGGGACCTGCCCTCATAAGAAGAAACAGCCTGTTTCTGCCGTGTAAATCACCTTGTTTCATCCCGTTGGATGTGAATTGAAACTAAAATCCAGTTTTTCCAGTGAGAAGATGTCTCATGGTAAATTCTGTTGACATGCATCATTTCTCCAGAGAAATGGGGTCTGTCTCTGCTTTCAGCCTCGCTCTCACATCACTGTATTCTCACCTATAACCTGTTCCACTGTTGTTATACTAAACGTGAAGAATTGTGAAATAATTTGATTAGGACAGGGAAATGGAAAACGTATCCACTTGTGAGTAGACTATAACTGCAACCATTCATGCAGTAAAGTAAACTACAAGTATCATATATCTAAAACTGCAGACGTACGACACATGAAACCCACTGAAATCCCATTTTAAGCTTGATAGCTCTACTTTTTCCACATCATTACTGTTTCAGCATCAGCCGTCAAAACACTTTAGCCTGTCAAGATATCAAAATGCAGCACCCCTGTCTGAATAAATTTCAAGCCTGACAAATTTTCAAGAAATGCAATTAGATAAACACCCCTGGCTAATCACATTGCTAGAATACACCCACGTCAGGGCAACGTTAATATGAGAGACAAATTGAGATGATCGGCAAACAGACGAGATATTTGTTTGTGGAGTCTTGGAATATGTGACAAGGGAGTGTGCCGTTTGAGTGTAGATAATGTTGAGGAACTACAAAGGTGATAATTAGGAATAATTTTAATTGAGATCTGGCTGAGATCCCGATGTCATGAAGGAGCACAGGTGAGCGAAGTGTTTGCAGGAGGATGCACACTAGAATACCAAACACATTTGAATAAATGTGAAAACACTATGTCAGGCAGATACGGTGAGAATCTGAGCTCAAATCAGCATCGGTACCCTATCTCAATCGCCTTGTAATAATTCAGAATGATTAGGTACACTTTCACCAACTCTCATCTGGATTTTGATCGATGTTTAGAGGGAATTTATTATGAAAATAACCTGAAACTATAACCAACTAACACGCCAGGGTGAGCTTGTCTACTCTCAGCAAGACAAGATCTACTGAAAACTTGATTTGTGAAAGGACTCATGACTCATGGAACATGTATAAAATGAAGCTATTATTGATTTATGAATCACGCACAGGTTCATGCAAGTACAGGTGATTAATCACTAATTGACTTTGATAAAGGTATTGGCATGCATGCACTTCCTGCCTTCACAATGTAAGCGTGTTCCTGCAGTGTTATAGTCTTCATTCATGGCAAAACAACCTTACGTTTAAATTGGCTGTTTGATGAATTCATGTCTTATTGGTGCTGATAAACTGCAGAGTATAAGACATCGTTCTGCAGAGTGCTGCTCCCTGCTTTAGTTGGCTGTATTGTATCACACTGCGATGTTTGGTGTTGCTACCCATGTGGAGGCTTGATGTGGTCATTAACTGTTTATTTCTTGTCAGATCTGCTGTCATAAAACAAGCACGCAGCCATGAATATTTCTGCTGCAACAAGAATCACACTGCCTGCACACTGTGGGGGGGGGGCATGTCTGCCCGTACCCACTGAAAATTACACTGTGTTGGATAGAGCATCAAATAGTGAGAAAAGACAGGTCGATATTTCCAAATGTTCTCCTTTTTTTGGAGAGAGGCTCAGAGGGATTTCCTTTGTGGCTGGAAATTTAAAACCTGAATAGATATCGATGTTAATAAACCATCAAACCAGATGGTCAGATCTCTGGCCCTCATTGCTGCAGTAAAATATTAGCAGCAGAGCCAAAATATATCTGAAGATTGGAAAAAAGTGTCAAATCTCCTACGTGACCTGGGAGATTTATGTTTGATTTCAACCCCAATATTAACATAGTGTATATACTGCAATTCAGTTAGTGTTTCATGACATCTATTTATCAAATAATGATATACTTGCAAAATATACTCTTTGGGTACTTATCATTATTGTTTCTTATCATTTCTGCTGCTGATGATGTTAAAGAACAACCTAGAACAGCTTGATATGAAGACTTGATATTAAGAACAAAATTTGGTGATTTAGCCGAGAGTAACAAATCATAGCACTGGCGTCTTGGTTTGTCTCGTGCATGCATATAAATTGCCATTTGAAAGGTGATACTTGAAATCTAAAGAGACCAAATGTTGGAAACCCTCTCACAACACTGTCAAACATGAGCTACAGGTGACACATGTGAAATGGTGCACAATTTACAGGCTGAATATGACAAAAGACAATAGAGCAGGGCAGCTCTGACAGTCTGGAAGTTTGACAGTAAAATTACTACTAAAATACAGCTGAAATTTCCTGGGCTGCTTTGGATAAAATAAGTTCAGCGTTTGGTTTGTGTTGAAAAAAAAAAAGGGATATTGTGCTGGTTAAGAATACTTTTAAATACAGTTTTGCCGGATGCAAATTAGTTTTGGCAAATTTGTGCAGCTTATTCCACCCAATCACTTCCAAAAGTCGCACAAAAACAATTCTCTTTCAGGACTCTTAATTATGCTGGAAAAGGAAATCCATCACTGGGAATGAAGAGCTGACAATCAGGAAGAAACTACAAAGGAGCTCTGTTCACAGTCTCCCAATTAACCCCGAACGTTTGGAGTTCAGCTTAAACACAAGATAAGATGGAATGAATGAATGTTTTGGGGAGGTCTCAGTGTGTAACTGTGTGTAACGTCTATTACTCTTTTTGACTCTTAAATACTGAGAGTCAAAGTTCTTATATTTGCTGTTTTGGGGCAATAACTAAGTAAGATAAACATTTTTCTGATTACACTTAAATATAGAAATGGTATTTAATCTTAATTTCTGTATCAGATTTCTAATTGCTTTGCAACACCACTGTGTGCGGAGATAAATCTACACAGAAAACCATTTCAATGAATACAAAATGTTTACAGATGTTAACTTCTTATTGACTTTTTCGTGGCTGGTCAAACATTTCTTGTCTGGGATTTAGGAACCATGACCATGCTGTCTGAGCTGCCTCTGTTTGTTTGTCTTAAATAATTCAGCTGGTTGTTTACCACAAGCTTGTCAAGCTAGCCAAAGAAAGACGAACTGTCGGCACGACTTAAAGTTTGGTTTTATACAATTATATCTTAAATTGATCATTTTCAAAATTTATTTTAACAATATTTGGTCCAAATGAATGAAAGCCTCCAGGTGAGTTCATGCAGCCTCTCCACTCAGGTGGTACATTCCTCTCACTGCAGCAAAGATCCAATGCGCCGTGCACTGCTCGCTCTTTTGCTGTGATGCCTGCTGCCACAAAGCTTGTCTGAGAGCTACGCTGTCCCTTGCCACTGTTTTTGCTGCCTTCAGAAGTCCCACCTCCACCTCTGTCTCCACCTGTAGGCTCTGAGCCGACGTTCCCCTTGGAGGGATGTCATTATCTTTTCATCACAAATCCCTTCTCCCTGTTTGATGGCTCCTTGTGAGGAGTGACAAGGTCGAAGACTAGACGGCCATATACCAACGCTGTGCCTGAACTATATTTACATAATAATCCGCTCCACGTGCGCTGATTAAACTACAGTGAAGGAAAGGCAGCAGACAAGAAGTGATAAAACCTGAGAACTACAGAATCCACCGTTATGTAAAACAGTTCAGGATGAACTGAAGGAATCAGGCGTCAGCTTGAGAAAGGTGCACCTGTTGTTGTCAATAGCTGCAGGCAAAAGCTTTTAAGAGTATTTCAGTTATGCAATCAGAAAAAAGTTTCATACTTCACGTCAGAACTTTTCATTTTTTCCTGGTGTATCAACACAGAGAGCAGGCCATGAAAACACAACAATACACGAGCGAAAAACTCAAATCACAATAACGGGAGTTTCTGTCGAACCTCTGAGATAATGAGCCTTGACCGTCGTGTTATTGTCCAACATCTTGTCTGAAATCCTTCAGCTCACTGCCACTTTGATTAAAGCTGCTCAAGTATCATCCTTTAGCCACAATTCCGCTAGTTCTCTGCTTTCCCTGTGGTAGTGGCATTGATTGTCTACTCACATGGTTTGCCAAGTGTTAATCAGGAACTGATTAGAAGCAGAGGATGGAAATTGTAATTGATTTGCCTTAGCTGGGATTGTAATGGATTTGCCCCAGCTAAGGACTGAGATTAGTAACTTACGGGGGGATTCCACAATTTGAATTATGTAGACATGTTATTGCCGCGCCCCGGGACAGAATTCCAAGTCAGAGACAGAAGTCTTGAATTTGTGACCCGGTCCCCACACTTTATCGGCCGGATTTCACAACCCACTTTACAAATTTAAGGGTGAGTTCTCCAGTTTACAGCTTTAGAGAAAAGTTGTCTAAGTTCACAAGTATTGACTAATCTGTCCTGAGGCACAGGAATAACATATGTGGACTCTTCAGAAGGGTGGCGTTCCCTATACTTTCTTCCTGAAATGCAGTGCAACACTTCCAGAGATTTAAGCTCACATCGCAGGCCAGGGGAAATAAAGCACAGCCAGTCAGGGCAGAGTATAATATGTCTGCCGACAAAATAAATACCCTTGAAAAACCTTGACTTCGTCCAAATTGGGTCAGAGTCCAGGGAATGTAATCCGGACTCCCTTGGAGGAAGGATAAAATGAAAGTATTTGCAGGAAACCAGCTCTTGCCAATAAGCATGGGCACCCAGTAGGTGAGGAACGGAGTGGGACACGTAGGAACATTCAGAAAATACATCCTCGACTGAGTGACCAAATTACACACACCTGAAACGGCTGCAACACGACTTTTTAAATCAAACATTTAATACAGCCCTGATTCGAGATGATCCTACAATGTACGACCGCCAGCCACACAGTGATGAATTCCAAACTTCAAGGCAGAAATTTAAGCTATGAATCAGTGATGTTAAAGTCCTCCTTCTCTTAGAGCCAGTAACGTCATTGTAGGAGATGAGGTACGACATGCTTTATGCACTTGGGCGTCTTGTAGTGAAATAATGTGTCCACAGGAATCCAGAGAGAATATGATCCTTCCTCTTTCTTTGATGCCCTTATCTACTTTACTGTATCTCTGCCTCTGTCTTCCTCCTACATTCATGACACAGGTAATGGATATCCACTGTTTGTAGAGAGCAAGTAAATTGAGACATTTTTCCTCTCATTATTTCCTCTCCTCTGAAATCCCTTTCTTGAGTTTCTCGCAGACATAATGTCCTTTCTCCTGGGCTGTCACAGACGGAACAGTCCCTTTCTTTGCTTGCTATACTGTCGGTGCTATCCAGAGTCCAGGAGTCATACAACCGCTTCGTCTGCCCCCACAGTCTATTTGCCTTTACATATTCTGCCCTTCATCGTCTTTTGGCTCACCCACCCCACCCCACCCCCCCTTCCTCACCTCCATCTCTCATCTCCTCTTTAAATCCACATCCCTCTGTCTCGTCTCTCCTCTCCTCTCTTCTTCTCTCTATATACATCTCTTATCTCTCCTTGTATATCCCTGCCATATAAATAATTGATGGCCCATCTTTGACTCGCCTGGTGTAGTTAAAGGGCGACCAAAGTCCCGAGGACAACATCAATACTGAGCTAAAAGTACAGCCGTGGCTTATCCACAGTCTGCTTGCCGCACTTTCACAGGAGACACTCTCTTTACTAATGACCTACTTAGATTTGAATAAAAGTATTTTTCCCTTTTTTTATTCGCACAACTTCAGAAGACTTAGGGCTTTATCCAGTCCACTCAAATGGGACATAAGGGCTCCCTGTGCTAGATTCTTACATCAGTTTGGAGATTGCTTGCATTTTGCCTTTTTCCAGAGTTACGATGCCAGCAGTAGCTTATAGCAAGAGCGTGTTTCGAAACCAGATCAACACTTCTTTATTGTTGCAATAAATTACATTCTGTGTCATTTTCTCCTGTCGTTCAGAATTCTCTTTCATCTCTTTCTCTTTGAGGAATCCAAATTATGACGCAATTATGTTTGCGGATTCAATGCAGCATCTAATTTTGCCGGAGCGATGCGGCAGGTCCAGAAGGTTCACACCTTCGCGTGGTGTTATTCAGCAAAAAAGTGGCAGGACTTGGCTGAAAATGGCTGCGCACACGATATTAAAGTTACTTCAGTAATCAATCATTTTAGCATCGATAAATCAAATTACTTTGTGGAGCACCCAAAACACCCAAATTCAAACTCAGTCATTTTCACTTAACTCTCTTGCTCTATGAAACTTTTTATCCTCCTTTAGCTCAATGTTCTGGTTTATCACTACTTTTTACTCTTATGGTTCAGTTTAACAGTTCTCATCCACCCTGTGTCTAGCAGCAAAATGCTGTTTTCAGCAAGCTTTGTGAAATAAGACCACGTCCTAGTTTCCCTGCACCAGCCCAATGTCAATCATCCAGCAGCTTTTTAACTTCAGACTTGGTGGATACCAAATCAGAGCTAAAAGGTGAGGAAATATTGGACATATTCATCCGTAAGCAAGAAACACAACTTGAGCTGAAGTAGGCTGAAACAGCCAGGAACATTTGCTTGTCGAGTACACTGCCCTAATTAGATGCTGTGCCCACCTTAGGTAGTATTTATAAGCTGGTTCTTCTCCTCTCTAGTGGCCAAAACAAATTAATACAGCTTTAACATGGTTTTACTCCCAGTGACAAAAGCATCTATTTGATTTTTTTATTTGATTTTTTTCCCATGACAGCAGCTACAGGGCTGGTGTTAAAAAGGGTTCAAATGTTCATACCAGTGTGTTATTGTTTAGGGAAAAGGCACCATATAGAAGTGAAAAGTAGGCTGAAACAGCCAAGAACATTTGCTTGTTGAGTACACTGCCCATCTCAAGCTGTCAAAATGCTTCTCTGCGCTTTGCTTATTTATTTACTTTCTTTCTTTTTTTTTTTTTTTCAAGAAAGAATCTCCGCAAAGATATTTAAGTGCCATGTTGGCAGTCTGGGATTTGATATACAGTCACCACACCCCCACAAAATTGTGCCTGGCAGTTTTATTGAGCAAATTTTCAGTGTTGTTGTTTCAAGTGAAAAGATGAAACTGTCACCACAGTTTGCTGCATTAAACATGTTCTGTTGTTAAATCGCATTGATAAGAACCAAAACCAAAACCATAAAATAACACAAGTGTTTTTACATCAGACGGGAGAGATGGATCGATATCACATCTTCATATGCTTCTGTCATAACTGGTTCACATTAATTCAGTCGTTTTCTGGATTTCCTCAATAGATCCTCTCAGAGTAACTTTGTCTTGTCAGGCTCTGTTTTCCATTTACCAGCAAAGTGCTTAAACATTAAACATCTGGCTCATCTTGCCCCTAGGCGTATGAAACATTTTACCCCACAGCCAATAGTTTAAAAAAACTGCCTCAGACAATGTCTTGGACCTGCAGGCAAATTAATCACCTTTAATAAATATGTAAAACATCTTCAGATGCACCTGCTTGCACATCAATACTACCATTTACCACAGTAAAATCACCTATTGTGGCAAATATCACATTTCTTGCTCTATGACCAGTTCCTCCCTCACAGATGAATATGTCCTTTTAAGTTTGTGACTGTTATTCATTTTCAGAACATTGGCCTAGTAAGAGAATCAAGAAGTGGCTTGGCTTACCTCTGAACAACTTCAATAGCAAATTGTATAATGCCAGTGAAAATGATTTTTGAAGGGTAACATAACTCACCTTTCAAAATTCACTCATTAATGGTTACTAAGTCTACTAAGTCTCTCTTTGTAGAGGGTAAGTAGTTTTTATGTACCTGTGGAGTATAGTGCTGTGTGGATCCTTGATACCTCACAAAGAGCTGAGCACATTTAATTGAACAAGGCAACTCCATGAGGGCAAGATATATTTTCACAGTTGACGTGAAAACTGTACAAAATGACTTTTTTTTGTAAAACTAGTAATATTGAGCACAGGAAGTGATTAATTTACCATTTATCAGACCATCCTCACTGTTTCTGAGGATCAGGCTGATTAATGTTATGTTACAAAAACATATCTTTACAACTTGTTGCCAGTCGGCTCAGCCATTAGCACCAAACACTGTCCAAGATGGACAGCGACCAGTTTGATGATGGAAGCTCAAAGCTCCTGTGTTAGTGGCGTAAACAAAAACATTTCCTTTGGCAGAGTCGGCAGAACCAGTAGCTGCACGGCTAACCTAGCCAGCCAAACTGTAGCTGCCACTAGCCAGCTAGTTACAGCTACGCTCCCTAAATCACAGACAGTTGACGCAGTTAGGAGGGGGTTAGAGGGAAAATCAGAAGATACATCTTCCATATTTTATTATTATTGTTATTATTACAATTATACAGTAAAAACTCTACAAAGTAGACAAAAGTCTGCTACTGAGATCATGTGATATCCTGTCAGCTGTGGAGATGCCTCTTGTCTGTAGCCAGGTACTCTTGTCTTTCTGGGACATTGCAGCTTTTTTGTGCATGCAGTACTTTAGTTAGCAATTAGTAAACTGGTGGAAGCAGCAGACTTACCGATAAATGACTACCTCATGGCACTTGACATGACTTGACATATTTTTGGAACTATGGGTTCCACTGCAGCTGGCACCCCTCTGTACTGGCATTACTAGTAATGCTAGTCATCATGTTGACGCTGGGTGAAACCATAACAGCATCATCCTCAGTTTCACACAAACAGCTACAATTTGGGATATTTTTCCATTTGAGATCCTTTTATCAGCAGCCAAACAGAGGAACATCTACACTTCGTCAATCCACCACACAGCGTAATTTTGGGAGCTGCCTTTTTTAAAATATGGGTTGAGTGACAAATATATTTATGGCAATTTGCAGTCACTGTCGAACTATGGTGACCAAAAAAACCCCCAAATACCTCACCATGTGCAATACATGGTACAATTAACAATGCTTGCTAATGCAAAACCAAAACAGAACAGTCCCAAGCAAGTTGAGTGCAACCAAACTGCACCATGCAGTGGAAATATAGCACTAGTAGCCAAAAACCCTACAGGGTGCATTTAAGCAGGAATCGGCAACTGCATGGCCTGTTTCTTAAGTCAGCTTTACTCATAGTTGTGTATCAGAGTGGCTAACGAGAAATCCAGAATATCTGCCATGTTTTTTTTTATATAAAAATTGGAAAACAAAGACCAATAAACGCCCCAACAAGTGGTATGTTAATCCAAGTGTAGGAAGAGTGTGTAGACTACTGAGTATCTCAGTGAAACTTGATTAATCATATACTGTACCACCTACCTACTTGTTCAGAGAAAACAATGTGCCCATTTCATCCCTTTAAACATAAATATAATATCCCAAGGATCACCACTAAATCTATGCAGCAGCCTGTAGTCAAGGTCTAAATGTTGGGCAAAATGAAGGCCAAACATATTGTTTGAGTGTTTGAAGACAGTGAGTCCAGAAAGTGGTTGGTCTCTGCAGCACCTCACAGGCTAAAAGGCTGCAGTGTAGGAGAGTGCAAGGTCAGCGGAGATCAATGCGATTGATGTCTGATGGGATTGACCGTCCAAATGTGTAAACAAGGCTGAGCGGTCTGTGTGTGTGTGTGTCTGGAGTGTGTGTTTACTGTCTGTATATTTCACTCAAGCTCTGATTATATTGTTGATTTTAAATTCAGTAACGCTTCGGTGTATTTAAGCGTGTTTATCTCTGTGACTGTGTTCACACATACAGTTTGTTCTTTTGATTCAAAGCTTACTGGAAAAGCTGATTTTTGTTAAATGTTTTTATCTTGTTTGTTTAGGTTCACATTGCTGAACCGGAGCTTGAACACTAAACCCACATGGATCGGATAGTAGCCTGTTTATTTTATTGAATAGTGGCTCAGTAACCTGCCGCCCAGCACTGTGTTGGTTCAGTCAAAACAAATCCAATTCAACCCCTTTAAGTTCAGCAAAGTGGACGTGTTTGCAGTGTTGACTGCAGTTTATTAGTCTTAATAGGATGTGAGAACACTTGAGGAAATATGAGCTGAGTACAGACTGCAGTCTCTCTCAGGCCATTTAATTGTGCTAAGCAGGAGAAACTGCAGACAGTCAAATGTCAACGTCCACTTTGTTCCCCCTATAAAACTTTGTGTTTATGGAGTCTTGTTGCTTAAGTGGTCCGCCATGTTGACCATGAAGATCCAACCTGATCTCTCATGAAATGGGCACATTAACACTGTAAACAATGGCAGTTCCAATAAGGATCGGGGTTCGAAAACCAAAAGTCTTAGCACGATGTTATCTCATGGCAAACTACTAACTTTCCTAAACCTAATCAACCAAACTGCGACTATCACCTAAACACATCATTTGAACCTTGACAACAACAGGTCTGAGCGATGCACTGTGTAAACCAACAGTCCAACTCAAAACCATGTAAATCCATGTAAATAACCATTCCAGTGTGTGACCATCTTTATCAACACATTGTGCATATATTTAACAGTACAGGAAGCTATTTTTAATTAACCCCTCCACTCTGAATTGGATTCACAATGCCTTCTGGACAATACAACACATTAGCTCGACAAAAGACACACGAGGGATGTATAAAGAATCCTTTGTAAAATTATGTGCAATCAATATTATAAACACAGACAGCACTTAATGTTCCCATCTCAAGAGACTTCAATAAGCTGTGTTCATATAATATTGTTGCATTGCTGATGATTTCAGACGTGTGCTGCTTATTATGCAGTTATGATTGTTATTTTTACCAACATATTTATTGCCTCTATTGGCGAGATGAAGACAAATTTGCTCCCTTGCTGGGAAAAAAAATATTTTTCTTGCTTACACTCCGTACGCCCCGTGAACCAGTGTGAAGTGGTCTGCTATATAAAACAGTAACCCATTAAGTGAGCACAATGACAAGTAAAAATGCAATAAAATCAACATTAAAAACAACAACTCGTGTTAGTTGGTCGACTTCCGACAGATTGCGATGCAGTTTTATTGAAGATAACTGAGAATCTGTGTTCCAGCTGTTTTCGTTTTTGTCCTGCTCCCAAAATGTGATGCTTTGTTGCACACCCGACTCATACTCACACAGGCAGAAATGAGATTTGTTAAACATCCTTATTTTCTTTTCTGATACAACCACATTTCCCATCCTGTGTTCTCAGATTGATCACTACGCCCAGAGGGACCTGAAGAAGGGCCTTCAGCTCTTCGGCACAGAGGGCAACGTGGGTTTGACCAACGCCTGGATGATAGTGCAAACTGATGTAAGTTGTGAGATCAGATCTGAAACACCATCTTGAATACATTTAAAACCAAAAACACTTAAGTTACACCCCTTCCTTTTCTTTTGCTAAAGTCACAATGCTTTAAGAAACTTCTGTTAACATCACATCCCATTCAATATTAACTTGAGCGCCATTTAGCAAGTCAAGCCATGCAAAATAGCTTGTCACAAGCTGAGATACATGACATTTGACTGCATTATTCATCGTGACAGTGCTTACTTTTGCTATCGGCAAGGTTTCAAGATTTGTACCACTGTGATCACACTGAATTAAAATGGAGTAGTCAAATGTTGAAGGGCATTTTATTTTACATTTCTCCATTTTGTGTAAAATTTGAATAACACACAGCAAACCTTTTATGTAGATAATGGGATATAGACATTTACAAGCTGGCTGGTTAAAAATCTGGCGCCAGAGAGAAAAGTGTGAAATGTTTCGTAGCAACAGTAGAAAATAACCAAACGCTTTTCTGGTTTAAAAGCTGCTGTAAAGCGATTAATGCAAACATCGTAGACTCTCTCAGGGTAATCTTTGTTTCCAGCTCTCGCTTTGATGTGCTTGTTCTGTGATATTATTTATATATATTTCTTAAATTCCACCGCAATACAATGTGAGAAACAGAGATTTGGAATTAAGGATTGCAGAGGATGGATACTGCTGCTGGCGAATGCCTCTGGGAGACGTGAAATGATAGATCGGGGACTTCGGGCTCTTTGGACATATTTCACATCAGAGATCCGCGTTTATGGCTTGTAGTTTTGTTCCATTAGCAAACGTGCGGTAAACACTGACTGTTTAGCTCAGGTCTATGTCTGTGTGCATGCGCGTGTCTAGCGCCTGGAAGACATATTGTGTGAGTGTGTGTCACAGTGTGCACAGTGACTGAAAATGCATAAATGATGATAAAAGAAATGTATTGCAGCCCAAATAATAAATGCAAATGCGTGCGTGCGTGCTTCCGCATGAGTGGGTGTTAATGCTCAGGGGGCGGCGGTGGGTTCTACGTACAGGATGATAGCATGAGCCTGAATGAGCCGCTGTTGGAAAATGTGTGCGAGCAGTGAATGTGCACTTTTCTTCCTTGTCAGATCAGCACTGCTGTGTGTGTGTGTGTGTGTGTGTGTGTAGGTACGGGGCTCCATGCAGTCTGGCTGAGAGGAAGACCATTAAAAGGCAGCTCTCATTCTGTCACTGCTCTACCTCCCAAGCCTCCTTCATACATGCTGAGTCACTGAATAGATAATACAGCAGATGTCCCTGGAGCAAAGTTCACTCTCAATATCATTAATGGCTGCTTATGGAATAGCAAAGGAATCTACATACATAAGAAGAAGTAGTAAAAACATCCACAAGGCGCCAAATGCCAGTACAGTAAATCAGAGGGGGTTAATGTGTCATTTGGTTGTTAACTTTTTGAGGTTATAACATTTAATTATTATTACGACTCCACGCAGTTGATTTGTTGTGTTAAAACTATACTTCAAATGCTCTCTGGATATTTATATTCTGCTGTAGTTCATGATAAACTGCAAACCTGATCCATTGTTTAAGCGGGCGAGGGAGTTTTAAATTAACACACAATCCCCGATTCCGTGCACGGCGTGGCTCGGGGAGCGGCTCGGGCAGCATTATTCCTGCGCGGAATTAAAGTCCACCGAATGAACAAAAAAAAAAAAATCAGGGGCACTTTATCTTTTCATGAAGTACACTGATGAATTGGATTGCAGTGAAAGCCATGATCCCTTATCAAAAATCTATAGCAATCACAAAGGGGGAAGACGTAGGTAAAAAGAAGCAGGCAAGTTAGAAAATGATTTTAGGACTTGGAGACAAATGAGATGTGGATTGTACAAAAAGGGGCTGCGGCTCAATATCAGGAAGATGAAGTATTTTTTATGTTCAGCACATATGAATTATTTTCTTCAGTAAATCTTATTCTGGGTAGGTAAATAATTTTAGTTTCCATAAGCAGGGGAAGTTAATTTGATGTCGTGCATCAGGATTTCAGTGTGATATAGTGAAAGAAAAACCACTCCTGACTCGTTTTCTTTCTCTGGTGCAGTTTCGCTGCTGCGGAGTAACCAACCACACAGACTGGTTTGAAGTCTATAATGCCACCCGCGTGCCGGACTCCTGCTGCCTGGAGTACAGCGACAACTGTGGCCTGGACAACCCAGGAACATGGTGGACAGCGGTAAGTTCTGACAAGAAAATCAAAGTAAACCTCCAAAAGGAGCTCCTGATGTGCTTCTTATTGTGCCTTTTATTTTCTTTCTTTTACAGTTTTATGTACATAGAGGATTATAAATTCACCACCCCTTTCCCAAACAGCAACAAACCATACTTAGCAACACAGCGGGTCTGTAAAGCCGTGTGCACAGCGCTGAAGTAAGAGAGAAACTCTGTACATGAAGAGATCAGAGAGCATATTTTCTAGTCTTTCTTAAACCCAAAACAGAAGAGCAAACATGTGAGGGGTGTGTGTGTCCACTTTGTGGCAGCTAAATGCTACTGTGTTCTATGTGCGCACTGTAAAATATCATGTAGGAAGGTCGTGGAACAAGCCTCATTAGACAGCTACTGTTAATAAAAACAGCAGGAGTTTCCATTTCAAACATACGGCTAATGTTATGGTCTTTAGCTATAAATAAGAGGATGCGTCTACAAGAAATAAAGGAGGAATCCATAGTTTCACAATTAAGTGCGAAACATAGGCCACCATCTTTTTGTAAACTGTATACATATAAAGCTTAACAGGCAACAGTAATGAGGTAGGGGAAACTCAGTGAACAGTTTGCAAATAAATGGGGTAACCGTGGACAATGCCCCACATAATTAGCCATGTAAAATTAAATATCTGCGTTGGTGAGGGTCTACCTGACCTGTGTTTTGGCAGTCCCAGTATATTACATATTCAGCAATAAAAGAAAAAACAAAGAAGACAAGATATTTCATGGATGAGGTCGTCACAGTGATGGTCGTATTTCATTTAAATGCAAATTTGTTATGCCGAGTTGTAATTCCTTATTTGATCCCACAACATTCCTGGACCATAATTAATATCACTAAATGTAACTGCTATTCTATCCATACCAGGAAGAGTTCAAATGTTACATGCAGCTAGTTATCTAATGCAAAACAACCTGGCGCACAAATTGTCCTATTCAGCAAAACAAAACAAAACAAAAAAATTGCAAGCCTGCAGCAGAATGACAGTTTGGTTATTCTAAAATCCTTAATAAAAGATCTAATAGCTTGCACACCTGTGGCGCACCTCTCTAAGTCTCTTTACATCTCTTAGACCATTAACAGACCACACAGACCTACAATTCGTGCTTCTTTGCTTCTGTCAAACCAAGCAGAAAATGGGTGTGCATTTGAGTTTGTGTTGTGGAAAAACAGCCAAATCTGCCAAGAGGGCTTGCGTGTTGTGTGAGAGTGAGCACGACCGTCTGTGGTGAAAAAGGCTGAACAGGGTGTGCAGATGACTGCATCAGTCAAAAGATAAAAACACAAGCAAAATCACTTTTTGCTTATTTGTCCTAATGAATATGTAACACTGGGTGCGTCTACTGATATTGCCAGGACAGTATGCAAATAGGTCTGCACTTGAGCAACACTGGGAGTTGTTGCTGCAGAGGTAATTGAGTGTGTTGAGATAATATGTAGGGACAGCTGGTATTAATTACACATTCATTCAGAAATAAAATTACTCCACCTACTTGTGACCTGTTCATCACCCTTGGCAAAGTCTACTGCTCTGAGTTCCTTTACCACATTATCATTACCATTTCTGAACTGAGCATAGTGTCTCACATGAAGGGAACCACCTGTTCTCTTGACACTCTTGCTATAAACTTGTCATTAACAAAATTAGTCCGGGCATCCTTTTGGTCATTAAATGAAGTTAGCTGTAGAAAAATTCCAATCGCCCTTTGTTCCTTTCAAGTTCATAGTTCCCCTCCCTCTTTAAAAAGCAAGCCTCAGACTCATCTTTAAAATTCCCTTTCTTCCCAAAGTCCTACAGAAAATTGTTTTCGCTGAACTGCCGTCTTCTTGCTTCAGAACAGCGTCTTTGAGAATTCTAGTCTGCTTTCAGAGGTCTGGCTCTGTTGGACAGAATCAGCCCTCCTGACTAATGATTTCCTCTTGGCAGCTGATGCATCAAATTGCCCTTCTCTAACTTTTATGTCAGTCTTTGACACAGCAGACAGCACAATTCTTACACTGAAACACAGGGTAGGTGTCTCTGTCTCTGCCTTTGACTTGTTTTCACATCAGATTTTGAAGATTCAGGATGTTCTCAGTCAGAAATGGATATTTATTCACATCCATAGTCCACAGTTGCATCCATGGGATCCCTCAGGGTTTGATTTTAGGTCAGTTCTTCTTCACAGTCTACATCTCAATTAGTTTTATGAGAAAATTACAAATCGTCAGCTAATTTGGTGCAGCTCATGTGAGAAAACACTACAGCTGATTATTTTCTATGAGTAGAACAGTAACACACCTTTACATTACATGTGGTCATTCATTCACTTTGATTTTATAGATTCACCCACATCAGGTTGAAACCTACCGAGCCACAAGACTCAAGCTGGTTGATGTTTGTTAGCTGTCGCTCCAGGCTGCCAGCACAAGTGTGTTTCCTCATGCTTCGGGGCTTTTTACTGCTTTAACTGCACAGACTGTACTGCATGTCCTCAAAGAGCAGTACATTTCACAACCCAGCTAACTAATAAACGCAGGAAGTAAATAAAACAATATTTTACCCAGAGTCACTGTCTAGCTATAAAAGCAAGAAACAGATTTTTTTTTTTTTGCTTGTTTAACATTTAAAATTCCCTTCCAGACACATTTTAAAGTATGTAAAAGACCCTGCTATGATTAATATTTTGTTTAACATGGTTTTCCTGCATACACCCTGACTGAGACATTCTGGATTCACAAATCATAGGCTTTGTACGGGCATCCTCCAGCCACTGCTGCATGCACTGTGTTGACAGTTAAAGAATGCTGTGCATCAGGATGGCTGGAGTTAGAGAAAACATCCAAGAGATTCAGCGTTAAAGTTGCACGTCAGACTCGGACACTGTGGATGAGGCGATTTATCAGAGTGCTAAGTGTAGTTAGCAGCTTTTATTTGTTTCTGCTGTTTGTTAGCTTGTTAGCTTGTAAATTGCAGCGTAATATAGTATCTGTGAAACATACAATAACATCGGCTGTGATGTCAGAGTGTGTTCATGTGTTGAGAGCTTGCGTTTGCGTGGGAAGTGGCGAATTGGCAGAGGCAGCAGAATTTCGCCCAAATCCTCTGCTTCACTCGAGTCAAGTTCAGACGGTCAGTTTAATTTCTCATGTAACTAAATAAAAAAGAAATTTGAAAAACACAACAGCTGTTGTTCAACTCTGGCAGCGGTAAGAGCTGATTACTGCAATGTTATTTGGAGGCATCAACATGAAAGATTAAAAGTGTCACAGAAACGATGAGATGGCGCTGCTAATACGGTTAAGACTTGAAATCACATTTTCATCATTAACGACAAAACAAGTTGGGGCCACTTAACACACGTAGTAGGCAATTGCAGCAGTGCTTAAAGCAGTCACTGTAAATCACAGTGAGTGACAATGATGAACCATAATGACAATGATTTCAGTGTAGCCTCAGATGTTATTCAGTGGATGTAACAAAATGTTAAATGAACCCACTTAAAAAGTCATATTAACTGCGCCAGATGTTGCCCATTATTTATTAGAATTTTTATAATGAAATATTCAGAAGTAACATGAGTGTGAGACCCTTTTCACACATTTTGTCACAGGAGACAGGTTCACTATTTGACACCAAACAGAATCTCAGTCATCTGTTCAGCAAATCTCTAGTAAACCTTATTTTGCAAAGGGCAAATCTTGGATATTATGCCATTATGGACACAGTACACTTGGGAGACTACATCCTTAAGTACAAGCCTCCTATCTGAACTGTTTGCAACTCAGTTTAATTTGTCACAGTGGTGGAAAGGCCAAGCTGTGGCCAAGCTGCTGCTGTTTTCAATTTTAGAAATAAAGGTGTAACCTTTTAAAAAAGTCTTTCCATTACTTTTCCTGAAAACCAGTTTCTGCACAAACCTTTCAAAGATTTTTCAGAATTATGCATATTTATGTCCTTCAGGTGACAGCTCGTTGGCCTTCACGTAGACATGTGAATTCCACCAGCGCTTCAAGTGTGAAAGACATTTTGACAACAAATTAATCCTGCTAGTTTTTGTGTGATTAATGTTTACCCTGCACAACAGCGTTGGAAATCAACTTTTTGGAAGTGTGAACATCTAAAAGCCACTGACATTCGCCAGCCGCTCAATAGCAAATCATTATTTTGAGTATAAAACCCACCAGCCACTTTCATATTTTACCAGCATTTGGCTGCTGGCTGCTGCCTATTTCCCACCCTGACACAGATCAAGGATTCAGGTGGTATACACTGAAGCTCTTCTCTCTCCAAATAATAAATGCACCCTACCCCCTGCCCTTATTTTATTTCAATTCCATACATATTTCAAGAATGATCACAGCATGTCAGCAATTCCCAGTTTGCCTCAGTTTCCTTAATTTTAACAATTTCTTATGCTTTCAAATCAAATCATTCCCCAGATAGTTCTCCACTGAGCTCTAAGTCACAAAAAGAAGGCCATCCAAGGCGACTGAAAAGGTTAATATTGTTGAAAAGTCTCCAGGTAGACAGGAGAGTGGAGTTTTTCCAGTTACAAATCTTAGAAATACCTAATTTTACTCTTCAGAAAATAGTTCAGTAATGAATAGAGCTGGAGTGAAGCCTGATCCTCGGTGTCGACTTTAGAATCTCCTGGTTCTCGTCGTTAGCAGCCTGGTGTTGGTGAACCCAGGAATTGTGTAAAAGCATTTGCTGCAAATCTCTTCACACCTTCATTGACAGCAAAACGATACAAATACAAAAGGACACACTTGAATAGAGGCTTAATGAAACGCACAAACAGCAATACGCTGGCAGCTGGATAGCTTGCAAATGCACAAAGTTTTAGCACTGCTGTTTGTTTCCCCGTTGCCTCCCAAAACTCAATGCTGGTTTCATTTAAAAAGCAACTGTTTTTATCTTAATCACTGTTCACAGATCACCCATCACCTCTATTCCTGCTGTTGAAATGAACACTATAGATGGAGGCCAAGATCAAGTGATGAGTGTAATGATGTGGAAACGGGCATTCATCATTAAAGAATTGGGTCAAATGTCTCAAGTTTCTCATATTTAAGTTCCCAAAATAACAGTGAAACAGTTTATGCTTGCCTGAATCATTCAAAGATGCCCATCTGGGACAAAATCCACAGTCCTCATTCTAAACTTAAGTAACTAAAGTGGGGGCTTTTCAGCAGTCTGAGTTAAACGACTCATGCAGGTATCTTGCAAAGTTGTTTCTCTTCCTTTTTGTCTTTTTGTCCCTCCACTGCAGCTCAGCACAGAAACACTGTCTGGGGAAACATAAAGAGAGAATACTGAACTGAAAATGAACTTTCACCAATTGACTAAGTCAGACTGCTGAAGCATTATATTAGCTTCAAATAAACTTTGAAACCCATTTTTGTACAGAATGAGGGCTGTGGATTTTGTGCTCCATCTTCTATATTGATGGGGAGGGATCTCTTCATGGCCCGTGTGAACAAGTGGTGTAATTAGTCTTTAACCTTGACCTTGATCTTTCTCCAGTCACAAGTAGATGTCTGAACCCAAGCAACCGTCAGCCAAAAGGTGGAAAATTGCAAAACATATCATCAGCGTTCTGAGAGGCAATCACAAATAATCCATTTTGCTTTTGAACTTGGAACTTGGAAGTACTCGCATTTCACCACACATGGTCGATTGGTCAGGAAAAGTCACATTTGGATGCTATAGGCTCATTTCTGAACATGCAGGGTAGTAAATGGTAAATGGCCTGTACTTACTTTTCTACTTTTCTAGTCACATGACCACTTAAAGCGCTTTTACACTACAAGTCGACATTCACCCATTCACACCAAACAAAACTAAGGAAGGAAACTAAGGATTTCTAACCCATTCATACACCAATGGCGCAGCAATGGGGGCAATTTGGGGTTCAGCGTCTTGCCTAAGCATGCTGCTTCAGCACGCAGCCCAGAGGAGCCGGGGATCGAACCGCCAATCCCGCTCTACCACTGAGCCACAGCTACCTGACTGACGTTCATCTTTTCGGAGCTTTCAACCGAAGCATTACCAGGCATTACCAGGCACCCCTACACAGAACAGAACATCTTATCAGTAAGCAGGTCCCAAGGGAGGTCAAGGCCAAGGAGTGGTTGACAAGAGTCATACCTCACCACCTCACATTAGAGCAAGGGTAAACACTTGTAAATCAGTGTGGACCACCAAGAGCATCCAAGTGGGACTCCAGCCAAAATAAGTTGCATTTACCAAATAAACCATTTCAAGAGTCTTAAGCTGTTGAGGACCATGAACAAGAGACTGAGTGAACTCCAGGCCAAAATCTGTCACAGCATCAACTGGGAAAAGGTCAAAGTCAGCAACCAGAAGTCACTGGATAGCTGGAGACCGGAGCTGAAGGAGGACACTGACTGACAGCTGTCATACACGATCACTTCTGATGTCGCGTTGGCCTCCTTCACTCACTGATGAAGGCTGCAAGATGTGGTCGAGTGCTCAAAAAAGATTAAGTGTGCCCCTAATCTCTAAAGCAGTCCTGCTTTGTTGTTTAGCTGGGACGAGTTGCTAGCTTATAGCATAGTGAATGTCGTCCCTGTGCTCGGACTGGCTTAGCAGGTCCAGGTTTACTTATGTGTTTTTTTTTTCCCCAGGTTTTATGTCTCTAGTCTGCAGTGGATGTCAAACAATAAAAAGATGAATTTATATATTTTCAGATGCAGCTCTCTGGTTTAGGAGGGTTGCAGTCGGGCACCAGTCTGATGAATAACACTGAAGCTAAAGCTCTAAATTTTGGCTTACCGCCTGACTTTCCATATTGATCCAGCCCAGAATTATTTCATCTTGTGCTAAAGAAAATATATTTTTTGGTTCCCCAATGTTTCAGGCAGCGGTGAAATGCAGAGTGAATCGCAGGGAGTATATTGTGTTTGGTTTCCCTGGCTCTGACTCAGCTTCTTGATGTAAGGAGATTTAAAAAAAAAAAAAAATAGCACAATCAGGGAGGCATGTCTGCAGAAATGAATAATTTAATTAGAACAGTGGTGCAGTCTGTTATGATAGCGCCTTACCTTTTACTACAGTCTACCAGGCTGTCTTTTCCCTAGTGTAACATAATCAAATACATGCTTTGGCGGTGGTGGTAGAAGTAGTCAGAGCTTTTACTTCAGTTAAAGTAGCACAGTGTAGAAATACTCAGTTACAAGGAAAGGTCCTGCGTTTAACATGTCACCAAAGCAACAGTCAAACACATTAGCATAAAAATACAATTAAAGAACCAAAGGTTTAAGTATTTGTAATGTAGAATGGATTTATTGAAATTCATGGTGCATTAACGTGTATACATTATTTATTTATTTGAATGGGACCATGTACAGGGTTAAACATGAATGCCTTTTGATGTACTGCACCAGAGTTAGCTCAGAGCTAATTTACATCTGTACTCCCTATGGCGGGTTACAAATAAAATATAAAGTAGCAAGCCAAAAAAAAAACACAGGACACACAACACAAAGCTGCACACAATTAGGCATCATGCGCACCCACAGTGTCGATTAGGACTTACAAATGAATGCTCATTAAAGATGATTTGCATACATGAAAGGATCATGGGATTAAAAAGTAGAGTCAATCAGTGGTTACTGAGTTGAGTAGCTTTTAGCAGACCTTTCAATTTGGTTTTAAAAGCAGTGATGGAGCTGCAGCTTTCATGTCGTCAGGTGGGGCGTTCCACTGAGTTGTGGTTTTCACAGAGAGAGATGAATGAATTTGAATATAGTTAAAATCCTCAAACCTCAAGAGATTGAATTTCTTTAGTATCCTAGAGTGATGATCATGCATTGGCCTTTCATCAAGAGTTTTTAAAGTTTGTTTATGCAGGGTCTCTAGTGGTTTTATGGCTGCTTCTCTAGCCTGATCCCAACATTTAATGCAGGAGGATCACAGCAAGCATAAATTTCTTGGCTGCAGCCAGAGAGAGAGAGAGAAACTGTGTCTAATCTGTCTAAAATTTGCCATCAAAAAACAAAACACAACATCACGTCAATGCTGTCAAGGGTGGAGCTTCTTTTAATTACTTTATATACTGCTGGGAAGATTAACTTATAAGAATATGAAATAATTATTACTTGATTAATGGAGCAGTGTTCAGGATTCAGTGCCATCCAGCAGTAAGGTAGCAGATTAATATCCCTACTCATGCTGGAGATATGCTTGCAGTATAACCATGCTCTTGTGTAGGCAACCTCCTGCACTGAAAACGTAATTGTTCTTATGCTACCGATAAACATGGCAACACCCAAGGAGGCAGGAGGTTCCTGTTTAGTTAATTCTGAGATCACAGCAGAAAGAGAGATAGCAGCACCATTGTACATTGATGGATAAATAGTAAGAGGAAGAGGATGCGCTCCCTCCATTGATATAAAAGGTTCATTATAAAAGGAATGAAAACAGTGATTCTTATTTTCAGGTGATGATACGCTAATAAAAACATAACTGTGAATAATGTATTTCATTACTGCCAGTAGATACCCCTAAATCCTACAAACTACACATTAAATAATCAAAAACCGCACCTCAGATAAAGCTGTCAAATCAATTTAGAGGAATAAAAGGTAAATTATGCCCTTCTGAAATAAAGGCAAGTGGAAATATTCAATTAAACTACAAGTACCTCAAAACCGCACTTATGTACAGTGGCCCACTTGAGTAAACGTTCTTGGTTGGACTCCTCGCCTGCAGATCGGCACCCATATCTTTAAAACGTCTTAGAGGAAATGTCACTCCCGTCACTTTTAATGTCAGCATTCTTGTTCTCCGAGAGCCACTTTCTTTGCTTTCAGGATTCATCTCCTTTTCATGACTTGTGTACATCCCTGACCCAAATGGGCATCGCTCTGTTCCTTCCCATTAATAATAATTACCTTTCTTCTCCCTCGGCATGTTGGGCTTCTGTGCGGCTCAGGGACATTTTCAAGTGTTTGAAAAGAGATTTGGAGATGTACTTGAGATGGTGAATATGTCTAGTGACAAAAAATAAGAAAAATAAAAAAAACAGGGAAGCAGAGAGAGGGAAGAGAATTTATTTATTTTTATTTTTTTATTTGTCGAGTTGCCTTCAGAATGCATTCAAGCAATGTCAGACATGAAAAATTCATCCTATTCTCATGTCTAAATGATACCTCCGGTGTATGTGCAGCTCCCGTATTCACATTACTCCTGTTTGTACAGCTGAAGGGAGACAAGGACAGCGGGGACTTGCTTGAATTTTGGAAAGTTTCCCTAAAGAATATTAGGTCAGAGGCGGAGGAGAAGGAGTGGGAGATAAGGATGTTGCCACAGGGGATCTCTTAGCCAAAGCACATTTTTTATCACAGTGCCTAAATGCAGGAGGAGAAAACTTGCTGTGAATGGTACACCCTCTGACTGTATATTTAATCACTGTACTTCTAAATGGAGAGTTTGCAGTCGTCAGCTAATGTTTGCTCATTCTGTGTGTGTGTATCCACAGCCGTGCTACGAGCGAGTAAAGGACTGGCTTAATGAGAACCTGGTGGCACTTTGGATCTTTGCTCTATGCACAGCACTTACTCAGGTAATTACAGCTTTTAAGTTGTGCGTATTATTTTTTTTCAGCAGTCATTAACTCAGTCCTTGATATCTGCAGCCTCAGACGAAGGCTCTCGCTTTGTGATAAATAAACCTAATACCTCCAGTGTCCTTTGCATTGAGCGCCGAACGCAGGATTTCTCCGGACAGCAGGAGCCTGTATAAGCCTCTTGTGTTACCGCTGAAGACCACATAGGAGGGTTTGACTTTCCATAAAATTCTTTTATCTCCTTTCCAGCCAAGTGTTACGTGATATGCTTCCACAATCCGAGAGCAGAAATATCATACACGGCTCCTGTGTGATGCTGCAGGCTCTTTTTTTTTTTTTTTTTCCCTTGTCCCCCGTCAGATTCTCGGTGTCCTTTTTGAAAATCCCACATGCAGCAAAATGAAAGCCAGAAAGATGTAATCACAGTCAGATATATCTCAAATATCTCAGATGTTTGCCAGCTGACTCACAGCATTATACAATACAAAGAATTATATGATTATGCTTTATGCTCAAGCAAGGACCACAAATTAAAGTGCGTTTATGTAACTTCTGATGGAAGGAATAAATGAAGAATTAAATAAACATTTAGTTTAGTGCATTAAAGGGCTGCTGCAGCCGTATCTGCTGCGGTAGGTCGTGTAGTTGATGTTGGCACATTAGATAGGACACACAACAGACATCAGTGATTCATTGACTCATCCCTTGACTTCTCTACTTTCGCTCCATTTTAGCATTAATCATAGGTTGTAATTATGTTATCGCCTGCAGTTGCACACCCAGACTGTAGCTATTTACTTGCTGTCACTCAGCCTTTACAACTAAATCACTAAAGCACAGATTTTTGAAAAATATGTTTTTTTAGGAATAAAAAAACTGTTTTTAGAATATTAGCAGATATCTCTTTCATGGCGTTAGACACAGGGAATAGGCATAGGAGACTAACTACTAACTTATATAAATTATCATTATACATACGGACAAATACTTTCATGAAATAAACAAATAATACGGTTGAGTGTCTCGATACTGATCGACTAGAACACAGGGAGCTCAAATGAAAATGTAATTACATCTCAGGACAATGTGCCCAAATAATTAGATTCTACAGATTTCCTTTAAAACACAAAAACATCCTCTGAGAAACGGTGCAGAAACTGTGGCGTGAAAGTTTTGGGATGAAGTGTTTGAAGCTAATATTAATTTTCACATGAAAAAGCTGGATGATTGTGATTTAATTTGTTCAGACTACGTCTACATTGAGACGCTATTTTACATGTGAAGATGAACCATTATCAGTGTTTCTATGTCCTTTCTGTCGAAATCTAAAACACCTAAACATGAGCAGAAACAGCAAACTCTCTTCTTCTTCAAATGGCATAACAACCAACGTGTGGTGAAGAGTGAGGCGAGCAGCCCAGCTGATCAAATTGTTACACTGGCGCGACAGCAGCTGTGCATTTGGCTATATTGGCATTCAGAATGATTGATCATGACAGAAAGTTGTTTTCCTAACTTTGTTGCCATTCAAGCTGCACCTGGCAGCTGCTTACACAGTTTAACCTCGACCATTCAGCTTCCTCCAGCTCTGCCCTCCATCTATTAGAGGTGCCATCACACTGATGTGTCTATGAAAAGCAAAAACTATCCTGATTTAAATGTAGTTGCCATCCCCTTCAAAGTAAACCACTTATGCAGCAGTACACTGCTCCACAGGCTCCTGCCACGCTCAGGTTGCTCCCTAGTAGTCCCGTCTTTGACGTTGCGCGCTGCTCTACTGCTAAGACTGCTCTTTGATGTCTGGGTCGTAGCAGGGGATGATCTGACACACAAAGCTGTGGTTCGACACAGATTTTAATGTTTGTTCTCAGCTAAAGTTTGAGATCCATGATCCCGTTGTGACAATGCACACAGGCAGCACTGCAGATGTGCCACTACAAGTGGTCACATAGCGGCCTTTAACTCCGGTTCCCTGATAGTGAGTGAGAGACATAACTCTGTACACGGAGTCATAATCCTGTGAGCAGCTGCTGCATGCTCATTACCCTACTGTTCTGCGTTCGGGAACAGCAGATGCAGTTTCACAGCCGTGTGATGGCACCTCGGACTGTGTTTTATTGCAAAGAACAAGAATGAAATAATAATTTCATCTCAGAATATGAACATTACATGTTAACCAGCAGTCATTACCAAGCTGCTCCGCCGGGGTAACAAAACTCTCATTTCATGTAGACAAAGTCAACACATAACCAGTGCAAAGACAAAGGCTCTGCTGTTTATTCAGCTATATTGGCTATTTAAAATGAAGGATGACAGAGAGTTGGAGATGACTTAAGGTCGACTTCAGAGCTTTACTGGCACGCAGTCCTCCGACCCTCAATGGGCTGGCTTACGTCATCAAAGCTGAGTTTTCCGCGCACACACTGAAACACCAAGCTGGTATTTTAAGATTTACACACTCTGGAGGCCATTTTGGTAAAGCTCCATTTTCGGGGACAGAGAGAAACAGATGCATTTACAAATGCAAAGAGACTCACTCCAACATTATGACCACATACGTACTGAAGTCTAGAGCAGTGTAGGGACAATATCTTGGGCTGCCATTTTTATTTTCTCATTGCTGTTTTCTTAACCAAAGCAACATTTGTGTATTTAGTGCGTTTGACACTTTATGTTAAATAGTACAACTCAACTAGCAAGTACTCAACTAGCGTGAATAAAACTGAGAAGCTACTGCAAAACATGCAGTTGTCGGACATGCTGGAGCCCAGATACGGCATGTCATTTAAAGGAAGAGCATCCACACGCTCCAATCTGTGCAATATCTGATAAATGAACATTGCACAGCTTGCAGTGTGTGGACGCTCTTCCTATTGTTACCCGAGAAATAAACGTAATGAGATCTGGATTATAACAGCCTGAGAGAATGAATGTTTTTGGCATTTATCGTCAAACAGATGTACATTATGATACGGAGAATGAGCCAAACAGGCAGAAGAGGTCCTTCTGATTTCACTGTGACTTTACACGTGGACATGTGAACCCGGTAATGGCTGATTTGTCTCTTGTGTTTGTGCAGATCCTGGGCCTGGTCTTCTCCATGACGATGTTCTGTCAGTCAGTGAAAGTAGAGACCTTCTACGCCTAGCGGTCGACCTCCGTGCCCTTCAGTACACTTGGATTGTTTCTCATCAGAGAGGGACAGATATAGACCCACCCTCCTCCTTCCCCTCCTCCTCGCGTCCCCCCTCTTCCCCCTACAGACTCTTCTTTCCAACGCTTGTCCTCTCTGTGACATTCCCTCTCGGATGTCACCACTTCACAGTTTTTCTGCTAACTATCAACAAGCACAGTGTCAGTGTGTAATACCTGAGTTGGTTCCTATGGTTTGCTCTGTGTGAAAAAGCTAATTTCTGTGATACATTTTATGAAGCAGTGTTATGAACATGTATAAAAAAAAAAGTGTAACCTCCCCTCCTTCCTTTTTTTAATATGTGTTTCGTTTTAAATTATTTTATGGTTTGTATGTGTTTTCAAAATGAGAGCTACAGTTGGGAAGGTGCACAGTGTGAAGTGCTGCAAGTGCATGTCTCCTGCGATGGTGTGTATTAAATGTTTTGGCTCTACTAAAGAAAAAAAAACAAAAAAAACAGCCCACGTCATCTCGTCATTCCTCAGCTGTGAATGCTGAAGGGTTTTATGGGTAATCCTACTATATTCATGCCTTGCACCCTGGATGACAAACGGGAGGGATGGGGGGGAAACTTTACCAGGAAACCACACATAAATATGTTTATGTAGTCCCTCTGCTGAGACATGCCGGAGTCATCAACAATATCGTGTAGCAGCTAACTAATCACCTTATTTAATTAGACCCGTCCAATGAAACGACATGAAACGACCCGCTCTGCGGCTTCATCCAATATGGAGCATGTGCCTTTTTTACTGGGCGGATTTACACGGGACATGAGAATTGCACCAAATACACTAAAAAGATTCCGTCAGAGGAATTTAAATGAACAAGTAGACTGGCCTGGGGCGATTTCCCCCCCAGCGCCAATCAGAGCTCCAATGACATCTGCAGTCTTTGAAGCCTCCTCTGGCCCTTTTGTGACTCTTTAAGTTTGTTCTCTTCCTACCTTGGGCCGTCAAGTATAATCCAGGCTATAAGTACACTAGAGACACACTTTGATTAAATAGCCCCATAGGGAAAAAATGCTTTAAGAGGTGTTTTTCAGCCGCAGTTTGAGGTCCAAGCACTGCAGGTGCTTTTTTTTTTTTTTTTTTTTTTTTTTTTTTCCCATTTGCAAGGATTTTTCTTTACTTTGCTTTTCTTTTTCTTCTGCCTTCAAACAATCTGGACCTGAGAGTGCAAAAGTCCCAGAGCAATCAAATGTGTGGAAACGTTTCAAATCTCCCCCTGAAGTCAGCCAAAGAAATTACACAGATCAGTCAGTGGGTGGAGCCTTGACAGGAAACTTTCCTCTTTTTTTTCCTTCCTGGCACAAGGATTCGTTCTGCCATTTTGAGTCATAAAATAATAAAACATCTGACCGAAAGTGAAGGCACAGAAAACGCTTCATTGCCGCGACTACGTACCGAACATGTACGCACAAAGCTCTGACACAGCATCTTCAACCTGATGTGACAATATTGAATCATCAGCGCTAGCGACTGAATCAGTGGCTTTTAGCAGTCATCGCTGCCGACTGAGAGCATCATCGTCAGCTAAAAATCACCAATTACGATGCGAGAACATGCAGTTGCTGAGCGATTAACCTTAGAAACAGCTTGGCCTTGTGTCTCGACTGTATTACACTCACATTTGACTCAGAGATGCGAGGATTTGGTTTTATATAATAAACACCAGTTGATTTGAAAAGGTCATTTCATAACTCACAACACTTGTCTAGTGGTATTTCCTGAATCCTCAAACACTCTTCTGTCCATCTTGATAAAGTGTGTGTGCCAAAGGTGTGCGGAAACAGGAGAGTCACACACACACGCGTGCACAGAGAGACGCAGGTGAGACTACAGGAGATAAGAAAGTAGGGAACCAGCAGAAAATACAGGGGAGGTAGGAGGAGAGGGTGAGTTCATGACTTTTTTAACCTGTGTGCCAAACTGTGCCTCTTTTCTGAATCCAAATAGTAGATGATTGCAGCCAGAAATAACTTCCTCAATATTTTTACAAAAACAGCAGGGGCAAATGTCTTCTGTGACTAACTGGAAAGGAAATGCACTCAAAAATCACATCTCAAACTAGATTTTACCGCGCGCCAGACTCAGTCTTTAAGGATTCTGAAAATATCTTCAGATAAGTGGTGGCTGTTGTCAAAACACTTTTTCCTGAGTATTTGTTTTTTTTGGAAAATGAGATTTGAATTTAATAGAATACATGAGAGGCACAGACTGGGACTCCCCCTGTAAACAGAACGTGTTCAGACGTAGTTTCAGTCACTGTTTGAACCACTGACTGGACTTAATACTGAAATGGAAACAGTCACTCAGCTGCACATGATGCTAAGAATCTTTGACTGTCGCTGAACAAAACGTGAAGTAAAGTCACTCATCGTTAGCTGATCATTTCTACCTCTGGCTGTAAAAGCCGAACGCAAGTGTTCAGACTAGAAAACTGCCAGCATGTCACATGGACGTATTGATTGCATCTGTCGGTCAGTCTAATATAAGACGCTCAGTGGTTACGTAGGCTGAAAACATTTATAGTTTTTTGTTGGCAGCCACGTTTTTTTTTGTTACAGCCCTCCTCATTAAACACTTCCTGTGGCTGAGCTGGCTGATTTCCTGTTGGCTCCCAGCTCACATGAATACCATGAAAATAGCCAACGCCTCCTTACTAATCAGTGTCTCAAGTTCTACTGTACCCAGTGCATCAAACTCCGATCATACAAACAGTTAATTTTACTGTTTTGTTTTTGTTTTTTTTACAGTGAATACTGATGAATCGCCTGCATGTAAGAACAGGCTTTTTAGGGTCTTGAAGGTCGCATGACCCTGAAATTGTTACAGTCCAGCACTGCTCTATAGTCACCAGGACAAGTTTGCAGACACTCACTTACTCCAGTTTGCCCTAGGGTAGGAGACAGGCTAAACCATGGAGAGCAATTAAATTGAGTCTCCAACAGATTTAACCCACAGCCTCCATTTCTCTGGAACGTGTTGTTTCACTTAACCAGCTGCACAAGACACCGGTGATGCTGTCAAAGAACCTGCAAACCTTATGCTTAAGGATAATACACACCAGTATACACCCGTACTCCAAACTGTGTCAGATCACAGCTGGTTGTATTCTGTGATGTGCGGACCGGCCACAGTAATATCTGCAAGTATCTGCTTTTATTCTAGTTTACAATAAACCCACAATAAATCCACCATTCTGAGATGAAGGTTTAAAATGCCAGGACGGATGCGGAACATTCTCCGGCCCCCCTTTACCCCAAACCACATACCGTGGCTTTTCACATATTGATTTTGGGTGTTTGGTCAGACATAACCCAAGGACCTTTATACCTTTGTTTTCATGCGGCATTTCAGTGTTCTTATTAAGGTATAAGTCAAGTTTATGTGTACAGCCCTTGAACGCACTTAGACTCTCAAAAGGCTTCACGGCGCCCGCATTATGACTCAATAAATGAAAACGATAAATGAAAATGACAATCTACGACCTCAGGCCCTCCATAACAACGAGAAAAAACTCCCGCTAAAACCTCATTACACAAAATGGACCCACGGTTAGGTTTCCCCTTCAACTAAAACTTGTAAAAAGAACAGAAACAAATGTGGAAAAGCATCTCGCAGTACAGTCGTCGGTACTGTACGCTGTATGCGCGCTTCTCGGCACTAATGTTTCAGAAACCGTGCCTCACGTACAGCAGCTATGAAATAGGAAATAAGATTTTCCGGTGCTGAAAATGAGCCTTGAATGCCACTGGTTAATGTGACCTTAAACACACAGTGGAAGTCATTTAGTGTTTAGGCAGCACTGTGTGTTTAAGCAACACTGGGAGAATAAACATGAAAGCACATATATGGTGAAGTTTTAAAGTAGTGGGCACGCTGGCCCCGGTTAAGGTTTTACAGCTAAAATATGATTTCTGTGACATACCACACGTAGGACGAGCAGCCCAAGGGGTCGGGGGACACACATCGCCACACAGACATCCAAAACTACAGAGATGCAAAATCACCACATAGAGACACGTTGTCACTATGATAACAAAGATGTGGAAAATGACCATGAAGGGATTTAGGTCACAAAATGATGACTAAGTTACACAAAACAACCACAAAGATACAAAACTACAGAGATGCAAAATAAACCCAAAGAGACAACAATGGTGAGGTACAAAATGACCAAAAGAAGCCCCTAAATGAGCCCAAGGAGACACCTTACTACAAAAGACAGAAAATGACCACAAAGAGGAACAGAATGAGACGTAAAATCATGACAGAGATACACAAAACAACCACAAACTGCTGAACGACTACAAAAAAACTCAATGGCTACAAAGGGTTGCAAAGTGACGAACAAAAAGACGCAAATTGCTACAGAGCGAGATGAAACGACCGCAAAGATACATCTGACTACAACAAGAGACAAAATGACCACTAACAAATGCAAAGTGACCACATAAAACACAGGATGAGTAAAATAAGCAAAATGACCACAAAGAATGCAAACAGCTACATCAGGAAGAGGCTCAAAGTGACCATGGAGACACTAAACTACCACACAGAAATGCAAAATGACCTCAAGGCGACACGAGAGGTTTCGTGGCTCGGCGTTATTTTGTGTCCTGCTCTTAAAAGACGGAGGAGAGTTATTCATGTCAGCGCTCGGGGATCTGCTGTATCACAATCCTTCCATGGTCACAGTCCAACACTCGGCAATTAACCTGCCATCAGCTTATCAACATGCAAAAGGCGATGCGAGTGTGTCACAAAGGCACGATAAGACGCCTGGTTGACTCTGGGAAACCTGGTTGCTTACAGCGCAGACAAACCTCTCGAAACCCCGGCGTCCCTCGGTTGCCTCTCAAATTCACCTCACCGCTTCAGCAGATCTCTGTTTCCCCCCCGTCTAATGCATTATTCATTCTCATGTTCGCCGACTTTCTCCCATCTTGTGCTTGATCAATAAAACATACCTGTGTGCTTGCTCCCTCACCTCTCCATCCTCTCGTCTTGTTCCTGAAGCCAAACCGTGAGCCCGTGCTGAGCTGATGAAACAGCATAGATGGATGGCCTTTTCAAACTGAGAGAAAATGACTACAATTCAGGCCATCTCTCGCCTGCGTGAGTTGGGTCTCTAATTTGGGTGGTGAAAGGAAGTCACTGTATTTGTCACTGGCTTTGAGTTCTCCCCCCAAAATCCATAAGAGGTGTATCCACAAAAAAACGCGTCCTACAGATCTTTGTGTGTCCGTGTGTGTGTGTGTGTGTGTGTGTGTGTGTGTGTGTGTGTGTCCCACTCCAAAGAGGAAGCCTGGCCCGGTTCTGCAAAATACAGGTAAACACATTAAGCTCAAACATCTCAGATGGATTTTATGGCATTATAATCAAACTCTCACACGCAGCAGAGCCACTTTCTCTGTGCCGCTCATCACGCAGTTTACGCTCCACTTGAACGTCCGCGCTCATCGTGTGGATTTCGTCGGAGAGCAAAGGGTCGCGTACACCGATCGCTGATTGCGCCTCTTAGCTTTGATCGTAATGGCCCGATTTAATGAAAACCCTTGTCACTTGTCACCAGGAAGGCTGGCATATAAAATGACTCATTACTTTGATCCATAAGCTGCGAAAGCCCTCTGCTAACGGCTGACTTGATTCGATCGGTGACCTTTAAGCATTAGTCACCCAAACGTTACATCTCAGTGTGATTGTTGGACATATTAGTCCACAGTTACAGGCATTAAGCTGCTGCGATGAAAGCCTCCATTCTTCAGGGAAAAGCTCTCTACTAGACAACGACGGCCCACTTTCACCAGCACAGTCATTGTTACGCTTCACTGTACTTGAAGTGGGGCACCAAAAAAATGATATTTCCGTGATTATAACCTGATGACCTGTTACTAGTTTCACGCACTTTCAATTAGTCAGGCAAGACTCAGGCAAGACCTACAACTACCCACAGCTTTGTGTATTGTAAACTATCTGGAAAACACTTTTATGTTGATGTTTCACAGCTGAGCTGAGGCTTCTCCGCATCTCCACAGTAATTTAGCAAACTGGGCAGATTTGGCAGATCCAGCCGATCGAACTGATCCATTGGAAAGATGGCAGCATATGATAGTGCGATGTTGAAAGTTGCTGAGCTTTTCGGTGCGACCCGTAGCTCAACTGTGTGTAAATGAGCTTGTTGCACAGCAGGCTTTTTTGGCTTGTCATAGCTAGAAAAGCCCTGGTGGGTCTGAAGACGTTACAGATGACTGGATTACATTTCTGGGGTTTAGTTCCAAGGTCGTGGTATCCTGCATTCTGCAGCCCCATTACTGGACTTATTGGGACACTTGATGGGGCTGAGCCATCGTTAATGATGGTTTTATGCACCTGGTAGCAGTGGTAGAGGCTGAAGCAGCTGAAACTGAAACAAGCAGTGTCAACATGTAGTTTGACCATTAAGGCTTTGTTCAGAGTGTGAATTTGTTCCTCCTAACTTTCTGCATTTTTATTTGTAACTGACTGAATCTACCTCTTCTGCCCTGTATCACCAACTTATCTGCCAGTGTTGCTGTGCTCCCAAAATATCCATCATTAACTATGTGCAGTAATGTGGCTTCCAGTTTTGTCTGTGCAGAAGCCTCCTCACAGAGAGTCGGCAGATACGCTCCACTCTGTCCTCCATACTGCTCTGATGGACTCTGGACGGACTCTGCTCAGCCACTCTGCTGCTCCTCTGTCACCCTGGACTGCTGAGTGTTGCACAGTGATGCAAAAAACTGTTTGAAACTATTGTCCAGACAACAATCCGTCAATCTGAACAAGGATGTGGTCGGTCTTGGTGCTATAAGCTACTCGCTCTCGGAGGAAAGTTCACAGTTTTCAAAATGGTTTCTAATTCAAGGGCCTGAATGTGTGTGTCACATCATCAGATTCAACGCAAAGTTTGACAGTGGACCAAATATGCATGTGTGTGCGCTAAGTTTGACTTTGTGCCGACCGTGTAAAACTGAAAGGTCGCACTTGGCTGCCTCTCCTGCGCGCGACCATCCATCAAACTCGAGCTGGGTTTGTTTAAATCCCCACCAATCAACTGACACAACAAATTACAGTACCATTTGTAAGCAGCAGAAAATAACTTCTACTTGAATAAATGTTTACATTTTTCAGGATGAGAGGTAGAAAGCACAACATGACAAATCACTGACCATGTTAATACTCCCCCTCACTGCTTTGAAGCAATGTAGGCTCTGTGCAAAACTTTGATTTTCAGTCCCAAACCATTAATTCTCTTTATGTTTGCTGTGATGCTGGTGTTGATAACAATATGCTGGTGCTGGGCTCAGCAGGGTATGACTGCAAACTGACACCAAGCTTTTCTTAACTGGTGTTGATTTTGCTTTAGCACCGTTTTAAATTACTCTATGCGATAACAAATCTTTCCACAGATCACAGATGATTTCTTCTGATTTATGCTGTGGCCCTTATGTATTTGCACCCTTTTCCATATTTTTTTTGTGCCATAAAACTTTAAAATCTCATAACTGCAGAATGCCATGGTCAAACGTGAAAGTTTAGCCAACAAGCAGAACTCTCTGTCTGGACCAAAGAGCAAGAACTTAAAGCTCTGTAGGTGTTAAGGACACACTGTTGTCTTGTTTTAAAAGCCTTCAAGTCATTTTTTAAGTCGTTTATCTTAGCCCAAAGAGCTTAGCTTAACATTACACACTGGTAAAATCATTTTACACAAATAAAATAAATTATAAAATCCATTTTCTTAATCACCTGAAGTCATTGCCAGCCTTCCTTGTTGGAACACTAACTGAGCTTAAATATTTATCCACCACGTAACATGAGACCAAACGTTTCTTGACAGCTGCAGGTTATTGTAAGAGGTCCTGTGAATTGGAGATCTCCCGACAACCCAGTGACTTGCCAGACAAAAGAGAATCCAGCAGTGAGGTCTGATAACAGAATGAACATCAAAAACACACCAGAGATGTTTGCTCTTGTCGTGGGTGGTTAAAACTTTGTTTTGTTTCTTTCAGATTGCTCAGTGGTGTGAAATGTTCATGTTGCAGACCCTGTTTGCTGGTGTTTGTCTGGCAGCCCGCTGTCGGGCTTTGACATCTTTTATTTACAATACTGGTGGGCTGATCCGATGACTGTGCTTCAATGTCACTAATGGAAAATGCTTTAAACTACCTGAAAACAGTCCAATTATAACCTCAGGCTCACCAGCAGGACACTGATGACCTACAGGACTCTATCAGAGAGAAGTTCAACCTCAAGTCGGGCATTAATGTTTAAAAGACATCCTTAAGCCGAGCTCCCGTACACCTTATGACAGCCTCACATGCACAATTCAAGAGCAGATTTTAAATGATTGATATGATCTTCAGGGTGAAGGGGTCATGGCTTTTGTCGCACCACATAAATTGTATCACCTGGACAAATTCTCATTTCACTGGGCGTGATGATGCCAGTTTGAACTGTGACCCAGACTGAAATGTGTCACCAAGTATTGATTGGACTAAGATAAAACTTTGGACCAATATTCACCAACATCTCTGACTGACTCTGATGTGACATATTTTCATTCATTCATACATGTCCCCTCAGGATGAATTTCAATAACTAAACTGTTCATCAAAACCTTCCCCAGCCCAGTGCCTCAGATGGTGACAACAAACCCGCCAAAACAAATAGCTAACTAGCCTCAGCGCCTAGGCTTTAATGCTAATTAGCAAATTTAACATTGAGACTGCAGCAGATTATTTTCGCAACAAATCATTTAGTCGTTTTATCAATAAAATATCAAAGAAATATGAGAAATGCTCATGACAATTACAGAAGTTGATGTCTTCAAATCAAATTGTCCAATCAACAATCTAAAGCCCAAAGACATCACTTAGAATCATAAATGATAATGTAATAGAGCAAATCTCACATTCACCAAGCGTTCGACATTGTTGAGTGATAGTTGCAGATTAATTTCATTCCCATTGCCTAAATGATTAATTGTTGCATCTCTCATTAGAATGGCAAGAGGATAAACAAAGATGGTGAATATCAAAAGGCTAAAAATAGCAGCAGCTTCTGGCTTCGCCGTTTGCTCTTGTGCTCTTGTTTCCGTACCATTCGTGATTCAGAGGACAGTTTGACCACTATCACGGTGATAAATCCGACATCACAGGCAGCTCCTCTCTGCTCAGACAGAACCCTGCTACATCCTGAGCTCAGCGTTTTGGTCCCAGTGTGCAGTTTTATCTGCATATTGCCATTAAGCAAACAATGCCAGAAAATGTCCAGATTCTCCCTCTGCAGCATAATTATATGTTTGGACTTCCAGATTAGCATCTCAACATGGCTATCAGAGAAACGCTGTGTTATCAGCAGACACTCGCCTCCAGTGTGCTAAAAAAAAAAAAATTAAGATTCACCGCCTAATGTAGGGCACCTCGATTTGAATATTTCATGCAGTATGCCCGAGCATCAAAACCAATCCCATTTTATGTCTTGCTAATGTGATTAGAGGCGCTACATTATTAACACAATTGGGTGGGAATGATTCCGGAGAGTGTGTATTAGTGATCTGGAGAACAGTTTTCCATCAAATTTTATCTTTGCAATGAAGTGTGATTTCATGGAGTGAGCTCTGGTCATTTCTGCCTCTAAATTTAAAGAGAGCGATGGCTGCTCTGCTTATCACTAGTGCACAGAGGAGCCCTCCGCTCCCTTCGCAGTTGGATCCTCGTGTGTTTCGCGCGTTTGATTCAACCCTGAAATCTCCACATCATTGTGTCAGCGCTCACGTACGTCTTCCTCCTCCTCCTGTGTTATTATAGACTATTGTGGGACCGGGAAGTGCAGTGGAGACAATCTTTAAGAAAAGCAACACTGCAATCTTCGTGTAATCCAATTCCACTATAGTTCTGTGGGTGTTAGAGTCTTAATACATTACTGCGGATATTTATTCATGTACAGAATGAAAAATTATCTCAATATTTCGACACTCGAAATCTCTTAGTCAGAACTGGAGGGAAACCGTTTCATAGCATTAAAAAAATCCTGCAAAGAAAGCACCAGCTCACCAAAAGCGGAGAGGATGTAGCGACATCCCGGAAAGCTTGGGAAAACACTTTAAACGGAAGAAAATGGGAAAAAATACAAAGACAGAAAACAAACACCCAGGACCAGATTTACTCTGGCTGGATCAGAGGCTTGCAGAAGGGTACAGCAACCGGGGCAAGACTCCCCCTCAGCTGCTGCAGGACGGGAATGGCAGTAACAAATTATGTGCCAGAAAGTGGGGGGGCCCCCTGCCAGGGCCGAATGCATTAACCATGCTGTTTAGACACCATAAAATAGTCCACTTCTGTCCTGGGGGAAAATACGAGTTCATCCAGGGACAATGTGGAGTTTCGCTCACTTTGAATCGATGACAAAGAGCTCAGGTTTTCTCTGGGTGAAAGAGCAAGTCCAGTCAGACACACCTTCAGTAAGTGTCTCCGCCTCTGAATGGTGAATCAGAAGCAGACAACTAGTGGAAAAAACACTTTTCATGCCTAACATTACACAGGAATTGTATTGTTGGGGTTCTAAAACCAGGCTTTGTCTGGTACACTAGTCCTGAACCTGGGAATCAGGATAGATGGGATAGATTTGAATAAATTGGGTATAACTGGTCACAGATCATAGACATAGACAACCTGTGAAACATAATCACACACTGGTTCAATTTAGCAAGTCAAAAACCTCCAAGGTTGGAAACCACTAGGCTAGCATTTAAACAACACCGCTAGTGATATTCAAGATGGTCCTTCACAGTTCCACAGAAATACCAAAGCCACCAGTGCATCGACCTTCATTGTCTGTGAAGCCAAATCTTTGATCGACTGTTGACCAAAAACAAATAAAACCAACCGCTGTCATTTGTTTTGATTCACCCATAACTATACACAGTACTCAGTAATACACCAAATGTGTCTAAATATGCAAGGTTTGATCTGCAGGCCCTTTAGGAAAAAGGATGGAGGATGGAGGATGCTGGGTTCTGTGCCTAGCATAAGGCATGTGGAGATGGACTAAGACACTGTCAGTTTGGTCTTTCCTTCTGATTCGTGGACAACAAATAAAATACAGGATTATTGTGCCTTCTGCTTTCCTCTCTGGGAAATCACCGGTGTGTGTCGAGCTTGCCCTCACCGAGCACAGACTTCGTTTAAAACACTGCAGCAAAACGCTTCTTTATAACGCTGAACATGCAGACACAAACTGACACATTAGACCATGACTGGTACAGATAACAAGATAAAGACCTGTTGCATGAAATGCAATCAAAATATTGAACTGATACCGTCTGCCGAGGCTCTTGGTAGCCGAAGTGTTTTAATGCTTTAGGGGCTCGACTTCAAAGACTCCCTTCACTTTAAGTGCTGGGGAATGGCTAGGAGGACCCTCTGGCTCTGGCTCAGTGGGATTAAGAGATGTGAGATGTTGCTGAGGGCCAGACCAGGCTGAGGTGCAAAAAAAAAAAAAAAAAAAAAAATTGTTCTCAGTGAAAACCAGCCAAAGCAGAAGCTCGCATGACTCCCTGACACCTGTTTAGGCTCTGCAGATAACCACACGTCAAACAAGCTGAAGTGGAATTATGTGCTTCAGCCTCCCAGCTGCTCCAGTGAAGCTGCTCGGTTTAATCACTACCAGACAGTGGTTGTACTGGACATTTCCCCAGGGGTGCTTCTACATGCCTGACCTTTTTCCACTTTAATGTACAATCTACACTCAGAGCCTTTAACACACAGGAAGAGATCACCCATCTGTGATTTTTGATGCTTTGCAGGAGTTATTCTGGGGTGTTTTCATTTCTTGTCTTGTATCGAGCCCCCCCACTTCCTCCCCGCCTTGTTTTAATGGACCTCTATCCCACTAACTGCGCTGTTCCAACAGCAGGCACAGAACAGATCTGAACTTGTATCCAGCCAACTGTGTGTAGGTGGAAACAGCTCATAAGTCGCACCGTTTGCAACACATGCACCTTTCTGCTCTGTGTGTTTTGAATTCTGCTGTTCTGCAATCACTGTATGATCTGACTCATGATGATTTGCTCTTCTGCATGACTGTGCAAGGCTGCGCGTCTGAACGCTCGACCTTTTGTGTGTTTTGGTAATATTAGTTTTGTTTCTGCTGTTTTTGTAGTTGAAAGTACCGATTGATTTATGCTGTTGTTGCTGACTTATGCCATTATACGGATCAGGAAAAGGGAAAGGATTACTCACCTCCTCGGGGTTTGAAGAAAAGACTCATTTTTCGGTCCTTTTTAATCCAAGAAATTGAAACTGAAATATTTATTGATTGTTTCCTGATTGTTTGTCCCGTCTGAAGGTGACGCATGTGCCGCTTAGTCTCGCATTAATCTCCCACATGTCTCAACAGTTTGACATGCTGCAGCATAGAGCGCACGAGTGTAAATAACAACACTAATCATCGCTGTAATCCATTTAATTGTCAGTTCCCTGCTGATGGCTCACTTGCACGACATCCTGGGACACTCGGTGGAGCTCAGCCTTAATTAATGTTATTAGTTCCACCTGTGCTTTCCCTGCTACCAGACAAGTCAAACTAACCCCTATCAGCAAGTTACATGTAGGAACTGCATGTTTCAGTGTTGCTGCTTTTGGTTTGCTGGATTGTGGCAGAGGCTTTGCTGCAATGTCTGGAAATCATCCAGAAATGATAAACTCTTGTATGTGCACTTTAAATACATCTATATAACAGTCAATCAGTTGTGTTTTAATTGTTGATATCATCCTTTAGACATTTCTGACGACCATCCATTTTTATCAGAAGATGAGTGACCACACATTTGTCTGTGCCCCTCCACGCCAAAATATGCTGTTTCCTCCTGTTCCTTCAGTCGGATGTTTGAGTTTCACTGTGCAGAACGGTGCAAGAAGTGTGACACTTGAAGGTTGTTTTCACATTCATCCACTGAAAGTGGAAAGTTTCCATGTGCTGAGTGAAGATCTGAACATAAGGATCCTTGGAGGGTGATTTGTGACATTACTTTAGAAGCCAATTCAACTGTGGCATGGAAACCTGAAGCCTCCAGTGCAAATACACTGAGAACTGACTTAGACTCGAGTAGGAGCAGAGAAACTGCTGAAATAAAAGAAAAAAACAATACTTTTTAGTTTAATTTTTGGAAAAACAATATCAAACACAAATTGTTATTCAAAGCTGCGTACCTTACACACAAATTAAAACAAGTCTCAAAGGGATTTTAAAAACTTTTGATTATTTCAGTTGAGCAGCGTATTAATCCTACTTTGCTAACAGTGATGGTCTGGGGATTGTTTACAGATGCTACCATGCACTTAACATCCATCCATCCATCCATCTTCTTCCGCTTATCTGGGACCGGGTTGCGGGGGCAACAGCCTGAGCAGGGATGCCCAGACTTCCCTCTCCCCAGGCACTTCCTCCAGCTCTTCCGGGAGGATCCCGAGGCGCTCCCAGGCCAGTCGAGAGACATAGTCCCTCCAACGTGTCCTGGGTCTTCCTGGGGGCCTCCTCCCGGTGGGACATGCCCGGAACACCTCCCCCGGCGTCCGAAACAGATGCCCAAGCCACCTCAGCTGGCTCCTCTCGATGTGGAGGAGCAGCGGCTCTACTTTGAGCTCCCTCCGGGTGACAGAGCTTCTCACCCTATCACGAAGGGTGCGCCCAGTTATCAGTTATCGATCAATACAAAATGAAATGTGTATAGTGAAAAGAGGGGTGAGCATTGCCTATGGAGTGCCATGTATCATGAACCTACTGGACTTCATGACAGGCGACACCATTCTCCAGCCCTGACCTAACTTACCTTTAAGGTGCCTTTAACTCCTACACTACAGTGGCCTTTCTGACTGAAATAGCCTCATAGGCCATGACCCGTACACTCAGTAGTCCAACCACTATCACTAAATAACTGGTTTCATTCATCTAATCAATGGCTACTAATTAGCAAGACAGGTCATCCCTAATTAGCAACCCCTCTGGTATGAGGATCTTTCAGTCAAAGCACATCAGCACAGTACTGATGCCCAGAACTCAAATATATAAAATATAAATATATCATATAATCAGTTAAGGCAATGTTTTTAGGGGGGTTCAATAGAAAACATAGAAGCTTTAGAGCCTGTTGTCTAATGTGAGTCTGGTTATGTCTTTTATTAACAGAGCAACAGGTGACTATTGAGCATTCAAGCCAAATAATGGTCAAGATACCTTAAATCTTTTAGCAGCATTGCCATAAAATATAAAACTTTCATATTTTCCATCTTGCTGCATCAACGTTCAGAAAAAGATATTGTAACTGTGGCTGCATGCAGTCCCGTCACCGCGTGGTATTTACTGGCGCATCCTTGTTGAAGCGTCGCTGCAGAGCGTGCGTAAACACAGGAGAGTTAGCACATTTAGTTCACATCAACCCTTAATGAAAGTAAAAGTCTCAGCAGCTCGGCGTTCCATTATAGAATATCTCAAATTCAATCTTACATCAATGAAAATATTTCAGTAAAATGAATTAATTTTATATTAATTTATTGTCAGTCTAGAGACCTGTGCTGTTCATTCGTTTCCACGCACCTCCTTTCAGACTTTCTGAGCACGCTATATTTGCAGAAGTGTGCGATGCCCTCTTGCTCCATGTGAGTCTGTTTTATGTATTTAAATTGTGAAAGCAAATGTAAATATGAGGGAGGGTGAGGACAATATGAAGTGAATTGGGAAGCGGTTGCAGACACACCAGCGCAAAACAAAAGCCTGCATGCCTCAGGATGGTGACAGGAGGACAAAAATAGCTGCAGAGGACTGGCAGAGGACTTCCGCTGCCAGTCTCCGACCAGTTTGCCTCAAAACCTCAGTTAAAAAACCCACAAAGGTGTCAAGAAGCATCCCATCACCCTGCCGGTACCTCAGCCTGCGAGACCTTTGATATTTTCGACTGTAAGAGTCGGTGTCTTCCGATTCCACAGTGTTTACTGCAGATGAAAAGAAATACGCACACAACAGAAATTAATGAGGCGCTTGAGAAAACAATGCGCGGTCATTTTCTGCATTTTCAGCACGTCTGACGAGGAAACAAGAAGGAAACCCTGCCTGTTTAGTATGCACACCAACTGATCTACTGACACAAAGAGATGGAGACCTTTGTTTTCCTTTGCAGTTCCTTATTTGGATGCCTTAGATCCATTATGGCTGCGTGGGCTCCAAGAAGCAAGGCTGCATTCACTGTGAACGAGACCCAAGATGCTGTTTTAATTTGATGGAGGTCAGCACCGGTGATGGCTGAGGGTGCTGTGTTCGAGTGTATTAAAACTGTTTGTATATAAAAGCAGAAAACGACTGAATATCTGCAGTTTGAATGTAAACAGCTGAGCTCAGATTTACATTAAAGCTCAGGCTGCAGATTTGGACTTATTTCACATATCAGTTGAAAACCAAATCACTGTATCTTCAAGATTTCCCAAAGCCAACAATGACATGTTCGAATCGCGCATAGTCCCGTTTAATACCTCAGAAAACGGAGAAAAGCAGCAAATATTCGCATGTTGAAACCCAAAACAAGAAGAGTCTACAGCCATGCTGGAGGCACTGCGAGGGTGTACACTCGCTAATTAGCACTAAACACAAAGTACAGCCGAGGCTGGTGGGAATTTTATTAGATTTGCATATAAATAAAAGCAGCGTATAGACACAAAAACAAAAAAAATTGATGGCATGGGCTGAAAGATCAGTGTGATTAACAGTCGACCGCCTGGGGAGCCTGAAGACCCGCATCAAGTTTCACAGAAACAAATCTGATAATGACAGAGACGTTCCATCAAACACCAGGTAGTCACAGTGGTTCAATGGTTATAAAGTGAGGGGATCACCAGGAACAATGAATGTATGCATTAACGATGTATTAATTATATCATGTGTCACAGTATTACAGCAGTTACTATCAGTTATAATAACCCCTCAAAAGGATAAAACGCTTCATAATTTTGCAAATTATGAAACGTGAAACCATTCATATTCATGAAATTTACACTTAAATTTAATATCCAATGCAGTCCAACAGTCAGAGAATGGACACCACTGTATTATTTAATGTTATGGTGTGTGTGTGTGTATAAAAATGGTATACCATGAAACCTGCTAATGGGGCTAGATGAAAAGGCATAGGATCAGCAGCTTCAGCAGAATTTATCCTCTGGGGAGCCTGAATATCTAAAGCAAAGGTTCACAGCAGTCCATTAATAGTCCTTGTGATATTTCAGTGAGGACTGACCAAAGGCCCAACAAAGCTGCATTTAGAGCTGTGCTGCTATTGAGGTAATGAATCAATTAGGAAAATATCAGCCAAATACTTGCATGTGCGTTATAAGCAGGGACAGCAGGCTTTTCGGCCAACTGGAGGTCGTGACAGAGACAAGCTCAGACACAGGCGTTAACAGTACTAAAGCAAAGTTTATTAGAATAAACAAAGAAAACATCACAAAGACAAAATAGCTATAAATCTATCATTTTCCTCATTTTGTTTTTCAAACAGCGTGTTTATCAGTCAGATTTAACCTGCGGGCTATAGAGGATCTGCTAATCTTCAATCTGCCTGAAACTGTCACATATGTCCCAGAGAACGTTTTTTTGGTGAAGAAAAATCTCTGGGATTTTATAGTCACACGTTTATTCCACACGGACGCAATCACACATGCGCACACACACGCACTCAAGCACACTCAGACCAACGTCGTTACTTTGGTCTTTTTTTTTGCTGTCCAAACAGGGTGCTACACACTTCGCCCAGAGACTTGTCTAAAGGAAGAGCGCGACACTCGTCATGTAGCACCTTCGGGGGGCCTCAACGCTTGACAGATCACTGAAGTCTGAAGGACGAACATGCACACACTGTTTATTTATAATTATTTACAAATCTGCAAAACGAGAGCCATGTTCGTTTCCTTGCTGTTTTCGCCCATCGGTCCTCCTCGGGATCCATCCACTGGCTCAGCGGGGGCTCTCGGTGGCGGTTGGGGTTAGTGGATCCTCGTCAGCTCCTCCACAATCTTAATGACCTCATCCACTGTGGCTTCACGTTTCATGCCGCTGCCGTCATCAATCTGGAATTGAACGACACGTCACAGTGAGGCTCCACAGTGGGTACAAACTCCGCCGCGGTGCCACCCGAGGAACAAATAAGCAGGTACAGACAGGGAGGTGTGTGTGCATTTTCCCCTCAGACTTCAACCAATGTCCACCTTTTTCCTGCTGTACACTGTGAATTTATGAATGACTTCTTACTGAAGCCGCCAAGATTAGTGAGTGTTGATCATCAATTCATAGTTCAAGCCATTTCTTATTCGAAAATGTCAAAGATTTTGCACTTCTTTAGTTCTCAAACGTGAATAATTTCAGCTACTTTTCTTTATTTTAACATGATAATAAATTGAATACCTTTGGATTTTGGGCTTAAGGCATTTCTCATTCTGTTCTGCCTTTTTACAGACAAACAATTACCCAATTAAACAAGCTATTAGTCAAATTCCCTAATTGGGAAAATAATTAGTTCCAGCTTTAATATTCAGACAAGAAGCTGAAGTTGACAATTATTTTTTTAAACGTGTAGATTTCCACAAGGATGCAAGTGAGCAACTGCTGCTGCACGTATTTTATTTTTAAAGCAATGTTCCAACTTTAGAAGGATCTTGGCTTTAAACAGGAGTTTAAAGCCAAGGAAATGGTCCACATATATTTTGGGTCTGTTTTTATCAGCCAGTCTTGAGAGGTAGATAGGGAATAGCCTTTGTTTACGACAGTAAAGAGAGACACAAAGCAGAACATGCTCATTTGTTTACCTGCCAGAAAAGTGGTTTTGCCACCTGTTCTGCCGTCAAAGTTATTCCCAGTTCTCACTCATGCAGGGCAGGAGCAGAGTAAAACCGACTAAAGGCTTTTTGAAGATTCAGCATTGATTTGCGCCAAATGCGCAACTGACGGCAGCGTATTCGTTTGTTTCTTCACCACATGTTTCTGAGAGTGCTCCATCAGCTTGTTATCAGAGCGGAGGTCCAGATTCTTGTGTTTTCCTGTTATTATACTAACTTTCACATTCGTGCCCATTACAGGCCACCACAGGCTGTGCCAATAACCTGGGAATGAGTGAGCTGTTAAGTGAGCTTAATGCCTCAGCGCTTGATCCCCTTTTAGAGCACTCAGTGTGTTCACTATAGCGAAATAACAGTCCAGATAGTTTCTTTCCAGGAATATAGGATAAAAAAGGATACAGAGAGAAAGGATCATCTGGTTCAACTTGTAGTATGTAAGTATGGATGAACATAAGCTCCTACCTGTAGAGTACTGACGACCTCCTGCATCTTGGCTCGGCCAAGGTCCAGGAAGCTCTCAATCAGATCCCCGTCGATGAATCCCGTGGCCTGCTCCGTCTTCCGCTCTGTGTGGAAGGACCTCCAGGTGCCCGCAGAGTCAAGGAAAATCAATACAAGGCTGCTGCTCCGCCTGAGGATCATGCTTTAGGTACAATATCCCATATTTTACCTCAGGCACAGTCACCAAATATTCAGCATGCAGTGTAGGAAGTCTAATAAAAACAACACCGCTGAGGAGAACAGGCAGCCTGGGCTGTCAGTCAGTGAGGACATTGGTATTGGTACAGCTGAAGCTGTGGAAAAGTTAAATGTTTAAACTGGACCTTAACTGAATCTGATCGCGAAAGCATTTTCACGTGCTTTTAGCAACTGTTACAAACCATTACAGTTTCTACTATTTGTATTGCAAACAGTGCTGCAAATAACTACATCTTTAATGCACTGTTTTGTTGTCTACTCAGTGGCCTGAAAACCAGATATTAACCAGGAAGACATATACTCTATTTCATTAACAGTGACTGGGGTCACATTACCTCTTCTGCAAAGCTATTAGATCTTTATTTGAAGGAGGCCTGTATTAGAGGGTAGGCTTTTATTTCTAATTTACTCTACCTGATAGAAGTATAAATGATCATATTTGACTATAAAGCCTCATTTTGATCTGCTTTGAACTGCCCTGCCGTATTACATCTTGCAATACATTTCAAATCAAAAGCTCTCAGGTGTTTCTGTGGACAGAAACCATTCACTGTTAAACATTTACAGGAGCGTGTTGTGGAAAAACTCAGCAACTTGCAGTGTTCCCATGTGGCACTTGAAATGTAGCTACTGCCTTCTGGTGCTGGTATGTTACTGGAAAAATATACAGTTCGGCTGAGGGACCGGCTTTATTTATTCATATCAACTGTGCCCCTGGCCATTATTTGAGACCAGGCTTTAAATTAAATACTAGTGGGGTTTTTTTATGTTTTTGCACCAACTAACTGATAAATTAACTAATAATTTTAACTCTATAAACAAATCATATCATTAGGTGACAGAGTAGCCACATACAAACTATTCCATGCACAGATTCAAGCCAATTAAAGAAACTATTTTCATTTCTCTGTGGGTTTATGGCCTTTAAGACACCCGCAGCAGTCAGCGTAGGTTGCCTGTCCCATAACAGTCTGAATGTGAGAAGGATATAAGCTGTGCTCGATCTTGCCCACGCTCTTGATGACCTTGTTGAGGCGGTTCTGCAGGTCCAGGAGGAGGCTGTACCAACCCTCGGACAGGGATGTCACCAGACCTAACAAACAAACACACACACACAAAGATCAACATGTCTGACAAATACATTTTTTTTTTTCAGATGGTAATTTTCAAGAGTTTTGTACCTAGCTGGTGCACATGGTGAAGACTTTCTCTTATTTTTTTAGGACTGGATTCATAATAGAACTCACAAAAGCTTTACAATAAATAAATGAAAAGATCATTAGTGTGACTGCAATCCTCCTAATGCAAGTTTCATGCTGGCATACTGGGACAATGTTAGGAGTAAAGTAGTATGATTTCAATATTTCAATAATTCAAGACCATTCCAAAATGTTTTATTTCGAGAGTGATTTCCCTGTAAATGTTAGAGCCACAGAGCTTCCAGCCACCAGCGTGATTCCCCCTATGCTAAAAAAAATCAAGTTCTGTGACAGTGAGTGCATTATTTGTGATGCTCTGGGGAAATAATCTGCACTGAAATTGACACAAAGAAGCAGCACTCTCGTGAACAAAAGGTTATACTGATTTGTCATGCAGAGCTGGTCTCTCTCTGCATGTGAAGCAATGGAAGTGTTGGGACTTTTGCGACAGCTGCAGGGAGCAGTTAGGAGGGCAGTAGAGCTGCAACTCAACAGTTATTTACACTGTCAATTAATCTGCTGAATATTTTCTTATAAAATGTCAGAAATGCTGGAATATTTTAGGGTTTGCGAAAATTCTTTATATATTACTTATTATATATTATATATAACTTTGAAGTCACCCCAGTTTATATACTGGACCAGTTTAAATATGGCAATATACCAGGAATATTAACCCTGATACCAACATGATATTGATATGTTCATGTAGGGCAGACGTTGACCACTAATATCAATATGGATTCAGTGGTTGGGCTCTACTATGAGCACAAAGAAAATTAATTAATTAATTAATTAATTAATTTTTTGATATTTTTGGCACATTTTGTTAAACGAAGTGCTTCATTTGACTGGCCATGTGATCTAAAAGAGTATAAAGGTCATTGTCTTTTCATGTTGACTATGATGATGTCTCCTCATTGCGCTCCCTTCTTCTGAAATGCTTTAAAGGCACCAAACAAGGGATTAAGCTCCACCAGCAGTTAATCTCAATGCTATCTCTATCTCAGTCTCAGCTTTTTATATTCTAATAATGGATCAGTGATGGATACACACACATTTATTTGCATTTTCTTCTACAAATCAGGATATTTGGTTAGAATTTGCATTCCATTTTGATGGAAACTTGACTAACAGCTCAGTTTAGTGTTTGTTGTCTTATGTCAATAAAAAGAGAAATTCAATCAGAAATGTCCCAGAAGCCCAACTCACGTCTTTACAAGGTCAAAACCCCAGAGACGAACGAGTCAAAATGTATTGATAAAACGATAGAAACAGAGAAAAAACAGAAAATCAACATAGGGAAGCTGAAACTTGGTTATATTGTTTATATTTTAGGGACTAGCTGAATATCGCAATTCTGATTCATTTTAGAATTTCCAGTAATTCGCTGATTTAACGGTTCTCCAGACAGAAAAAAGCATAACCGACCGCATGCTGAGTCCTTTTTTTTCTCAGTCTCAGCGTGTCATCAGTCTAAATGACCTACCGCGGATTAACGGGTGAATCCATTACCTGAGTAAAGATGCATAAAACAGTTCAAATATTCACTTCAAAGTCTTTTCATTTTCCCCCGATTATGATAGTGAAATATCAAACCGACTGCACATCGATAAAGTTCTATTAAATAGCAAATTTCAACAGCAGCAAGAAATTTTCTAAAGCTCTGAGTTTTGGTGAAATAATGTGACATTAGAGGAAATTTTCTCAGAAACTGTGTACTCATCTCCCTCAGCGTGATAATCGTTCCATCACACCAAAACAGCTTTTTTGGGAGTTAGTCCACTTGGTCGCTTGCTTTTTGGATACAAACACCGAATACATCCCAGCTTCTCGAGGAGCAGTAGGACTTGCTGGGTTATCCTTCTTCATTACGCACTCAGGCCCAGCAGGTTTTACGGGCTAATGTGGAAAGTTTTTACTGGAACGAACAGCGGTTCTCATTTCCCGTTAAACTTTCCTCAGAGACGTTTTACAGAAACACATAAAGTGCTGAGGTGAAATAACGCGCGCTGTGTGTTAATACTGTGGGAGCGAATGGTGTAAATTACTGCTGTGTCCAAATGATGTGCACTTCCTACTTTTCATCTCTGCCATCATTACTGCTGGGCTGAAAGTCACTAGTTTAAATCTGAGTAATGAGGTGGAAAAATATGATTTCTCCTTTCTTCTTCCTTTCTGAGATGGGAAGGTTAGTTCTGAATAAATAGTTTTGACAAAAGCTTGTGTACTCTTTAATTGGTCGTAGGTCTCACTGCTAAGCTTAGCTGATTACTGGAAATACTGGAAGTATGAATTGTCTTTGTGCAACAGTCGCAACCTGACTCACTGCCAAACTGCTCGTGTTTACTTTCCTGCATTTGCTGAACAAAAGTCGACTTTTCATGAGATTTTTTACATAAATATATTAAAAAAAATGTTCACGGAGAAACTGAGAAACTACTCAAAGCTCTGTTCTGTGAACTATTTTATTACAAAAGTGAAACTATCCACAGAGATGTCTGGGAACCATCCTGAACAACAGGGACAGTGTTTCTGCGAAGACATGCTGTTCATCTCCACTGAATTGAGATGGAGAAAGAAGTTTCAGCAGAAGAGCTGAAAAACCTCCCAAAACAAATCCACAAACATTTGTGTGTGTGGACACTGTCCACACACACAAATACAGAAATATGCAGTGTTTTTTTGATTTGGGTGAAATAGCCCTTTAGGACGAGTTATCGGTTAAATTAACACATCTGCAACTTGAAGTACTAGTCTGATATTTTGGAATTGTGATATTTCACTTTCTTGCCAACAGTTCAATGAGATATCTCACATCTCTGTTAGCTTAGCACAAAGATCGGAAACAGTGGGAAACGGCTAGCCTGACTCTGACCAAATCTGCCTCCCAGCACATCTAAAGCTCATTAATCAACACGTTACAACTCTTTACCCTGTTCGAAATCCAAAGTGAAGAAAATTAATTTGTTGCTTTATGGAGGCTTATCTGCTCTACTGTTTCTCGACCATGACAAGTTGCCAGGCAACTGGGAGAGACACCAGGAAGTTATTGCTTCCTGCTAAGAAACAGTAAAGTCACATTCCTGTAAATTGTAATTGTCACTGTCCAAGTTAAACAAAAAAGACAAAATGTGTTCATTGGAGAGATTTAGAGGTGGACTCAGGCTAGCCTGTTCTGGTCTTTGTGCTAAGCTAAGCTCATATACTTGAATATTTAACATTCAGAGTGTCGCAGGAAACATTACTGACTTTCTTATCTAACTCTAAACAGCAATACAAATAAGTCCATTCCCAAAATGTGAAAATGTTCCTTTAAAGGATTTTTATGGACACAAAGTCAAATTAAACCCTTTCAAAACTTTGTGGTTTGTGAAAAGATGATATTGAATACAGCAAGGGGTTTACCCCCAGCGACGTGTGTGTGTTTGTGTGTTTTTGAATGCTTGTCTGAGTGTGAAATTGTCTGCGCGCCTACCAATCATGCCGTTAACGGTGCCGAAGAGCACGGAGCCCTGGGTGGGTGTGGAGCTCTCGCCCAGGTTCTGCAGCACCAGCGAGCCGTGGCAGAAGACATTGACGAACTCCCCGAGGTGGAAGACCCCCACCTCCTGCAGGTGCTGCCGCTCCTCGTCCGTGGTGGCAGCACTGGCCGCAGGAAGCACGGCGGGAGAGAAACACAAAGTGGTGAGAGGGACGGATTACAAACATCAAAAAACATGGAACATGTATGGGACAGAGAGGGGTCGAGGTGGGAGCAAACAGGAAGTGGAGACATCACATCAGGGTAAAAACAAAGATGGAAAGATGTCAAAGGCAAAGTAAGGAATGTTTGGGGTGAGCGAGTGAATGAGTGATCGATTAAGCAAAAGAAAACAAGCAGGGCAGAGATATCAGGAGCGCTGGTAAAGGTCAGCGAGTGACAGAGAGGTAATGGAAAAAAGGCTGAGGAAAAGTGGAGAGCGCAACAGGAAGAGAGATGCGATACAAAAATAAAGGTCAAAAGCATTGAGTGGTCCGAGCTGATGTATTAGGCGGATAATACGCCGTGGCATAAATGTAATACACTCACTTGCAGACCACATCTTTCTCCCTTTTCCATGAAATCAACACTTGTCTAATAGAAAATGACTAAAGTGGGAAATGCAGCCGAGCAGCTAAAAAGCCCAGTGGTGAGATGACTCATAATTCCCGAAATGCAAGGACGACGCTGTTAAAGCACGCGTGTATCGTATAACGAAGCAGCTTTAAAAAAGTAGGGTGGCACAAAGAGCCGCCGACTAATGACATAACACTGATTTCAGAGGATGAACGCGGGAGGTGATTTAGACATTTTTGTGTCAGTTTGGCTGCAGAGGAGCGGCACAGAGGACAGCGCTGATTACAGGAAAGGTTGAATTGGATGTGAATTAAAACCTGAGTACGCTTCAGCGTTTCTGCAGGGGAAGATTTAAGCTGGGCTCACCTGTCCTTCTGGCAGACAAACAGATTGAAGGCGTTCTCTGCCCCCAAGAAGTTGTCGTCGTCCAGGATTTCGACCGCACTCATCCAGTTGGGATTGAAGTCACGCGCGATCTGACCAGAGCAGGGGTGAAAAAAACATGAGATGTGCTGGATAAGACCGTAAACAACACGGAGGTGTTGGGCGAAGGTGTTGGGCGGTTCTCGTCTCCGAATAAACACTGTATTATCTATGAGGCAGCGAGCTGCTGACTCAAAACAAGTGCTGGAGCCCAAACACAGTCAATATCTTTCAAGTACAAGGGCAGAGGACTCTTTAAATACCCTTGAGGACATTCACAGATTAAAAAAATGAAAACAACAAAAAACCAAAAACAACAATGGCTCTATCGATGCAGCCAGTGAGCATCAGTGAGCATCATGAGGCTTGGCCGGTGAAAGAGACATACCGTTCTGCACTGTTATAATATATCTACTGTAACTTTATAGCTCACATCTCTTTAAGACAATCAGTACAGTAATCACAGGTTAAAAGAACGGTTGGATGTACCAATCAAAGGAAATGCAACGTATAGAGTGAAGAGTAACAGCAGTTCAAGCTGTATACTTTACACTCTCACCAGCCACTAAATGATGTAACACGTATACACATCAACAGGATCCAGTGCAACGCCTGTCATTAAATCTGGGGTTATAAATACGTGTGATCACTTTTGCATTGCGCTGTCAGAGAGGTGTTGATTTAAAGACATCTTTGTTTTTGAGGCTGTAGTTTAAACCGGTGTTGGTCAGAATATTAGAAACAAATAGTCGGGTCGGGGGGGATTCTTTTAACACTTTTTCATTAGTTCTAAAATCCCAAATGTCTTAACATTTCTAGCGTTTTCTGTTTCTGAATAAATCCAAGCTCTCTGCCCGAGCCTCTTCCGCTTATTCCTGTGAGCGCTCGCAGCACAGCGTGCGCTCAAAGGTGTGCGTGACTCCTCGTCAAATCGCTTCATCTTTCTACCGCAAATCAATTTGAGCACACCGCTCATCAAAAGGCTGGGAGGTATATGTCGGCTACAATGCTTTGTAGAGAGAGGGGGGGGAGAAAAAAAAGGACATTTAGACACCAAAGAGAGGCTGCTTATTTGTTTGGTGTTATCCGAGGATGTTAAAAGTAAAAAAAAAAAGCTACCACCTCTCTCACAAGCCAGCTGCCTTGGCTGCGAGAGTGAAAACCTTGACCGGTGCGTTCACAAACCACATACCGTCCTCAGCTTGCTGTGCCCTTTCAGGTTCTTGCGTTATTTAGACGAAAACCCTCTGCACGTCTCACCTCTTCAAAGTTGCCCTCCATGGGCTTGTATGCCAGCAGCAGGACGGACCTCATCAGGTCTCCCACCAGGATGAAATCTCCTTTGGTCTTCAGGTAGAGGGCCATGATATTGTTGTAGTGGTTACACTCGGTCCTCAGCTCCTTCTCAGCCGTCCACTCGTACAGACGCACCTGAAAGCAACGACACTCGCGCTGAGCAGTTGTTTGTTGTCACGCGGGGCTGCCAAAGGTAGCGGATTAGCAATTAGCCGGGGCGGCATTTGATGAACTGGCTGACACTTTGGATGCCGCTGCGCCATCGCTCTGGATCAGACGTGCCTCAGTGAGCGTGAGGTTCCAGCGCCAATTAACAGTCTGAGTTATCAGCCGCCACATTACATGAACAGTCAACGGCTAATTACACCCACCGTTTCATGCTGTCTGCACCTTCTAACTATTGTTAAAAATGGTTGCGGGGCAGGTGAGCGAGCGAGTGATGGAGGTGCGTCTCTCCGGATCTAGCTGCAGGAAGATGTGGAGAAACACCTCCGATGAACACACCACAGCATCCCAAATATGGATTTACAGCTCAGCACCGGTGAAATAATGATACAAAGTAGTGGAGTATATATTTATAAAAACCTGATCTTAGAATGAGAAGCGGAGTTGTTGTTGTTTATAGAAAACCCTAGGCTGAATCGTCTCGTGGCATTTTATTTAGTGTGATGTAGCTTTCATTTCTTATATTTTCTTTATATCTTTCACATCTTCATTTTTTGATTTTCTTTCCATTTTTTTTTTTAAGCGCTTTATTGTTTTACTGTTTACTTTTCTTCCCACTCTGGTTTGTTCTAATATTCTGTTTTACTTCCTCTCTTCATCTTAATCCCTTTATGTTAGGCACCTTTGGGCTACGTCTCTGTTTGAGCGGCGCTGCCTCAAAAATAGTTTTTTTTAATACTTAAAAAAAGGAAAAAAGTCCCCCTGCTCTCGCCAACTATCATTATCGGTCAATATCTTCATTGTCTAGCCTGTCAGTCAATTGATTTTACTCTGTCACACCGGACACTTTGTATCAGAGAGATGATGTGGTGATGATTGGCCTAATAAGCATTATATGAACTTGTCTGGCTGGAACACAACAGACAATAGTTTGTTGCGTTTGTTGTGTGATAGTTTGCTCCTGAAAGGATGGTACAGAACAGGTGCTTTCACAAGAGCAGATTTTAAGCTGTGACAGACAACTATTTTGTATTTGTAACAAAACAAGAACACTTTTGTGCTGCTCCACACAAAGAGCAGCAAAAATGCAACTTACAGTTTTTATATTTTGGATCACAACATATTTTAGCATTACTTAGCTTTGGTCAGATCCGGTCTAGCAGTTTCATCTTGTTCTCAGATTCTGCGCTTGGCTGAGCTAACCGTCTGTTGGCTGTAGCTTCATATCTACTGTACGGACACGAGAGTGGCACCAATTGTCTGATTTCCACAAAATATTGACATTGTCCTTTGATACAGACATGTCTTAACATAAACAATTTGTATGACTAAATATATTTCGAATGATGTGACACTCTGGCGTTTTGTCACCTCGTAACGCTTTTATCCGTTTTGCATCACTCCAAATAAACAGACACTCTAACACTGGGAATCTGGATTGAATAAATACTGACAAGTACGTCTGAGCCATCCCAAACGACTTCTGCTGTAAACTATTTATACTACAGTTAGGGAATCGCCTAAACTTCCAGAAAAAGAAAAACCATCTCACAGCCTTCAAACGACAGGGTTCAGACATAAATATGAAGTTTTATGTAAGTGACAGTGATGAAGGGTTCAACATTTCCAGCCAAGGAAATGTCAGCGGCAAAAGAACAATGAGCCGGCGTGCCGTGTCCAGCTGATGAAATTATTACGAAAGTAATTGAAAAAGGCATTTCACAAGCAACTAAAGTCAGATCTCGTCAGCGTGTTGTATTATGTTCAACTGAGGCTGCTGCCAAAAGGGGAAAATTGATATCACGTCTCTGATGGATTAGCCTTTAATCACGGTTTAACTTTGGCGCGTAATAGTGAACTTGGAAGCAAACATTTGCTCTTTAATGCGGTGAAGTTCGTGACTGACGTCTGACATTTGAATATTTTTGGTGATTAAAATCCGCGGTGGTCGCACCCAGAAATGCTGGGTTAAGTCACTGATAGCCGTTCTGACGTATTACACAATAAATTTAGAGTGAAACGACTTCTTTAAAGTCCATTTCGAAGAGGAAAGGAAGTGTGTGAATGTGAATCATTGTGAGTCTGTGCGACGAGTTCCAGAAATCTGAGGCCCATGACTATTCGATTCTCGATATCTTAAAATAAAGCTGCCTTTTCAAGCTTTTAATCCATTTAATCTATCTATAGCTCAGTGCGGATGAGCTTGGTGTTAAAAGACAGTGGGGGGGTCTTTCACACTCTATGTCAAGTGATTTCACGCAGCAATCCATATGAGATAAATCTATTTAGATATTGGACTTTAAAATGACTGAGGCGGCACTTTTCTTTTCTGAGCTGATCACATGCTTCTCAAACAATCAAACAAAGTCAAGAAAGTAAAACACACAAGTCGTCCGGAGGTTAACTTGCTGATGAGAAATGTTTGAGTTAAAAAAAAACCCAAAAACATAACATGAGGCATTCAGCCGAAAACGCAGTGAGTGTCCCTGGGACTAAACAGTTTCACGGAAAATGAGAGAAAACAACAGGAAATAAAAGAATAAGGTGCCTGTCTGGTGAACAAAATGCATCCAGCCTCCGTACTTCAGCGTGAACATGGCATCAAGTGCTCCGTTATTATTTAAAATGAAATTTTCTTCCAAAACTGTTTAAACTTTGATGTTTGTGAAGTTCCTGTAATGATGATGTTGTTCAAACTTGACTGATAACTGTGAAGGTTTTATTGGAGAATGGAGAATTGTTCTCACGTTATAGAGAAAATGCACTTTGTCTCCACGCTGGGGTCAAACACTGAGTGACGGCCTCCCGTTAGAGAACCTGGGTTCCAGCAGCTGTAGCAGCTGGCCTCCAGTGTAAACACCATCACACATTAAAGTGAGGGATCTCTTGACGTAACCAGTGTTTCGCCTATATCCACAACCCCTGCAGAATTATGAGCGCCGTTGCTAAAAATTCATGCGATCATTAATATCAATGGGCCGCTAATGATTTTCGCTCACGCGCTGTGCGGGCACGATAACGACTGACAGTTGGCTCGCTCCCTCTGCTCGTTCTTCAGAGGACAGCTACGTAGAAGGTGCTGCTGGAGGAGTGGCGTAGCTCAGTGCGCGATGTGTGTGGTAGCGTTAGAGAGAGAGAGAGAGAGAGAGACAGAGAGAGTGTGCAGCGGAAAAGTGACGCTGAATGTGAGCGGACCAGAGGAAAAGGTTAACCTGTCAATCTAGCAGTAACTGTACAGTAACCTATAGGTTACAGTGCATCAGTTCACAAATGCTGCAGCTTCTCGGGAACAAGACAGGTCTCATCTGCAGTCTCCAAACTGCAGGAGAACTGATGGAGGGTCATCCTGACAGAACATGCCCCCTGTGCTTCTGCCTACAGCCTGGAGGCTCAGAGGGAATGTCTAACAGTGTTTTTTTTTCCATTTATAGGAAGTAATGTAAATTATGTGACGTAGCGAGCTGTCATTATGAGCTTATTATTAGTTTTTCTAACATTTGGTATGCATTGTAATAAGAAATTATGCAAAATGATGCCAGATTGCATTTTTTTTGGTTCAAAATTTATGAACTAAATTGCTGTGGCTTCTTATTTGGCGCTGATAGAACAAGAATTAGGGAAACTAGGCTACGACTGCAGCCTTGGCTGTACAGCCCCTACAGGTCCCACTGGGACGTACATCGTTGTCTGGCACAGAGGCTCCTTTCACAGCGTTTTTCTCATGGGTGCCAATAAGCGCTTTATCAACGCACCTGTTCAATACCCATAAACATGTGGAACATCTGTTGCAGCTCAACACTTTCTAGTTGTATCTAAAATATGAATCCGTTCTTTGGGGAATGACAAAGAAAAAAACGGTAACAACGGTGAAGTGATAAAAAAAACAAAAACATGAGTTTATTTGCTTGATCCTGATCAGAACCTTCCTGAAGGCTGAAAGTTAAGAATTTGTAATTGTAGTAAAAAAAATTTAAAGATGAGCCTGAAAAAAGATTTAAGCTGCATTTTTCTACCCAGTCTTGCGCTGCACATGAGGATGACTGCAGCTGGAAAAAGTCAAGTGCTTTGTGCGCGTTGCTGAAAACTCTCGCATCACTTACTGTGCTATTGATGCTGGCCAGCAGTTTGCCATTGAACTCCACCATAGAATAGACAGCTCCTTTCACCTCCTTCTCAGCCACGGTTTGCAGCTTACCTGCGGGAACGAACACAATGTCTGTCAGCCCGTCTGTTCGGTTAACATTCGCAGTGTTACAACCTCAGTGTCGATCTTAACTAGCATGGGCCAGATATGAGGCAGGAGAGAGAGAGAGCACAGTGCTCCGCTGTCTTTGAGGCATGTGGGGGGAAAAAAGGTGAGAAAGAGTAGGTGAGGCGTTTGGAGTAAGGACAAAGGTAGAATGGGAAGCTAAAAGAGGATAAATGAAAGGCAAGCGATGCAACTTGAGAGGGACAGAGTGTGAAAGAAAATGAGGAGGGCTAGTCGTGGCGAGGGGGGAAATATCTGATAAGGGGTGATAAGAGAATGATTAAGTGAGGAGGGAAACAAGAGCATGGCAGGACAAAGTGACCGTGAGTGAGGAAACGGGACAGAGGGCGGGGAGGAGAAGATGAAACTGGGTGAAGGATAAAGAGAGCACAGCAAGATGAGCTGGATGAGAAGACAAATTACAGCGTTAGAAGAGGAAGACAGGAAAATGCACTTGAGTCGGTGTGAGCCGAGGAAACGCCCGGCCACTGACCGTCGGTGTAGTGGAAGACGATGATGCGTCCCTGCTTGGGCTCGGCCTCCTCTGGGTACACCATGGCGGTGCCGACGATAAAATACACTGACGGGTCTTTTCCCAGGCGGCATGACACCATACTGAGGGCGTACTCACTGGGGAGGAACTGATGGGCGTGGAGAACTGATAGAGACAGAAAAAACACACATACACGAAAGGAAAGTGAGTGTGAAAGCAGCACAAAACAGCCCTCTGTGAACGGGTTTTGGACATTTTACTGAACCATTTTGGTCATTTTTTTGGGGAATATAGCAAACAATTGACCTGAAGTTTAAAAGAAGACAAGAGTTTAGCTCAATGATTAAAACTTTACACTTCATTCTGGAGGTGAAAATCCAAGTGAACACCCTCAAACTGACCTTAAATACACAACTTGCAGCTTCTGCTTAACACTTGACAGTTGTATGAGTCTGACTATTCTTTGCTGTTAGATGCCTGTTTAGTGATAGCTGCTACACTGCAACACTGAGCCAGTTAGACTGAAGATGACATAATAAACTGGAATTATCCATGTGCCTGGTCCGTGTTCCATGGACGCAGGTGTTTTCAGTTACTGTAGTTTGCCTAATTAGATCTGCACAGTCTGTCATTATTTATTGATTTATCTCCCTCTGGTGTATTTCATCTCTCCAGGCAGCACATCTCTCTCTCGCCCTTTCTCGCTTTCACCACTTTTTATCCAGACACTTGGGCTTAACCTGAGCACTGACTGTGGAGCTGCCTGATAGAAAGAAGTGGTGAAAAGTCACAACAAGATCAAGAGAAAATTATGCATCTGTTAAAATGCATTTGATGCAGCAAGTGTTGATTACGCTGTGGCGTGTGACTGAGACAGCGGTGCTCGTTATAGAAAGGCCTTATTAGGAATAACGGCTGTCTTCAGTGGTGAAGCGGCTACTGAATAACTGATAACACTGCATGAACCCTGATATTTCTGCTTAAAAACAGGCTACTACTGCAGCTCAATGAAAGCATCTATAATGAACACACCAGACAATACTGCACAACATGTGAACATCCACCATCCACAAAAGAGGCTATCTGATCTCACACTGATAAACCGCAGAGTCAGCTGTGGACACAACGTGCTACAGCCAATCTCTTTATTTACATATCATTAACATGTAACCTACTGTGATTTGAGGGGGCGTGGTAACGCTTGGATTATTTTATAAAAAGGATGGCTTTGGCACGGTGAAATCTGCATTGCAAAACAGACTGGAGCAAAAAAAAACAAACCCAAAACCCAAAACCCCTGACACGTTCAGTGGGTTTCACCGTGGAAATGATCTGCATGACGCCCAACGTGTTCAATTATTCAGTAAGTCCATAAAGAGCCTGAGTGAGTAATAATGACAACAAAAAAACTATTTACTCAGCCAAAGAGTGCAAAAAAACACCAATATCTAAGAAATGCATACAAAAATGAGTGTGAACCCATTTTTATGTGAGACAGAAGCATTTGATAGCTTGATGAATGACTGTTGGAAAGACTTTTGACCTGGTTATTCTCCAAGCTGTGTGCGATACTCCGCCATCACAAGCTCTGTGTGAGCTCAGTGAGATCAAATGGAAATGCGCATCCGGCTGTCTCACCTTCAAAGGTGTGCTGATCAACGACTAGCAGACTGTGCACCTCCACCTCTTCGCCGAAGGAGGTCTCGTGGGGAGAAGTGCTGCTGGGGAAGAGCTTGCTGGAGCTCACGCTGCTGGAGAGAGCCTGGGAGGGGTGTAGATTTATGAGACAGGACAGGAGGACGGGCAGAGACAAAGAGAAACCTGATAAAGGCTACAGAGCCATTCAAATTTCTATTTCTGTGTGAGCTAAACAGTCGGGGACATCTGCAGCGCCAGATGTGCAGCATTTAAAATCAGGTAAACATCTACCTGGTCATCACGTGTGAGAGACTCCGGCTCTGCTTGGTTTCCGCACAGAAAATGCGCCGCGGCAATAAATACAAACACAAATCAAAGTACACACCTGTCCCCTTGGGGAAGCTACAGAGCCAAGCTGAGTGGACATAACGCACGCTGTCACTGTAAATCGGACTAAAAGGACTTTTTGATTAGCGCTCCAAATACAAAATCTATTTTAAAACGTCGGGCCTACTGTTGGCTCTTGGCAGCTGAAACCTCGCTGTCAGCACGCTCTGACGACAAATCAAACAAAAGACGATTATTTTTAATGTGATTATGAACTCCCGCAGGAGCTAAAATTAGCCTGAGGAGGTACGGCGTGTTGAAAAATGGCCGACTGTCTTCATTCATTATGTTTTCTTGCTAACACGTTTTTGGAGCAGCGCTGAAATAAACAAAAAAAACAAGAGACAAAACAAGAAAATGTACTATGGAGGTTTTGTTTCTGATTACATCTTTTGTATAGTCCGTTATCGCGCCAAGATTCACATTCTTTATCTGTGAATATAATGTATTAAACCGAGCACAACGGCATTAGGACTTAAATCCTGGTTTGCAGTAGACCTGCTTAGTGACTAACAGGAAAAGATATTTGTTGTCCTGACAAGCTCCCAGTTAATGTTATAAATAATGGTCTTAGTCAGCACGCCTGGTTAGATAAGAGTCCAAAACAAACAAGCCCTTGGGTGTTTATTATCCGAGCGCAGCGTGGAGCCACAGTACCTGAGTGCTCGCGCTGGGCCGAACGGCAGACGTGGTGCCGCTCACATCCTGAATCTCCACCCTGCTGGACAAAACCCCGAAACACTGCGAGACCTCCTGGTAGCAGATCCGCCTGGCGGGGTGTTAACAGAGGGAGGGAGAGACGAGAGGAGTGAGGGAAAACAAATAAATGGAAGACGCTGGTAAACACAAAAACAGCAAACGGGGGTGAGCTGAACAAAAGGAGATGCCCTGGGAGACCGCTGCCTGGATATAACAGCAGTCAACCTGATTTAACAGTGAGAGATGGTTGTCACTTAAACATCGGAGCGCAGAAAGACAGCCGATAAAACCAACAGGAGTGAGTCGCCTGAATGAGAGCAAACAGGCAAAGTCACTGCAAACAGGAGGCAGCATATTTGCTCAGGTGATGAGTCTGAAATGTTCGACTGAGGGTCAATTATCCGTCAGTGTTTGAGAAGGGGGCTGACCTGGGAGACTCGTAGAGGGGAACGGTGCGGATGTGGAGTTTCTGAATCTCGTCGATGGTACCGATGGTCAGAGTGCTGTTGTTGGCCAGAGCCAGACTGCGTGTAAGAAACATAAAAATAATGAACATCTGTTAGAGAACGCATCTGTGTCGGCTCCATCAACACGACATCAATCGGAGCCTCCAACAAGCGTTTCCTGCGGATCTGGGTCGAGTTCTGCCGCTGACCTGTCAGGGTAACCCTCAGAGTTGAGGGGGCACATGTAATTGACCTCCTTGAGGTTGACGTTGGAGAAGACCAGCTTGTGGTTGGAGGAATAGATGACAGTGGGTCGGTCGGAGCAGGCGAAGACGTTGGAAGTGGACAGGGATCTGAAAGTCCTCAGCACAGTGGGCTGGGTGCCCAGGGTGACTTTCTTGCGCTCGCTCAGGGCGCCTGGGGGATGGAAATAAGACCGAAACACAAACAACTTGAACGTAAGTTTGAACGGTGGGCGTGCTCATCGTTGTCTGGGTCAAAAGAGCCACTTGATAAGTGCCTTTAGCCAATAAAGTTTGTCCTTGCGTGCAGAATATCTGTCTCCTTTTCAATGCTCTTCAAACCTGAATGGTCTGATGTGCCCTTGAGGCCTGTATGGAAGCATCTGCCTTTGTTATGTGTCTCTGCTCATTTATTCAAGCTATTCCTTCCATTTGTGTACAACAGAGAGTCTTAATAGCTGCACACACACTTTAAACACGCACGTAGCTTTTGACGCCTGTGTATTTTGTCTCACCGTACATACATTTTATGACTAGGAGGCTGATGACACGAAAAGCAAAATTTGTTGTGTCCACCCTAATATCATGGTTGAGAGCCTTAGCTTGTTTCTGATTCACATACAGAAGAAGAAACACAGAGTAACCTGATTATAACCATATATGTGTGCTACTGTTTCAGTGACTTGCTGTTATGTGATGAATGATATTGTTCAGGTTCTGGACTTTCTGGCTATTTTCTGATATTTTATGTATATTGCGAAGGTGGGGGCCATAAATCGACAAAGATTTATTTGGATTTAACTGGAGCGGACAGCCGTTCAATAATGCAATAATTAAAGGGCCATTACACTGCCTTTACACATCAACGTAAATTGGTTCTTAATAGAGAGTGCAACACTGCCCGTAAAAACAGGTGTATAATGTTTATGTGGCTTTTAATTGTCTTATTCCATTACTTAAAATGACATCAGCTGGGTGTCTTGACCTGGTAGTGTCATTTCAGTGACATCACCTAGCCTTGGGATCGGAGACTTAACAGCGAGCGTTTATCACTAACTGGGGCCGTGGTGTTCGAAACACTTGAGCACTGAACAGGCAGGAAGCATCTGACAAAAAGGCTGGAGCATAGAAAGTGTAGCATCAAGTGTTTCTGGAGGTTAACACATAAGGTAAAAAGTCAGAATACATCAAGATCAGCTGATGCATTTTGACTAGCAATACTGAATAATACTACATTTGGGAGAGCAAAGCTAAACTGCTGTAGAGCTCCTTCACTCTAACATGGTCACATTTATTTGATCTGGAGTGAATTTTAGATGCGGCATTCTGAAAGAAATTGAGGTTATTGGTTCACTCTCACTGCTCTCATAGGATCCTTTTCAGACCCAGCAGACAGTTGTTTTTAGAGAAAAAGGCAATAAATGCCCACTGCACGCTACCTGTTTAGCACCAAGCAGCAAACACACGCAGTTAAAGACTGGCTGCTGGTCATGGTGGAGCACTTAATGGCTAAAGAGCCAGATTTATTCCTCTGGAGTTGGTGGAGACCAAAAATAGAGCTAAAAGTGAGGCTGCCAGGCAGCAACAAACACAACTGCAAACAAATGTTTTTCTGTAATCGTAACTACTTTCTGTTGCTCAAAATCTCAATAAGAGCAGGTTTTAACGTAAATACCTGCCTACAAAATGCAGCATCTTCAAAAATCCTGTGTCTCTGATGTTTGGAGGGTTGAGATCCTCTTTTTGTTTTATGTTTGACATGAAATAACTCCAAGCTAAGTAAATTGGCAGGCTTCAAAACACGTAGCTTCATTCTATATACGACTCAGCAATAAAAAAAAGCAGGTGTGTGGAAGTGTTTGATGAAAACTGAATCAGTAAAAATTATTCCTGGTAGCTTTGACTGCACTCGGCAAGTTCCCTTGACGGACTCAGGTATTCTGTCTATGAAATCACAGCCTTTGATTACATCACAGAGCCGCCTTTTCATAGTCAAACAGCAGGTTTTCAATCAAACCTGCATAGTTAGTTTCTTCAGGCTGCAAAGTTTCTCCACCATTACATCCAAATATAGTGCCGGCAGTTATGCAATTCTCCATGAAGTGATATTCTAAAAATGAAAATGTTTTCAGACAGCTGCCTGTGGCCCTGCCTGGAGGTCCTTATCAGTCTGAGAAGTTTAAAAATGTCTCATCCAGCCTTTGTAGCGATGGTGGTGTGAAGGACCTACCAGTCTGCAGGTCCAGACCAAAGTAGAAGAGCGCTCCGTCTCCCAGAGCACACAGCAGGTAGTAGCTGCCTTCAAAGGTGGTCATTAGGATTGAGCGAGGGATGATCTCTGAGGACGGACAGACACACACACACACACGGTAAAATGATTTATCCTTCCCGTATTTTGGAGTCACAGGTTCATGGATGAGCACCAAAGTGATAAATGTCTGCAAAAATGTCTCTGTCAGAAAAATCAATAAGGGTTATCGGCCAGACTGGCTGCTAACTTTTGGGAAAACACAACAACATTTGAATGCTGCGGGGTAAATATAAAGTCTTCTGTCTTTTCCGTTTCCCAAACCTCGTTTTCTCTGACTGCAGGCCAATTACATCACGACAACATTGGCTCTGATTAAATGCTTTGCTCGCTGACTCTCCCAAAAAGCCGCTGCGTTAAAAAAGTCTGCGGACTACAGCAGCATGAGATGCTGCCACGTTTTCGCGGTCACGTGCATTGATTATTTTAAACAAGACGGCCAAAATGTATTTAAAGACAGACGCGGAGCTGCATTCTGTTTACACATTTCTATTCAAATCCAGACAGAAAAGATCATAAAATCAGTCATAATGCAGGCTTACAAAAGTGTCTCAGCTTAACAGAGATAAAAATACCACAATAGAGCAGCGAATGAGCTTTTAATTTGAAGGTTTCCTGTTCGTGCCAGTCTGCAGTGAGAATATCCTCATTAGGGGAGCGAGCAGGAGAGCACACTTTGCAGAATTTGAGCAAGTGAGCAGCTGTCAGTCAAATGCGCATGGAAAATAATGTGCGACACTTTGGGGAAAGAGTGTGGAGCCATACTTCACGGGTGGGGAATTCTAATTGGAAAGTAAGAGTCCTTCCTGTGCCGGTACGCCATGTTATGAAACCTTGTCTCCGGTGACTGCTGATTTTTTGATAAGTTTAACCAAAAAAAAAGTAGTCTAGTCCTCTCTTGCATATTTTAAACCCAAGTTTAAATACTTTTCAAGTGTCTAAATGGGGCGCTAAATGCATCTGGGTTGGCAGCAGAGTTAATGTACTAAAAAAATTAGGTACTTAATGGGGGATTCCATTCACATCCATTAAAGAAACTGGAGGTCCAATCCATTTTGGCCACGACTACTACTATTATAGACCCATTCCTTGGATGAAGTTATTGGACTTCTTGAAAGGAATTCCACATTCTGTTCACTTCAAAGGTAACAAAAAGACTATTGATCTTCTCGTCTAATGTTCAGATGAAATGTTTAACTATTTCTTTATTACAGGATTTACTACATTTGTAATAGGCCGGTACTACTCTTATCCCGCTGCTAAATCTGTTTTTCTTTCGCAATTGTCTTTTTCCTCAATTTCAGCCTGCTGAGGAGGAGAAGAGATCTCTATTTAAAATTTTCTCCTCCCGAGCAACCGCCTCAGCCACTGCAGGTTTACGGGAAGGTGAAATTGATTTTTTTGAAACTCATTTTAGCTCATTTAATGACCAATTTATTTGTAGTGCAACTGGCAATTTGTAATTTTTTTTTTTCTTTTTCTGTTTTTACTTTGTGTTTGTGCCATGGACGTGAGGGCTGAGCAATGTGAATTTCATTTTCTGGACACTGTCAGGCCTTTAACCCCAACAGCATTCCAGCATAAAATGACACACCCCAAATAAAATAGTTACTATTCTGCCTTATCTTTAAATTTAAGTCATGATCTTAACGTATTTAAAAAGGAACCTGTTCGAAATCAAGTGAAGTGATCGTTTTTGTTTTGTTGAATTATTTTACACAAGTAGCAAATCAACAACCGTTGTCACAGCGATGCAGAGATTCACGCAGACAGAGCTGTGGGGCTTTGTGCTTTCAAACTACTTAGTCTGTCAAGGCTGAGTGACTATTTATTCTGCACACCAAACTAAGACAGCACACCCTCCTGGCCTGTATTCAGACTGTGACCTCTTCCTCTTTAAGGTTGAAGGTTTTTTTTTTTCCTTGCATTCCCAAATAGCCTGAGTTAGGTTAGGTGTCGCTGCTTTTGTGGATCTGTGATGCCCACTGAGACGTTGTATGTGAAATTGGGCGTTATCTGCGTGCGACTATCTCTCTTAATAAGCCGGGAACAGCTTTCCTCCCCTTTTGTCGCGGCACCCTGCCTCTCCTTTCTCTCACCTCCGCCGAGCATTTCCTTGTGCAGGGCAGTGAAGCAGGGAAGTTTGAGCACACGGGCTGAGATGTCGGTCCAGAGTCCCACGGCGCAGAGCGGTGACTCACCGCCACCCTCCCCCAGAGGTGTGATGTCCAGGCAGGCCACCTCGTGCGCCATCTCTGTGGTACTGAAGGACAGCGTAGAGGATGTGAGAAATACAGTAGCGAGCTGCCCTGCACATTGTGTTAAAGCGAAAGCACACAACAGAGCTGGACACAGGCAGCGGCACAAAAATGACTGATGGTATAAATGTGTTGGAGCGTATGTTTTTTCTTTTTCCCCCCCTCATGTGAGGTGCAAATTTAGTTTCATAGTCATCTGGAGAGCTGAGCTGTGAATTCACACTGGCTAAAGTTCCCAGACATTAATTTCACAATTTTTTAATACGTGTTTATTTTTGTATGTATCATGCACTCAGAGGATGTCTCCAGTTGAAAGAAATAAAAAGAAAAAAACCTTTGTCTTCACAATGGTTAACACGTGGCACGATTCTCCACCAGTGTGCGGTCACCCATCACCCGATAAAAAGAGCCAATCAGATTTTTGCTTTCAGATCTGTAGTGACTTTATTTCCTTAACCTGACACCTGCTACAGCGGATCAGCGGCTGATCGCTCAGTGCCTGCTCTCTTCAGTGACGCAGGAAAACCAAACCTTATGAACAATGAGCAGATTAATCGTTGCCTCTGTCAACAAATCAGTTATATTCTGTGACGTCTGAGCGCAATCGTATTCCGAACAGTCTGGATTTAATATAGTATCACAACAGCACTCAAGTGTTTCGCCACAAACCAGATGAATTACACAAATTTTAAAATTTAGTCTGTGACAGTGAATATTTTAAATTGAAATGTCTGATTATTACACAATACACAGTATAAACAGACACGCTGAGAGGTTCTATAAATTAGTCTGATTATATGCTGCAGCTACCCTTTATCATCTCTGCGTGGGAACACTTTATTTGCACAATATTCAGTTTTTTTATGATTAGTAGCTCTATATGATGAATTGTCTTCATTGCCAGGTATTTAATTCAGTGGCTAAGACAAACACAGACCTTCCTGTCCAGTTCGTTTATCCACGGGCAGCTTTCTGAATCGAATTTCCACGAGATTAACAATAACACATATCCTAACATTGCAATATAAAAATTACATCTAATATAACAATTGTATCCTTGGCTGACTGTTTGTCATTTAGATGAATTAATAATGAGGATGAAATAAAAGCCCATTTCACTTGTTAATAGAGAGAAAAACTGAACTCCTGCTGTAATATATCAGGGCTACTCTATAATGCAGACATAACATAGGGATGATTACTGTATAGTTTGTTGAGTGCTTACACTTTAATTGCATTACAGAGAAGCATTACAGCCATGTAAGCACTTTAATTCACCTATGGCTATCTGGTGTTTAGAGAATTTGGTGACTCACACAGGAAACCAGCAGCTTATTGATGTCGGCCAAACGCTATTTCACAGCTCTGATGAGACACTTCACTCTGTCTCCTTCACTGTTCCGCCATTCACCAACACTCTCCGGGCTGCAAACAAACACTTTGTGCTTCAAGGAGTCCTGGTGGCTGGGCATTTTTACAAGCTGTGTGTCTTTCTCCGGGAAAAAAAAAACTTTCTGTGTATCCCTGACCTTTTTTTTTTTTTTTTGACTACTGTAAAAAAAAAAATACTGGGCGATACTGGCACACAGGCGGCCGCGAGGGTAGACCACAACAGCAACATGACAGAAATATAATAAAGTGTAAGACTCTGCAGTCCTACTGCACCTTTCACTTCATATTTAATAATGAGATGCAAATCCCTCACCTCAAACGTTACCCGCAGATCAGGGAAGTTGATATGAAAATAAAGCAAAGATGGTGCAGGATGATAGTAATGGCAGTGAGAGGGAGACAAAGTTGCTGAACTGTTGGGAATACAGCAAATTAATGTTTGATTAATTAAACTTTGATACAACAGTTCTGCTGGGTACTGTGTCTGCAGTTATATGCAAGAGCCTTCCCTGCTGTTGTTTCACATTAAGCATTCAATTAACCTGCAGTTCTATCACTTTGGCTAATTTGTTGAGAAAAGTACCTTGACAAAGACTTGAGCCTTGTTACCTAATGTTTAAGTTGCTTGGCTAACCGATCGCTAATAGCTAGATAGCTTTAATGTCAAAGGTTGAACGTTTGTTTTATACTGAAGCTTTTCTGAACATGCCAGATGACCCAGTTTGTAGGCGTCTAATCGCCAGTCTGGCAGACCAACACAGTGGGTGTTGGAGGAATTGTTTTACATTTGGGGAAATCTTCTCTGCTGTCACGGTCAGATTAGATAAGAAAGTTGATACCCCCCTTGTGTCTGTAGGGTAACTATGGTGCCAGAAGCCGGTGAGCTTATCTTAGCACAAAGACCGGAAACCAAAGGGCAACATTCAGCCCGGCTGAGCCAAAGGGAACAAAATCTGCCGAGAGCACCTCTAAACTTCACTAATTAGTGTGTTCTCTATCTTGTTTGTTTAACCCTAAAACTCTGAATGTGTCACAGCGCACTTTCGATTACGGTAATTACATCACGGTTTGTGCTATCGGAAAACGGTTTCCGAAAGCTGAGACATTGCGCTTTAGAGCTAAAATGGTGTTATTATGGTAATTTCACTTGCAAATGCATTTGCATGACAGGCTCAGGTGTTGAAGGGTTGATCCAGGCCATCAATTTCTACCCATTCCCAGTGCTTTGTGCTAAGCTAAGCTAACTGGCTGCTGGCATCGGCTTCTCGTTTACAGTGCGCACAAGAGAAAGGTCTCTATCTTCTTATCTAACTCTTGCTGAGAAAGCAAATGTGTTTCTCAAAATGTCAGACTATTCCTTTAAAGCACACAGCTGATGTTTTGATGTCTTATCCTTCTGTTGATATTCATCTCTCTCTGAAGGTCATGCCTGTAGATCTCCAGAGATCCTGAATTCGCTCACACAGTTTAATATATAAGGTGGTTTGGATGTTACAGACAAGGAGCTCTGGGTGATACATGATTCAAAGCCTTCAGAGCGTCACCCTGATCAGCTGTGTAATACAGTAGAGGAACAAAGTCAAACATACAATGAGCAGATCCCATGCATGCACATGTGTATCTGCATCTCTGTCCTACCTGATCTGTTTGAGCTCCCCAGCCAGGATCTGCAGATAGTAGAGGGCTCGTCCCACGGCAAGCACCACCTGAGTGTGGTTGCACGCAGCCACGCTGATGTTCCTGCCCTGTGGCTCCTTCCATTCGCTCACCAATGCCTTGCTGTCCTGGAGCACCAGGCGCACAGAGCCCGACGTTATCTGCAGACACACACACACGCACAGGTTTTTGTTTATTTAAGACATTATTTTGCACAGTGTTTCTGGGAAGTGAGGGAGGGAATGATGTGGAGACTGGGAGCTCAAATGTGAAGCAGTTTTAAAGAAGTCTCATTGTTCACATGTGGTACCATGCCAGGACTTTGGCTGTGCTTGTGAAAAGATTGATTAATTCCACAGAGAATTGTTCTACAAGATTCGTGTTTCTTGTAAATATAAATGTGAGAATGTGCTTTTGATGGCGGAGACAAGACAAGTTTAATTCACTCCAGCCATTCTACATTTGGTGAATGCGCCAGATCCTTGAGAGCTGAGAAAAGGCCTGTGGTAGGGGGGTGTGGTTCAGCATCAGCTGTGGGAGAGGGACGGGGAGTGGCTCACGGATGCGTCTCTGGCCACAGGTGTGAGTAATCTGTCTGAATTGCTTCCTCTGCCTGCAGTAGCGGCTGGGTCGGGGGATTAAAAGACTCGCTCCCGGGAAAGGAGAAGGAGGATACCGGCATCGCGGTCGAACGGGTCCAGAGCGCGTGGATGCCGTGCTTTTCATTAACAGAAAATAAAAACCAGTCTGTACACCTGTGATCACCTGCCTGCTCGTGTGTGTGTGTATGCGTGTGTGGCTCCCGAGGAGAACCCAATACCACAAGGCCGCATTCGGCAATCTCGATGGAGCTAATTCTGATGTTTATTTGAGTGGACAAACTGGAGGCTAAACTGCTGATTTGCTCACCAGAAACCATCAGCGGATAATAATGTATTAATGAAAAGCACTGCAGCTCAGTCGCGACACAAATGTCAAAAAACACGATTTGATTAAAAAGAAAAGAATTAGGGATAAATCCATTGTTTGTTTGATTGCATAGTATGATTATATGGCATGAAACATCAGAACAAGAGGTAAAGCCCCTCGGGTTGAAGATAAATAAACATTTTAATATTGAGAATGTAACGATGTGATGGGTGCAAGCCACGAGGGCAGTATTAAAGACGAGACAAAGAGACAAGAAGAGCTGCAGAGGCCTCATTAACAGACTGCGGCAGGTACAAGCAACACTCAAACTATAAATGGAGGTGTTGCACTGTGAGAGAGCTGACATAAAAACAGCAGTGTAATGAAATGTGAAACTACAACACGCATTCAATACAGGATCCTTAATGGAGTCCTTGGAAGTGGGTATGAAGTGTATTGACCGGCTTTTGTGCAGCGGAGTGCGAATCGCGGCACGTATGGCAAAAAAACCTGTGGTAAGCTAAGGTGGAGGTGTTATCGTTAGGAGGTTTGATATGAAGTTTGATTTATGGTTTCTATAAGCGTTTTACTGCAAACAGCTACTGCCCAGTCTTACTCAATTATATCACAAATATAATGTAATACAATATAATATAATATGTAATGGAATGCATATGTTATGGAGCAATCAATCTTTGCAACAACAAGTAAGATCTCTCCCGACAATATGCAAAAGACTTGCCCATGGTGTCTCAGTGAGTTGGAGCCCTGGTGAAGCATAATAAACATGCTAATGCCTGCTCAGCCATTGTGCCTGTGTGGATTAGAGACACATGACTTCAAGGTGTATTGATCATTTCGGTCCGGACAGTTCTGCTGATGGATGCGCCTGGATTTCTAATTCATCTTGCTTGACGCAGTTAGTTTAGCATGTTAGCGGGTTCGCATTTGTAGTAGAAGCTGATTTGAATGTCAGCAAGTAGCTGGTAACCAGACAATTGGATGAGTACCTCAAACTGACACATGTCTAACTTTAACTTTGGCTTCACTGTGGCAGGTGAGTATGTTGGCAGTTAGGCAACGCGGGCGTAGCTTTGGAGTTGTGTTTAAAGCCAATGGTATTCCAGCTCTGGCTGGGTCTCCAACTCCCCCTGAGAAGAATATCTGGGTCGTTCTAGGCGCTCAACCTCATTTTCCAGGCGATTCTTTTCGATTTTTGTAATTTCATGGTGGGCAGATGCAGCGCGTAGCTGGCTTGTCTGAGTTTGTTTGCTGAAAACAGCTGCCTACTGTTTTTTTAGCGCAGGGTTAATTAGAGCAGCAGCAGCTCAAGCACACGGTCCATGTGCGGGACGGACGCCCAAAATAATGAGCTACAACAAGGCTAAAAGCTGCACAGTCAGACATTCAGTCTTACAGGGTTTAGCACTATGAGTTCATGTTACATGGAATCATTTGACTCACCGTTTATATAAAAAGTGCTGCTTTGTGCACAATTTATATTTGATTCTAGCATTAGAGTTAGTTTTAAAAATAAATAAAAACTCTACCAAGAAAAGCTCTAGTTTCAAGAAGGCGTGTGTAGGATTTGATGGCATCAGGCGGTGAGGTTGCAGATTTCAACTAACTGAATACTCCTCAACTCACCCCACCCTTTAAAGCATGTGGGAAAACCTACAGTGACTGTGAAAATCACTAAAGGCAACAACGGTTGAGCATGGTGGATTTGAGGCCGATGACTCACTGCGTCTGTAGAAGTAAAAACTAAATTATGAATATTAGATTATATTTCTGCCAACAGATTCCCCCAAATCTGACCTCCCCGGACCTTTAAATACAACTACCAGCTTTTATTATCTGAAGCAGCATTGTCTTTTGCCAGAGAGGAAAAGGTGGTGTAACAACAAGTCAGATTTGTGAAAATGTATTCAGTGTATAAATACCGACTCTGAGAGGGAAGATAGCTCCAGCCTTAAAACACAAACAGTGTTGTCATAACAAGCTTATGGTTGAGGGTCTAACAGTTGGCAGAATTCCCAGCAGGTTTCATCCTCGTCTCATAAAAGGCAGGCTAAAACTTGAATTTAAATGAAGCACAACATTTATCTTAACCGAATGTAAAATACATGAAGTCCTTTCTCACCCCTCGTATTCACAACTGGCCCATTCAATCATGTATGACTCGGCTGCGGCAAAGTATATCTTATTAAATGGAGAAGGGCCACGGGTGAATACTTAATTTCTATAATTAATTTTGAAATTCCAAACTTATACTGTTCCTGCTTTGAACTGGGATGTTCAAATACTGGGAGTGTCAGTGGCTGGTAAAGGACACGGGCAGCACATGTGTTTTAAACATATAACCGAAGCTTGCGTGTGTATGTACGAACTTGAATGAGTTGTTGGTGCGCCACGTTTCCACAGTAAAACGTCTGCTGGTTGTCCACAAAACCTGGAAGCTCAGTCTCCTCGACTTCCTCGCCACTCAGCATCAACACTCTGGGGGGAAACACACTCTTAAGATGAGATAAAGGCATCCGGGATTGACTCTGCACTTATCTGCCAGGCTGCACGGAAAACACTCACCGTGTTTGACCCACGAAAGACAGCACCAGCATGTCATCCGTCTCTCTGCCTGCCTCCGAGCGAAGGGGCCACAAACCTTGAAGGGAATTCAGGAGAGGGCGTTAGACAGAAAAGTTACTCTCAGCACCAATCTGCAGAGCAGGAGAAACACAATATAAAGCCTTGTATACGGAGCAGATCTTTAACTATTCCATCTGTCAAATGTGAACATGTTGGAAGATGTACAGGTTGCAGATCCCGCTCAGAGAGCCATTGATTGGCTAAGTGAATAATTGCCTCTCATCAAGAGGCCAGGGGAAGAAGGCAGCTACAGAGACTTTTAGGGCAGAGGTGGTCAATAAACAGCTGAAGCCTAACAAGTGCATGCAGACCTTAGGAGGCCTGTGTGTCTCATTTAAGCATCAGAGAGCAGTCTTGGGAGAGGAACCCAATTTTCCGAGATTAAGAGGTGTCTGCCATTGTTAATCCTGACGGGATTCTTCAACTTGACAGTTCACTATTGCAGACATTGCAGTGCTCGTTGGTTTGCTAAATGAAAACAAATGCTTCCGAACCTAATGCTGGCAACTCTCCTGTTCTTTGGAAAGTGCCGAGCCAGGACCTATGACATCTGAGCCATCTGCTCGCACTCGCACGCTGAGCATGGACGAGCAACAGCTGGGGTCTTGGCAAGGCCAGGCGAGCAGATGTGCAGGTTGAAGTGGCTCTACTGTCAAGTCAGGACTAGGTCCAGATAAAGTCAAGACTCAAGAGGGAGGCAGTGGAAGACACACACAGACACACAGATGCGACACACATACCTTTGATTCCCGGGAGGTCGATACTGGCATGCTCATGAATCCCAATGCCGTTGCGAATGATCCGAAGAGAGCCTTCCTTGAACGCACCCGAACATGTCACCAGCTGAAAGCAGGAGAACCGACACAAAGACACAGACTGACCCTGTTGCTCTTACTTCTCTCAGGGCCTTCTCCCACCTGAAAGTCGAGTTTTGTTGTATACATTTTACCAGGCTGGTTATTTCACATTGCACTCAATTTATGTGATGTTTTTTTCTGACTCTTAACAATGCTGTTGGATCTCTTCCTCTCTACATGGGCGATTGTGATGTGTTTTGTTTTCTTGCTTTTAAAGTAAAGTAAAAGCTTTTAAACCATTCCCACGAGAAGCAAAATAACCCATGGTTCAATTTAATCCAGCACCAGACCTCCTCTTTCATTCGGACCAAGCTTTGGTTGGTTTCACACCTGTAATTTTGGTTTGGATCATAAGTCCGAAAGTGTGATCCCAACAAGTTAGATGTAAAAGGGTCTTTGACCATCTTTGTTACTTAGCCACACCTTTTTATTCCTAACCTTTGTCTCATGTTTGAGTTTTGAATATGTCATTGAATGTACAGTTATGATGGAAGGAGTCAGTGTCAGCAGTAACAGGTGCGGCAGTGACGGATTTGTAAAATCAGCATCCGTTTATAGTCGAGCTTCTCTGAGATCTGCCCAATTCAAATGTGCCAACAGCGTCGAGATCCAACGATTCTGGTGTCTGTACAGTCTGACTGGAGAGCATCAGAATGTTATTCATTCATCCAGTCATGGTGCACTAACAGGATTAATACCAGAGCCTGTATAATCTCAGCCTCTACCACCTGCCACCCAACGGCTTCATCCTAAATGGAAATAACCATTGCGAACCTGGCAACTCACCGAACTCCCCCGTGCATGTTCTCAGATGCCCTCACATGCTCTCACGGGACTGACTGAGTCCTGATAATCTGCACATAATATATTATGTTTGTCTATTTGTTATTTATGCAGGGTTAATCCTTCACAGCCCCCAGTGTGGCATGCTGCACGTCTGTGAATTCGATAATTCTTCAGCTGTGACTGGGAGCTGGACCGCCGTGCTTTCTCTGAGAGACGTCCGGCAGCTTGTGCATCAACCCTCTACTGTCTTTACCGTCTTGGAATGTGTCCACACTAATTAACCAGGTCAAATGCTCAGTGGATTTACAGCAAATGGCAAATTAAAACAATTGTGATTGGACTTCTTTCTGGGGCCTCGACAGACTGAAATGAGCTCGAGTCTGTGCATCTGTGTGTGTGTGTGTGTATGTGTGTGTGCATGAATACAGCCAGTGTGCTGGTCTGTGCCCGGAGAGTGGCTCAGTGCTCTAGTGGACCGTTGCCTTTGGAACCACATCAAGTACCCCTGAGGCCTGGAGTTAAACCCTGCCAACAAAACCTTCTGTACTGTATCTCTCTCGTTACTTCACTGCCTCATCTCCCTCTGCCTCACTGACCAACACAAATGGCCACATCAAAAACTGTTTATGTCAAACTATTAGAAACTGCGAAGGAACGCGTCAAAAACAAGTATGTTGAGCCAGCGTCGGGTCTTATTTTGCATAAAAAGAATTCATATTTCGATACTGTCGTAGGAAGAAAGCAATTCAGTTCTCTTACTGGGTGTAAACCTGAAACTGTGGCATTAACATGCAGCGTGGGTCACATCACATTACATTCACAACATAAACAGTTCGTCAACAGTTGAAGGGAGACAATCTTTAATGTACATAAGTGCTAAAGATGATGTATTGTTTCCAGCAGATGGTGGAGACAAAGTCTTCGCTGCCCGTTTTAAAGGGTGTAAATATCATTAGATGAGACAGCGGGAGCAGCGATCTGCCTGTGTGCAGTGGAACCAGAGAGCCAATTTAAGTTTGTGCATCAGAGACGCCTTTCAACATCAGGTGTTACTGCAGTCCAGCTAAATCATATCTAGACGCCACTGGGACACCAGGCGCATGCTAATGCCAGGTGTACAGAGACCGCTGGTGACAAATAAATAAATAAATAAATGAATGACTAGACCAAAGAAGTACACCCAAGCTGCTTATAAGAAAGGCACAGGAAGCTGTGTATTTAAAGTCAGCAAGAATCTCCTGAATACCCAGCTCTTCTGGCCACTGGCAGGTTTGTGCTATAGTATGTTGCGAGCTCGATTCCGCTGACAAAGAAACACAGTTAACATGACCCAAGAGCCTCGGCTGCATTGGTTGTGTAAGCCCAGACTCCCTGGAGGCTGTGACAAAGAGGATGATAAAGATGAAAACACAGATGAAGACTCACCGTAAGCTGTGAAGTGTATCTGGTGACTGCTAAAGAGGGTTTTCAGTAATCGCGGTGTCATGTCTGCCTCCTCTGGCGTACACCCCGAAAATTTGGTCTAACTGAGCAATTTTCTTTCAATATGTAATTGCGACAAAATATGTTGTGTCTTTCCTGTTTTGCTGGTGGCACAAGTAAAAAAAAATAAAAAAAAAATATATATATATATATTTTTTTGGAATCTGTTCTTGGATATTACCTGTCCCTGGCCTTGCCTCTCCAGGTCTACCACGCACATGTCCACGATGGGGCCCAGGTTGGTGAACGTCTCCATCACCGCCACATATGAGCCCTGGTCATTGCTGTCGACGTTGAGCTGCAGAGAAACGAACAGTGCTCTCTTTACAAATCGACGAGAAACGACGGGACTACGTGTGTGACTTCAAAATCAAAATGCAAATGTGAAAGGCAACAGTTAGATAACAGATTCTAGCTGAGGGACCGAATACACCACCCCGCTGCGTGAAAGCGTTTCATGACCTGCAGCAAAGACTTTCACTGATAAAACAGGTCGAACACGTGCAACCCGCAAGAGAAAGCGTGCACTCCTTAATGACGGTGGAAGGTGTGAAACTGGCTCTTGCTGCGTACCTTCACCAGCTGGGAGTCGCCCAGTCTGGAGCCCACGAAGACAACGCCGTTATCCAAGTAGGTCAAACACTCGGCGATGGATGTCTGTCACGGGAGAGAGACACAAAAACAGTTTGATTTTCATAGGCAACCATGGTGCTGACGTGTAGCTTTGACTGTAATGTCTTTTGGATGGATCACCTGTAATTTACCCCCTTACGGTGGTACCTTGACTTACGAGTTTAATTCATTCCGTGACGGAGCTCGTAACTCAAATGACTTGTATGTCAAATCAATTTTCCCCATTGAAATGAATTGATCCGTTCCGGATTAATAGCAATTTTCTTCTGTTACATGTTTTTAAATAAGAAAAATGTACTTATAAATAATATATTGTATAAAAAACAATACAATAGAATGTACTGCAATAAACTGGTTTTATTAAGTATAACGTACAGCATTTACCTTGGAGATCAGACGACTTGAGGAGAAAGGCTGAACTGAATAACTGAATCTTATTCGCTGATTTTTGCACTTTTCGCCACACTTTCATCTGCAGCTGTCTAGCTATCGAGTGAGACACGGGATGCTGGGCGGATGTTACAGAGTTCACTGTGACGTTCGCAACGCCAACTAGCGGTGGGCTTGTAACCCGAATTTTAGCTCACAACGCAAAGCAAAAAATCGGCCAAGAGACGCAGAGAGAAAACTCACTGGGGCGCTTGTAAGTCAAGGTACCGCTGTATTATTTTGTTTAAGCATGCCTCTGTTGCACTTTGTGTTTTTCCCTAATAAGGAAATGTTAGCATGTTGACATGCTAAACTAAAATGGTGCACATTATACATGTTAGCACGCTAATGTGTTTTGCTCAAAATGCTGCTGCAGCCTCACAGAGCCTCTGGCACGGCTGTAGACTCCTGGTCTTTTGCTCATGAATATGCAAATTATCATTATGAGTCTAAAATGTCAGAAAATTGTGATAAACACCTATCATAACTTTCCAGAGCCCAATGTGATGCCTCCAGTTTGTTGGTGTTTTGTCCAATTAGCAGATAATTAGTTTTACTCTCGTACAAGAGAAGGGAAAAACAGCAAATCCTAGACACTGGAGAAGCTGGAAGCAGCAAACATTTTGCATTTTCGCTTAAAATAGCTGATGGATCAATTAGCAGAATAGCTGCAGATTAATTTTCTGTCCATCCACTTATCAGTTAATCATTTCAGCTGAAGTCCATGCAGGTACATTTGGAAACTCTGAAAACCCTTTTCTTTTCAGCCAACTGTTTTAAAGCACACTCTGGGTTTTGAGCCCAAACATAACAGTTTGTCTAATTGTTTAGTCATCTGACTCTGAATATCAACACTTTGCAAATTTCACACGTAATAAAATTTATTTTGGTTTTATTTTGGCTAAACAAAGCGAGCGATTGCGAGACATCACTTTAGGCTCAGCTAATTTCAGATGAGAAATCGTCATTATTTTTGACCTTTAACACACTGAACCATTAATCGAAAAGAAATAATTGGCAGATTACTTGATGACGACAATGCTAATTATTTTGCAGACGACCACCCGCGCAATCGTCCAACGGCGACAGCGTAAAAAGGTCACTGGCGGCGACTGCTTGCACTGACACACAAACGTAGGCATAATAGCAATGAGAGATAACGACATTAATGCACAATTTTGTTGTTCCCAATGAAAAACCGGGAGGAGTTTTCCCTCATTATCTTAAATTTTCACCGCTCCCCTGATTTAAAGTGGCGTAAAAGCAGACAGAGCTCTGTTTTACACATGAACGATGCTTTCAAATGCCTCCCGATCGGCGTGAACACGGTCTTAGGCTTTAAGGTACCATCGATACGAAATAAAGATTTTGTATCTGTCTGGCATTTTAACGTAGAGCCGCTGCTGCCTTTTGACTGAGCAGACTGGCCCGAACAACAAAGTTAAGAAAGATTTGAAAAGCAATCTGTCTCGAGCTCAGCAGTCCTCGATTGTTTTCCAGATCCAGCATCGCTCGGCGGACTTGCGAGAAAGCTTTTTACCTTTCTGAAACTCCTTGGCAAGTCATTAGAGAAAGGTGCCACGGGCCAAAATCTGTGTGCCTTCAACACGAGATTTAGCTTCGAGCACTGTATTGACATTACAGTCATTGTCTAAATCAAGTTAAAAAGGGATAAGTGACGCCCTGGCAAGCAAGCAACAAAGAGGTGCAATCATTTTTTCTCATCTTCTGTACAAGTGTAGACTGATCCATTAGCTCCTGTCAGGGCCATAAACCATTAAAAAGTCAATGGCAACAAAAAGGGGGCACTGAGAGGCAAAAGGTGGAGGGAGGAAAATCAACAAGCAGCAGAGAGGAAGGTGGGAGACAGATGGGAGGAATGCCAGAGGAAAGGCAGGTGGGTAAACACAGCGAAGACAGACAGAGATAAAGAGACACGGAGGAGGAGACGGATGGACGACCTCTCCGAGCAGCTCCACGTGCAGGTCTTTGAGTGCCACCGTCCCGTCCATTAGCTCCTCCTTCTCCAACAGCAGCATGAACAGACGTCCCTCCATGTCTCCCAGCAGGTAGCGGGAGCCATTGGGGTCGACCCGGTTGTGGCAGACAATGGTGCTTTGCTGCGAATGAGAGCACAAACAAATCTTTAGAGCAACGCTCGCGGTGGAGGTGAAGCCTGCGAGAGCGCCTTGAATCGCGCCAGAGCAAAACAAAGTCTTCACCCCCCCACACACACACCCCACACACCCTCCACCTCATGCATTATCTATATATTTATATACGAGTGTGTCAGACTACAGCCGCAGAGAGCTGTCTTCACAGTGTTTGTTTTGTTCCCTCTCATTATGAAAACATCCTCTGAGGAGTTTCCCCAGCGCACAGCTTAAATCTGACTCGCGGAAGCTACGGGCTCCTCAAACTTTGCCTGACAAGAAAAGCGCAGATTAAACAAGTCTGCCTGCCGTCCCGTCAGGAGCCCGCGTGCGCTACAATGGGAGGGATACAAAAAGAAAAAAAGGTTCACGCTTAAAAAGACTGATCCCGCGCTACCTCTGCACTTTCTTTTGCTCTGCGTCTGAAAAGCCACAATTTGAGAGTTGATTAGAAAGGTAACGCTACACCCAGGTTTATTAATATGTAATGTATGAGTTTTGTACCAAATTAAGAGCCTGAGGGATGCCGGACTTGTGAGACTGATACTTATTTTCATCCAAGCCGATATTAGCCGATATCAACCTTGTTTATAGTGCTGTCAAATCATAGAATGTTAAATAAGACGGGAAACTACAGAGCCACTTAAACAGAGTGAAGTCTCGGAGGCTAGAAAACTGAAACAGGAGCAACACAAAACACGTCTTCTTTTACTTTCCACTTGTGCAAAACGCTCTTTGGATGTTGTCACAGGCGCTCTCAGCTTTCAGTGCTGGTTAGACTTTGGCTGCCTCGCATGACGCGAGCCTAACCAAACAAAACGTTTCAAAAAAACAACAAAAAACAACATCTTAAGGGGTTTAAACGGGGAAACAAACTGCTGGAGAGCCAAAGTCTCTTGTCGCCACTATAACTACAAGATAAGCTGGCTACAATGGCAGCCGTGATTGGAATTGGCATTAAAGTCACGTAGTGTGACTGAGCCTGCTCTACTTTTCCTCCAGCGGAAGGTATTGTTATTGTCATTGTCTACTGTACAAGCGGAGTCAATTTCTCACTTGATCGAGCCTTTACAAAACTTATTCTCACAATCCCCCTGCCTGCGGTGTTGCTTACGTCTTCTGTCAGGCAGTGGAAAAACTTTTATTTTCCACAAAACCTCCAGCATCGCTCGTGGCTGAACGGCAGCTAATTAGCTTGTTAGGTTCTAGCGAAACGAGTGGGCCGGCCCACTGCAGACCAGTCTGCAAATAAAAGCGTTACATAAGCTCAGATGCAGACCGCCACGCAGCCGGAGACTTTGGACGTCGCACAATGGTTTTTCACTTCTGCGCTCAAGAGTGACAATTTATTAATTAGTTGCAAAATAATTTGTCGTCATTCCTCAAAGGATACGCTCCTGTGTTTTCTTGACTTTACTGAAAAGAGCGTTTGTTTCAGCTGAATACTAATGTCGCATTAGGTGTGTGGGGGAAAAAAAATAATGCTTCATTCAGAGTGGGGTTTTGTTAGGCGCACAGTGACAACAGATGCTCCACCACTTCTACCCTCAAACATCTGCTGAGCAGCGTTGGGCAATGCTACTTTGGAAACCGAGTTGTAACAGAGACGTGACAGCTTGCAAGACAATTGTGAGTCGGGTAAGCGCGCAGGCTGTTTAAAGGCTTTTTAAAGACAGAACCAATCAGCAGTGCCCAGATATGAGCTGCAGCCCACGACGAGACAACAATAAAAACAACAGGAGGCTTCGAGGCATCGGGAGCTAAACGTATTTTGCATTTCCACATCGTTTACTTTCCCCGAGACATCCTGATCAACTCGTGATAGATTTGGGGCGAACAGTGTCAATGCAGCCAACAACAGGCCTTGACCAGTGACCTCTAATGGAATTCAACTCAGGGGACGTCTCAGGGGAAAAATCACATCAAAGGGGCAGATGTCAGGGTCGTTAGGGTCACAATAAGGACAACTTTGTTGGGCAACTAAACAACACTCGAACACTCAATCCTATTCAGCTACAGGATGCTTACTTACCCCTAACATCCAAGAAAACAAGTGAATACTTCAGTGTTCATCTTTGATATGGCACAGAAACAATAACTTTAATACTGTAATATGGTATAAGACCCTATTACCTAAAACTATATGAACCTAGAAATGTGATTGGAGTCCAAACACCAGGTCCTGTTTCTGCCCTCTGCTCCCAGAACAGTGCACAACCAGAACACTTGTTTGTGACACTTCTGCAACCAACGGCAACCACTGACACCAATTTAGTTACAAATTCCTGGCGCTGACACCTACATGTATACGAGATCCTTGAACAATATCGCACACAGACACAAAAAAAAAAAAAATATGGAGGAAATTACGTGATTATGGCGAAACATTCTCAAGTATCTCGCTCTGCTACCTACAGCAGATAGATCCCTGTAAGCCGCTGAGTGAAAAATAGTTTTCCCAAATATCAAATGTGTAGAAAACGCGATGCTGCGTTCCTAAAAGACACGCACAAAAAGCTGTTTGAATAACTTTTCGGGTACAAAGCAGAAATCAGAGACCCTTAGGTAAAAAGATAACACAGTGATCAACACAGCCAATAACTATCAAACAACTTTATTTATCACGAGGCTTAAACACAGCTGTGTAACACCAAATTAGATGCTACTTCTAATCTGAAGTGTTCTCTCCAAAATGTATGAGCCGGTACGACGCAGCAGCACAGCGAGAGAACATGCTCTAATTATAGAAGCAGGAAGTTGCTGAGGTGCTCCTCTGGGCCTTGAGCTTTGTTAAATATGAGCGGAGCGGTGCAGGCTGCAACTTAATCTTGATAAGTCAACACTAAAAGCAGAGGTGCGTGGGGAGCTGGAGTCATCGTCGGGCCAGTTATTAACTTGGCCTCAAACGCAGCTTCAACATCGATCAGAAGATCCATCACAAATAAACTCTCAAGGTGTGCCCCCTCGGGGTCTCCTAAAGCTAGCAAAATATTAATAAAGTCATGTAATACACGTTCAGGTGACAGTTTTATCGACAACATTATTATTCTACTTCATTATATTAAAAAGCTATGTGTCCTGGACTTAATTGCTCACAAAACCTCTGTTTAACCTGATATAATTTTGGCGGAGCCTCTCGTACCCTCTGAATATAAATATACCTGCTTTATATTAAAACAGTCTGATCTTAACGACTACTATGATTCATCAGTGAAATGTGCCCGGATTGATAAACATGACGGCGCGTTAAGTCAACTCTGTAACTTTGTTTTAACTGAGGAAATGTGTCGGGAGATTATATTCAGCGCGTCTGTATGAAAGGGAATGTTCGCTGATGCCAGCGGGATGCTCTGTTTTACAAGAGGCTCTTGTACTTCCCTCTATGCGGCCTTCCCCGCAGAGCTCATAGCTCCACATGAGGTGGCCCAAAGATCTGCCATTTGTTTTACCTCCCAATTATGAAAGGAACATAGAAATGTAAGAATATTATTAAACTGAGAAAATAACATTATTCTTTGTTACTATCTGACGGGATGTGGATGAATTCGACAATATAATACGCGGCGACTGAAACGTTAAGCTCTCCCTTCTTTTGATGAAATGCCTTAATATTCAACAGAGCAATGCCCATTATCTGAAGCGTTTACCTTGATGGTAGGTGGTGCGATGGCCAAGTATTTGTCTCCATTGTGGTAGGTGATGGACTCTTGTCCTATGATTATAGCTCCACCGAATGGTTCCGGCACTGAAATGCAAGCACACGGGCGAGAGCGTCAGTGCCAAACGTGCACACGCCCAGACACAAACAATCTGAACCGTTCTTCACAGGCGCACGTTAGAGTTGGGCTGCAACTAAATGTTTTCAATTCATTAACTGAATTATTAGAGTGCCTCCGCTCAGCCCTCGCTCTCCTACGGACCCATCAAATACACATAGTAGCCGTTTTCTGTCGTGGAGGACCGCTGTGCTGCAGTCTGAAACATCTTTAATAACCGAACCCGTTTCCCACGGTTCGTTTCCCTCTGACAAACTGCTGACTTGTTTGAACTTTTCCAGCCACAAGATGTATAGCCGGAGCTCACGTCCGCGCACCGCTCTCACTGCCAATTATCTCATCCAATGCTATGCCCAGAAAGTCTGAACCGCCCTTTTAAAATTGCTAGTGTTTGTCTGACCAATGGATGGGACTATTTATCATCAAGTCTTTTTCCTACATTTTAAATAATGAGTAAATATCAGATATACAACTATACTATAGACATTAGGGCCAAAGATCTAATGATAAAAACATAAACAGTTTTTTTCTGTTGATTTACTGACTGATTGATTTATCATTTCACTGATGTTCACAGTATGAGTTCTGATTACCTGGGATGACCATAGAAGCCTCAGCCTCCACGTTCTCCTGCTTCCAGGGACCCTTGTTGAACTCCTTCTCCCTCAGAGAAACCTCGTAGGTCTTCACATGGCGTCCCTGAGGATCCTACAGACCACAACGAAGTTACATTTTCAAATTAACCTTCCAGGTTTTATCTTCAGTGAGGACAATTTGACGTTGAGCTGGAAGTAAAACAAGGTTTGCAGGATCCCTGTATCACATGCACGCTCATAAGCCGGTAAACATTTATGAAGAGAAATGAATGAAATGCATTTCTTAGGCTTCAAGGATGCACACAATACACTTTGGAGAGTACCACTGACTGTATACAGAGCCTTTGGTTGTTCACTGGAAACAACTGCCTTTAAACTCCATCATCAAACATTAAAACACAATACGGGCTTGACAGGATATGTAAAAAATATACACAATAAAGACAAAAATCACACCTGCATGAATTTACCAACTCTGTCTTTCATATTTCATATTCATATACTCCATGAGCAAACATCTAAGTGCCACCCGTCCTGCAGTACCTGGTAGATGAAGCAGACGGTTGGGGCCTGGCAGCCGTACAGGAAGTGAACGTCGATGACCTGCAGCTCCTCCAGCCTGATGTTGAAGGCCTTCAGTTCGCGGTTGTCCCGGTCCAATGGGATCACCTTGAACAAGCCGTCATACAGCCGCAGGCCAATCATACGGCATTCTGGGTCGACAATTCCAATAATACCCGTCTCTGATGGGCGCCCGATACGATCCTGGAAAAGAGCGTTTGGTTTGGGAGGTTTTACACTTTAGATCTAGGAATTGCACAACTTTGCTGTTAAGGAAGCTACAAAACGTATAAACTTATATTTATTGATTATACATTATAATACTCATTTAGTCATTTTTAACAGCAATGTTTGAACTGCTGTCTTACCCACCTGGACATTGCCGTGCGCGCGGGTGATGATGTCAATGCTCTCCCCGTTCTGTTTGTATTCTAGGATGCAGGCGTTGTACTTGGATGTGAGTATGAACAGCAGGTCTTTGCTCTCACCCTGAAGAAATAAAAAAGTCAAAAATATGACACCCGCGTCGCTGCGGACTCTCTGTGCAGAGGCTCGCTTCCAATTTAATGAAAGCAGTTGGACACAACAGGCTCCAGGAGTAGTTCTAACCAGCCATTTGGCGCATGACCATTTAGCATATCCACTAGTACAGCCAACAGAAAATATTAAGAATAGGAATAATTAGCAAATATTTATTATCACTACTAAAAATTTAAAATATGTTCCTTTTTCCCTTTTTTCCAGTCTACAATTACCATAAAGCATCCCAGTAAGGTGCTGGACCACCATGTGTCACCAGCACGTCTTCATTGCATCTTCATTGCTGAACTCCACTGGCAGTATGATCGCCAAACATTAAAAAGATATTCCCTCATTTGGTGTTTTGATCATGGCCAGGGAGTACCCAGCTGTAAATTTCACGTAGTTGTTCAACTGGTCTGAGATCTGTTGACTGTGAAGGCCATGGCATATGATTTACATCATTTTCATTCCAGTCAGTTAAACCAGTCAGATCAATTTGTACCCACATCTCTGTTGTCCAGTACTTGCGGTGCTTCTGGTTTTAGCGCCACTAAAACCTCAAATGTGCATTCATCTTTGTAATGAGAGTTTGTCCAACAGAAGAGCTGCTCTTCTGTTTTTCACTTCCTAGCTTAATATTGCGCCAACATCTCCCATAGATCTAAGTGTAGATGTCTCTTTAATCGCGTTTTCTTTTAAAACACAAGCAAGTTGTGTAGCTTGTAGCTGAAGCTGCTGCGATCCATTAATGAACCCTTTTTTTTTTTTAAAGACATGTAGATCTTTTCCTGTCACCATCTTGTTACAAACTCAGAATCACTTGTGTCTGCTCAGCATTTTTATCCATGCCACAGAGCACGGTTGGTTGTTGATTGCTTAATTGCACCATGCAGCGCACCCGTGGAAGCATTTGCATTCATTAAGCTTCTCCATTTATTTATTCAGGTTTTATCCTTTCATTTTTAGCTCTCAGTCACCTCCAATGACAACCTCAGCTGACTGTATGAAAGTATTTGGTGCTCTTCATGTTTTTCCTTCAATTCACCACAGGTCTGTAGGTGTTCACTAAGACTGACTGGTTCACGATTGTCCGAACAGCCCACACCACGTACCTTTGGCCTGAAGAGCTCCATGACAGCAATCTTTCCATACATGCCCACTTCCTTGACGGGCCTGAGCCCCTCTGCTGTGACCACATAGATCTCCAACCGTGTGTTTTTCGCTATGAGCAGATTGAGGTCCTCTGCAGAGGTGAAGTGACCTGTAGATGCACCAACATTTCTTACATGTTAACTGAACCATTTGGTAGAAGTTGCGGAGCCAAAGATAACCGAGGAGGGTGTACAAATATCAGCAACAGTGCTGGAGAACAATGCAGCAAATATCTCAATTTTCTTGAGCAATTATTGTCAGGGCATCGAGTTTGCATGTTATCGAAGATATTTGAAATAGGGTGGCAACTAACACTTATTTTCATTTTGGATTACTGCCTGTGAATTTAATTTATTCAGTTTGACTATGACCAGTCAAAAATTAATTAAATCCAATCCCAGATTTCCTAATCCATACCTGTTAAGACTGGATATATTTCAGCAAAGAAAATATCTGATATAGTATTATCTTTACTTTACTATTATAGCGGGATGAAACAATGAGAAACCAAAAATAGTTTAATAGTATAAATGACTAAAATAATCTTTGCCAGAGATACAGTTGTCACTGGTCAACAGAAAAACTGTATTAACCAATCCTTTAAGAATTTATTAAGCAATAACCTAAAATATGTGTTTTGTATTAAAAATGCATAAATTCAATGTTTTTTGGTAACTTTATTTTTTATGTTTGGTTGAACGAAAAAACGCATATTCAAGACGTCACTTTGAGCACTTATTTTTTTGAACATGTTATTGACTCACAATTAATTAATCAATTCGAGATATGGTTTACACATGCAGTCCTACACCGTACTGTGCTTTTCTCAACATTTCAGATCTAGATGCACGTTAATATGAGTGAGCTGTGAGCTAGAAGCAGAACTAACAGCACATGGAAAGAATGCAAACGTGATTATTTCAATAATACCAGCTTAGTCTTGATTTCAGTGTCTTTGCGCATCTGTATTTTGGGGCCCATATTAGGTCAAACAATGGCACCAGACTTCTGTTCGTGTTTACAAATGGGGGAACTATTTGTCAGAAAACACAGATTGCTAAAAGCGCTCTGCGTTTCACCTAGTTGGCTATGAGGAGTTTGTCAGTAAGAAGAAACGCATCATGATCTGGGGTAAGCAAACTCAACACGACAACAGCTAACGTCACATCCAAAAGAGGACGTAAGGCTCACTTGACTGTGTGTATGTTGGAACAGACGTGACACAAACAGCCAAGATATGCTTATATGATAACATGCATACAGATATGTATGCCTTGTCTTGGAAGTAAACATTTGACTTAGCAAAGCAGAAGCTAGCGGCTACCACAGGCCCGTCTGGAGCACTTTACTGGCAGCGCGGGAGCGCAGTTAGCACGCAGGTGGCAAATGTTTCATTACCGCACAACCGCAACAAAACAGCAAACAACCGCCATTTACCTGTGATGCAGGCGTTGACTGCCGTGGGTTTCTGGGCTGTTACCACGTAATTGTACGACATCTTTGACGACAACAAAAGACAAACACCAGAGTAGTGTTTTAATCTCACAAAAATGACAAAATCATTGATAATAAAAATCCCGGAAGTAGTTAGCTGAGCCGTTTAGGCGAGGAGTATAGCAGGGTTTGGGCAGCTGACACTGTGCTGGAGCGCCCCCTCTGTCGGGGAGGCGTATTGCTCTCCTTAAGTACAAGTACTTAAGGTCTATAGGCTACTTAATTACATTTTTAAAGTGCCTATGCTTCACTTGAGTGTTTATATATTTTTTTCGTTTTACTCTTTTTTGTTTTATATTATTATTATATATTATAACTATATGTAACTTTACTGTAATGCTCACAAATGCCTTCATCATCTTTTTTTAAAAACATTTTCTACTTTAAGTATATTTAAATAATAATACTATAATAATACTATACTTTGTATGGTGTTAGTATTGCATTTGTTTGTATTTCTACACTGTTACTGAAGTGCAAAAAGTGCCACCTCTGGGAAGACGTGTGAGTAAATGCACCTTTTTCTGTCTGCACTGTGAACAGCAGGACTGACCACACATTAAACATTTTAGATAAGTTGTCATTTAAAAAATTCCAAAGGCATGAATTGGATATAGCTTGTCTATAGTATCTATCTGAAAATTATTTTATGTAATAAAGAAAACTCATCACTATGGCCTTGGATGGTGAATAAAGAAGTTCATTAGTATCTAGGTGCAGGTTAGTATTCGAGTAGCCTATAACTCTGCTCCTAGGTACTGTTTGTGAACCACTTCATAGTAATTGTGAATAATTAAATTGCTCTTTCATAGTTCATATTGGGTTACACAATAGCTTACTATGAGCTGTTATACAATCAGGCAATTTTCCTTGGCTTCCTTGAGTGCAGTGACCCCTGCTGCCACAGTAATACTATTGCGGGCTCAATGTCTAATATCACTGAATGAAGAAAGGCATGAGATGGCATTGTGCATTTTAGTGAATACAGAGTGAGAAGAGTGCAACTCCTGTTTCTCACACTGAAAAGCTGATGTTACAGTAATGTCCTTCTGCTGTAGTAAAAAAAAAAACAGTCTGTAAAAGTTCAGCTTTAGCTGTTAAATAAGTGTTAAATAAAATAACACTAATAAAAGAGTATATTGTTTAGAATGTAGTGGTATTTAGACTTTAAGCTTGCCTGAACATCCTACTTTCAATTGTCTCATATTCATTCTTGGTCTGTCAATGTACGACGTTTTAGATTGTCCCTGAACTCAGCACCATTTGTATCACATTGCCATGGAAACTGGTATTCTGGTACTCCGCGTATCTAACGAAAACTCAACCACGGCTCAAAACTGCAGCCAACGTAATCAACTGTCCACACTATGGAGGCACCTGAAAACACTGGAGAAGCAAAGTTGACCATAAAAATATCTGTACCTCGTGGAAATAACCTGGTAAGCGAATAAATCGTAAGGTAGTGAGGAACTTTACACGTGCCAACGTTAAACTTAAACTTAACCTAAACAGAATCGTTTTAAAGGGTATTGTGTATTTTTTGTTCTCGTTAGCTGGTCAGCTACCTTAAATATATCCTTCAAAAGACAATGTACCGCTAACGTGGCCCACCATTCTGTCACTGAGTGGTATGAAACAAAAATATACTTCATATTTATAACTATTTACATTTATATAACTATTTTAGACTTTTTAACTGAAACTAACAGCACCTCTGGTTAATGTTGGTTAGCCAACGTTGTTGACAAAATTAACTGTTAACGGCTAACGGTTCGATTTTGAGCTATCATTTGCGACAGTGCCTCGTCACAGTTTTGCTATAAAATTGTCCTGATTCCATGTAGCTCCTAACTAGGTAAAATGAAATATGTAATCCCCATTTATTTATTTATTTTTTTATTACAGATGATACTGGTGCATAGGCTCTGATTTGTTTATTTTGTGTTCAGTATCTTAATGTTTCTTTTATGTGAAACAGTACCAACATTTAAATACTATTGTTAGACATCTGATGGGATAACAAAAATGTTGCTTGATAATTAATGTCTTCCAGTAATACCTTAAACGGGTGGGTTATGCAGACGATATGATTTTAGTGTGCCAAGTTGTGTAATCCATCCTCTCAAAATTGCAAGCAGTATAGTATTGTGGTATGTTGTCATCTAATGCTCATAACCATCAGTTCTGATCCTTAATCTCTGTGTCTGGAATCAAATTAATCCACCCAGTGGACATCCATATATTTTTTCAAACCTATATATTACCTAATTGGTCATTTCCAGTTTTCAAATTGAACATTATTTGCAATCAATTATCAAGTTTCACTTTACACTACTGTTGTCACTCCAATCAGGCAGTTGATAAGAGACCCATCCCTGTCCTGCTAACAGGTCCCATGAGAGTTTGGCAGCTTACCAATGGCTAAGACTCATGGGATATGCCTTTGACATTGTGTCAGTTATATGTTTCTTAATCTGGATTAGTTTTTAATGTAATTAAAATTTTATTTTGTCAGTGGATAAACATTGGATCAGGACTCAGTATTGGAAATGAAATTACTGGCATCGGACTCTGGAGCGCATAAAAACACTGACAATGCTGGAAGACTACCTTAGGCTGAGATTGTGTGTGTGGATGACAGTACAGTATCAACACTAATGTTATATATTCTGTTTTGTCTCGTCTCAGCAAGGAAAAAAGGCTGACAGCTTCCAGAGTTTTCTGCAGGTTGCATTTGATGGAACAGTGCTGGGAGAGTCAGACAAGAAGCAAGTGGACCTTGTGGAGCACCGCGTTGACTATGACTTTACCTGCAGCCTGCACTGCCCCAATGACACTCAGGCTCTCAGTAACATTGCCCAGAAACCGATCATATGTAAGCTCTGAAAACGTTGTTCCATCTCCTGGTGTCTGACGTGACTGCCTTTGAGTCTGACTCTGATGTTTCTGTACGCTTAGTATCACTCTGTCTCTTCTTTCGGCTGTGGTCAATTCTTCTTGTTGTTGCTTTGACTCCCCACAAATTAGCAGCCAGTGTCTCATTAATAGCTACATGTATCTTATCTAATTACGTCCACATGATACAGACATCATGATACATCACGACACAAACAACATGGAGTGTAAGTACTTCATATTATACCAACAGTCAGTGCAACAATAGCTCATAGATAACCAACAGACTCATGAGCCTGCTACAAAAAAAATATATAGTATATGGCCTTATTGTATGTTATTGTCCTGGCTAGCTTTTTTCATTAGCTGTTGGTACATTCAAGAAGAAGTGGTTTCATTGGGAAACGCGCCTCAAACCACTGAAATCACCAGATTTTGCAGCAATTAATATTAATATTAATACTGATAATCGCATCATCAGTATCTTTGTCAACTATCCAAAACTTTAACATATCTTGCCTTGATTCACACAAACATTGAGTAAAGGGACAATTATACTGCACTTTAAACTGAATTAACTACCATTAACTATTGCGATCACACTGGTGGTAAATTGTTCACTGTTTAACAAAACCAGGTGGGTTATTATTGCTAGTCTGTACATCCCCCACTTTTTACCGCATTGCTTAATGCAAATGGTTTTGATGTGGTCAGTGACAGTGATAGAGGTCCTGCCTGAGGAGAAGAAGGTTGAGGCAAGGAGAGCGGTGCTGGGCCAGGCTGTGGTTGACCTGCTGCCACTGCTACAAGGTACGTATGTGCCTGTGATCATTTTTTAACATTGTATTAAAACAAATCAGTTTATATTCTCAAATTTCAGATATTTTATGTGGGTCTCAGGAGAACAGAAATGGACTTCAAAGAGTTTCCTTTTAGGGAAGGACGTCATTGTTGGAATGATTTTCTCTTCTATTTTCAGGTCAGTGCAGCTTCTCATCCACAATCCCGGTAAACCCAGTGACCAGCCCCTCAGATAAAGAGGTCCAGGACTCCAGCAAAGTCAGTTGGATAAGGTCTTAACAATAAAATCACTCAGTTATTATTAGAGGCATGGCCACAGCTACTTGAAGAGGTCACGTAGTCTGTATTTTACATGAACACATTTGAGCAATTTACAGAACATAGCAGTACATGTGACATGTTTCTTTACATTTCCATCTTGTGTTGACAGAATATCATTTGAATTACTTGGTAGAAATGTTCTGGTACCAGGTGTTTGGCAGCTTTCTTGTTTTTGCATAACGGCTCAACAGTTATGCTACTACACAGTTAAGTTTAAGGTATTATTGATATTGCTTTAAAATCACTGGTAATTGATTTAATGGGTTAGCTATAAACAGACACTCACATGTAATTGTTTTTTCTATAAATGGTTTCCCTATTAAGTTTCCATAGCATTTATCACCTCACAATCTGTAGAAAAACATTTACTATTGCGTAGGTCCATATCTCCCACCCGTGGTATAGTTTATTCACAGAGCTAGCGCATGAGAACTTAGAGAGATGGTAGCAGTTTCTTCCAGAATCCTTAATTATTGAATGGCTTACAATCACAGAGCAGCCAAAAAGTAGAGACATCAGCCGGGGCAAGACGGAAGTTGGTGGCACGCCAAGTCATTTTAAAGTGGAGGAGGAAGGTAATTCCTGTCACTAGAGCTGGAAGGGTTACAGGTTGGAAGCACATCAAAACCCCAACTTGTCATGAAGACACCCTTCTATTGTCATATGAAAAAGCTCATGTTGCATTCCCATGTCATGTTGCCCTAATCACAACTGCAGGAGGCCGCAACCTTCTCAACCATATGGGAATTTTGTATGTGAGGGGTAAATGGTAAAATATTTGCACGTCTAATAGTCACTTTATTTGTAGATCACATTTTAAAAACAAAAGTTATATTAGTTATAAATCAAATTCACATACATAAATAATCCCTAAATGTCTAAACTGTTGGGATGCATTGTTTTGTCATTGTCTTCAAAGAAAATCACTTTACTCTGCTTTTCTGACACTACTACATCTCCATTACACAACACATTGTCCTATTTATTAATGGGGTTTTTAAAACTAGTTACAATGTTTTTGTATGTTGTGGCTGCTAGGTGGATGATTATAGTCTAAAAACAAATGACCAATAGGAATCAGAGCAGTGCTTCACTCCACATCAGTCATGTGCTTCAGCATTCCTGACATGGATTTTACAGATGAACTGCCAATTTGGAGCACAGAAATAACTCCTTAACATCTTGTTTAGTGAAAGACTGGTACATTGATCTGTCATCATTGCTCCAGCACAACTGCTACAGAGCCAGGGATCCAAGTCCAAAGCAGGAAGAGAAAAATGCAGCCAATAGCACACAAGGATGCATGATAAAGATGATGATTCACAAAACATGTCGTGTTTGTAACTGACAATAATTAATTGTAATTGTTTGTGTCTCAATGTTTTTACAGTGCTTAGAAAATCACTTAAAACCTTAGGAAACAACATCCGATGCATTTAACATCCTTCAAAGTATTAATGGCAATGACACCCAATATAATTAAATACCTATTTAAAATCTATATGATCCCTTCAGCAGTCAACCCTGGACGTGTCTATCAGTGTGTCAGACCCAGTGCTGTCTGAAGCTGAACTCTCAGCCTCCAACCTGCTGAAGGTAACCATGGAAACAGCCTACTCAATACCTGAGCCATGGATGCTGCCTTCCGGCCCTGCTCCCTGCACATATACTGCTGCCCTTGAGGTCCCACTTACTGCAGAGGTTAGCGTTGCACAGTGATTATCATGTAGCGTATTTATCCATTATTCTTTACGCTTTATGGCCTCCAAGAAAAAAACACTTAGTGACATTTCTGACCGTCATGTTGATTTTCATGCTGCACAGTTTTAAATTAAAATGAAAGAGAAAAGTTTTCGCCGCACCTTTCAGAACAACTTTAATCGAAATCCTTTCAGGGCAAAGGATTCTAACACTGCAGCTGTATCTTTCCTCTGACTCCCAGAAAAATCAGATGCTCATGTTCTGTGAGGGGCAGCTGAAAGCAGGGGGGCGAAGGGAGGAAAAGGGCAGACAGAGGAACCACTTCCTGCCCGCTGCTTTTTTCCAGGAAAAACTAATCGAACAGGAGGACGGCGAGCTGATTGGCTTAGAGGTAATTGCAAAAGTACCCTGCACTTGTTGCTGATTGGTTTAGCTTGAATGCCCTGGTGCATTGATAGGGTTTACAATATGGTATAACATAGCTTTCACCAACTAAACAAAAGTGCCAGGAGAATTACACCATCATTTACAAGGCTGAAGGTCTAAATGTTCGCACAGGATCGGGAATTTCGCAAAGAGGCAGAGACTGTGAAGACCAGGGTGAGCTGGGACACAGAGATGTGTTGCTTCCTGGATGCCGGAGGAACCAACAGGTCAGCTACACACACAACTCACTCCTCAGCCTCCTGTCCGACAATCTACGTGCTGGTTTTGCCCTTCAGGAGGAATTTCTACAAAATGTCAGGACCACAGTAGAGCGGAAATTTGGTTCCAAATGGAAAGGAAACCAGGAAAAGTTGTTGCAGTTCATAATTTTACCTCAGCACCATGAAATGAACCAGGGATTTCTATGATCTGTGTGTCTCTGAAGTTAACAGGTTTAATACTTCCTGTGAATCCCTGTGAAGAAAGTAGTCCCTATAAATGATTTGGAAATACATGAGTCCAAGAAAAAGATATTTAATATAAACAGAGAGATGAGCCCCAGGAAAACATCAAATCATATACTGTATGTATCAGTGTTGACTGTGATTTCAGGCTGCGACAGAGAATCACTGAGAGCAGGTTCTGGCCAGTGGAGATTATGAGGTCGTTGCCAGGAAAGGCAGGAGAAACCAAACTGGTGAGGTGGCTTTGTTTTAAATGATGGTTCAGAAAGTGTTCAGTGTCCAACTCAGCTGTCTTTATTGTGCTGATCCTGCAGTGTATTCTTCCTAGCCTGAACCAGATGTAAGAAATGGAGAACATCTACACTTGTTTCAAACAAATTCATTCGTGTGTGTAGCTAGCTGAGGAGAACCCAGAGATACCCTTCCACGGTGTGGCGTTCGTGGACATGGGCCGGCTGCTGTATCCTGGAGTAAGCCGCATCCGAGGAGCTTACACAATTCAGCCCTTCTCTGAAGCTGAGTTGCTGAGAAAGGTCGGACATATAGTCACCTCTAGTTTTAAGTTTTGCACCTTTTCTAAATTTAGACCTCTGCTGAACATCGTTTATTGTGTAATGACAACCAGGATTATGCAAATTCTGTTGCCTTTCTTATCCTGAGAAAACACAAATCATAGGATGTATACTGCACCTGCTAAAGGGAGTTTGTCGTTGATCTTGTACCGAAAGGCCAAGCGGAGTGTCAGTGTGTTGAAGGAGCATGTCGAGGCGGAAGCCAACCTGGCCAAGGCTCGAGCTCACTCAGCTGCAGGCTCTTACAAGGGTAAGGCAGGGAGGTACTTGGATGGAGGCAACAAGGGAGCAGCCAAAAAGGTCAGCAACGGTCTCTTTGATTCATTTAGAGATAAATTTTTACTTGAGTTTAATTAACAGGATTTCCTGGGGCTTCAAAATTCAGATTGGGTATATACTGTAAAACAAATCCTGGAAAGTTTTTGAAAGCTTTCAAGACTGAACAAAAACCACTGATAGATTTTTTTGATGATTTCAGACCAAAGTAAACTAAAAACTTTACCCAACTTTGACTTTGGAAGTCTCAGCTTGTATTTGTGAAGGTTTAAAGTTGAAAATGTGACTTGTTTTTCTTTCTGTCAGCAACCTAACAATCACAGCAAGGTGGCTGCAGGCGGCACCACAACTGACAGCCTGACTGAGACTGAGCTGCCACACACCAATACAGAGGGAAATGTAAGCTTCCACTGAACAGCAACACAACTCTATACGGAATTAGCGTGTTCACAAAGTCACACAGTGAGCGCCACAGCAATAAAAGACTATACTATTAATGTACATCCCGAGTAGTGTTATATACTGTAAACCTTTTTTCTCTTTTTACACAGTGTCTACAATATTTTGCAAAGTCTTCTGATATTAACTCTTCATTCCTGTTAATGACAGATGTATTTAGAGGCCAGAACTTACATTATCATTGAGATAGCCTTGGATAAACCACTGGTGTCCAAAACATCTCCAGAGGAGCTGGCCAGAAGGTAAAGTGTTCTAAAAATCCTCAAAGTCCTCTGCTCACTGAGTGTGACCTGGTGCTATTGGTTACAATGTCAATGGCTAGAATGTGGCCCTGAGCTATGAGAGCTGTTCACTTCAGAGGTCAGCTGGTTATTAAAATGAAGCCAAACTATGTTCAAGGGCACCAGTTCAAATAGTGACAGATTTACACCCAATTGCACTTGGGTCTATTACATTTGCTCATTCCCTCCTGGGTGTCTGACTGACTGTTGAACACGAATGAGCCGAATGAGTGAGAATGTATTCAGATGTGTCCGTTCTCCGCAGGGTGAAGGAGCTGATCCCGCCCAGACCTCCACTTCCAGCGGGTCCTAGCAGAGCAGAAAGAGTAAAACGCCCTCACACAGTTACTGTATATGCACACACGGACACAGACATGCTCACTGGATTCTCTCCATGGGTATGTGCTCCTGCAGGCGGTGCTGGACTTCCACAGGCAGGTAGGCAACGTGGTGACTGTTGTTTCAGACCAGTATAAAGAATTGTTCGCAACAAGATGCAAGCAGTCGGAAGACTACAGCCGGGAGCAAATGAAGGTTCAGCTAATGGGAGCGCTTAATGTCTCGGCAAGATACTTCGCTTTCAAGGAACAAATGAAGGTCAGAAAAACTACACGTGTCCCTGATGGACTGTTGAAACTGGAACCTTTTGGGGTTTTTTTCAAAAGCCCATCAGGTTTTCCTCTTAGTGGTGGTGACTTTTCTGCCGCTATTTGACTTCAATAAGTATCTGTGTTTGCTTTGTGTGTGTGTTTTCTGCTTTTTAGCACACAGTGGTGAGGATTGTACGTGACACGATGCAACAGACAGAGCCATTCACTGACCCTCAGGAGCTAAAGGCTTTTGTCAGCAAGCTCTATATTTACCTGGTGGATGAGATGCACGTGGCTCTCAACAAGGTAGCATACACACAGAGTACATAAGTTAAAATATATATGACATATGTTAACTTTTACCCTCTCCTCCTCACCAGGTTTATTCAGACGATGTTGATGACAAATCCCCAGATGAGATCCAGTTGAGTTCTTCTCAGCTCAGACATTTTGCCAGAGAGGCTCAGCTTACTGGGGATTATCAGCAGGCTGTTCAGTACTATGAAGAGGTACAATAGCATGCTCGCCTTTCCTGATGCTTTCTCTCTTCATCCGAAATAAATGAGGAAAACAACTTAATTAAAAAAATCAGACTGATATTTAAAGCCAGTCATATTTGTTGACACTTTCCAGACACATAAATACAGTACATGCAGTATGACTGATTTACTTACTATACATACTGGTTGCTGGTTGCATTGGTTTCTCTGTTGTGTCACGTGTCTGACTCTGGCGGGTGAAATAACTGACCAGTGCGCTGAATTCCTGTATCTGTTTTACTGCAGCTGGTGGTGAGGCACCCCAATGAGCCCTCGCACAAGTTTGACTGGGGAAGCCTCTACATGCTGACCGGAGACTACATGAAGGCTAAAGAGTGTTACCACGACGCTGTGGCCACACAACAGACACACCAACCCAGGTCAGAAAAGCTCCAGCGACACTGAAAACATGAAACAGCTGCAGAATATCAAACTTAACTTCAAGCAAATGACTAGTTTATAAGAGCAGAGAAACAAGTGATTTTGATTCCTCCATGATATCCATTATTGAGACTAAATCATTGTCAGATAAGGAAGGCAGTGAATATTCTGATGTAGATGTGATAGATGTGATGAGGAAGTCAAAACCCATCTGACTCTTGTTTTCCAGCCTGATGATGTGCGGGGTCCTGGCAGCGACGTTTGAGCGTTACGAGGAGGCTCAGACCTTCCTGGAGCGAGCAGCTAGCTCAGACCCGCCCAGTGTGGTGGCCTGGATGCTGCTGGGTGAGATGAACGTCTGTGTTTGTACTCGCTGCTGCTGCTGCTAAAACTGTCAATCTGCTGCTAAGACAGATCAAGCCACATCCATTCTTTTGTCAAATATCAGATATTGGCCAGTCAGTGTTATCTAACATACTGTTTGACCTGTGATGCTTCAGCTACAGAAGATATAGTGCATTTGTACTATCTGTTAATTGAATTTTTTAATCCATGTCTGATTCTTTAAGGCAGTAATTTGTCCCAGAGCATGAAATCTTAGATAGGTGGGTAAATCCGTCTTCAGAGGCTGAGAACTTTAATTTCATTAGACTGATTTAATGACAGAGTTTTAGTGATAATGAAAATGCAATATATTTAAGATATTAGACATCAGCACAAATAACAACTTTGGATGAATAACTGCCACATCAGCCCCTGCAAACTCTGAAACTGAATGACCCGGAGCAGTAAACTAGGAGCGATGCGTGCTGGGAAATGTGTAGTCTTATTTCACGTCTCTGGGTCTGCTGTTCAGGTTTGCTCCATGAGAGCCAGAACGAATCCATCCTGGCTGAGAGGGCTCTTCTCGAGGCCCGAAGGCTGCTGAGGGCAAGAGAGGAAACACAGGAGCAAACACAGAGGGGGGAGGAGGAGGAGAGGGACAGGGAGAGAGGTGGAACGGAGAAGACAAATGATAAGGAGAAAGACCAGCCAGAGGAAGAGGAAATGTCTGGATGTCACTCACCCACTGGTGAGTCACAGTGTGAGTAAAAGCAGCCAGAGAAGAAGAATTTCTTTACCTGAATGTAATGATTTTTGTTGTCATACGAGAGGCAACCAGGCAGCAAATATAAATTCCATTCTTGGAGTGAGAAGCAGAAGTGCTAGAGGCGTTGCCGGTGTTATATTTGTACCAGAGAGTTGACTGAGAGAGGGTGATATGGGGTCTGGTTTGTTCTGGATCCAGGTCCCAGTTGTTCTACTGGATCTGCAATGATCATTTATTGTTCTATCGGGACAGAAAACGTACTATGTAGTTAAAAATATTGACATACAACATAGTCTTTCAAGGTAATACAGCTAAAAGTTGTTGCTTGTCTGTCATTGATGATCTCAGTGCATTTCAGCCTGCAGACAGGCTGTTCAAGTGTTAGAGTCATTTTCTTCTAGATGCAGAGTGTGCAGAGCAGGACTCAGGGGCACAGGAGGAACCTCAAGCACACACGGTCAGCTCCAGATCAGCTCCGGCTACGCTCTCCTCCAGCATTTACACAGAGACAGTTCGGTTCCTGCTGCAGAACGCTGCCCTGCAGGTAAAAACACGCACATTGGCTAACCAGCCAGCTTCGCTCACACTGGCCAAAGTGATTCATGAATGGAAATCTGTTTTCAGAAAAGTAGAGCGCATTGTGAAAAAAAAAAAAAAGAATTTCATATCTCAGATAAAGATTTATTGATGCATTCACACTTCATCTGTATTTGCATGCTAAACCTGGATGTCAGATGGCAGAGCAGACTCTGTCCCAGGAGCTGCTATGGTCAGACGGTGGTCGCAGTGTTTCCTACCTCCGTCACCTGGCCCAGCTGCAGATGCTCAGAGCTGACTATTGCAGTGCTGCTGCCAGCCTCAGGGAGGCATTGTTTCACAGCAACCAGGTACCTACACACTGTCAACTGCCTGCAATACTGAGTAAAGTCCTGAACCTGAACCTGAACCTTAGCATCTCTTCTAAACCCTGAGCAGGATGCGGATGCCTGGGCTCTGAATGGTCACTGTCACTACCTGCTGGGAGCGTTCAGTGACGCCCAGGAGAGCTATGAGCGGAGTATGAACTGCCAGCAGCAGCCATCAGACTCTCACCTTGTCCTCCTCCGCTTGGGATCCATCTACCTCCAGCTGGGGAAGGTCAGATATTCCGATAAACTCCACTGCTGTCTGATTAGTCACTTTACTTGTTTAGTGTTCATGTTTTTGACCTTTTCTGGACAGGTTACAAGCAGAATAATCTATTTTTATATGTGAATGTGAATAAGTAGGGGGGTCATAAAAAAAGCATTGCGCTGTGTTATTCTCAAGTTAAAGCAATTGTTTATAACTGTTTATAACAACTAGCAGTTCAGTTAACTCTCTTCTATTTAACTTTCAGTTTGAACAGGCCAAAGTCATTTACCTGCAGGCTTGTGAGCAGTCTCCATCCTGCTTGACCTGGCTGGGCCTGGGCACCGCCTGTTACCGGGTAAAAATCCAACTCCGCCACCAGAGCAATGATGGAAACAATTTTTAAAAAACACATATATTTAAACCTTTTATTTATTATGATTCCGTGTTTTAAACCCAAAAGCTGGGTTCAGTGATTCCACTCAGCTCCTAAAAATGTTCTCACAGCTGTAAGTGGTATCTTAATTCTGCTGTGAGAAAATTCCAGGTTACTCTTGGATTTACTGTACTCTTAGCCAACAAGTCCAATGTAAACAAACAGCTGTAGAGTTGCTGGGAGGCATATTTTTCTCTTTTGTGCAGAACGCAAGTGAGCCTGGGTTGTGTTTGTGTGTTTTTGTGCGTCTGTCTGCGTAGCTTGAGGAGCTGAGTATAGCTGAGGGAGCTTTGACTAAGGCCAACCATTTGAACAGTCAGAATGCAGAGGTGTGGGCTTTCCTGTCTCTGATCTGCCTCAGGGTGAGTGATGACGACTCTCCTTAACCCGCGTGCCTGTCTTTCTGTTTTCACTGGAAGTCTGGATTGCAATATGGGAAAAGACACAGTGGGTCGACACTTTTACATCATAAAGAATTCAGAAAAATACACAGAGAAATGAAACCCACTCTAACCCTCTCATCAACCCTTCACTTCATCTCTTTAGCCCAAATTTGTATGCTTTCCACTATCTGCAACTGAATTTTTCTGGGCAGGCAGCAGGGACCTGAACTAACCATGTCATTTCTAACCTTTCTTTCAGTCTGGGAGACAAGAGGAAGCAGAGCAGTTTCACAAATATGCGACAAGAGTGAGTTTGTCTGGTGTTTTTATCAGTCAATGTGATTTTACAATAGGGTCAGTTAGGATTTGATTGTTAATTATCGTTAATACTACAAAATTAATATTCCAAAAATGTTTTTGTGGACAAACAATCCTACAATTTCATTTGTTTTTTATTAAATATAAGAATTTTTTATATTATTTTTTTTTTTACTTTTTTCATCTTGAGTCTTTAAAATATCAAAGATTTTCTTGTAGCATTTGATCATTTTTAAAAATAGAATTCCTAGTTTTGGGGGTTTTTTTTTTGTTTTTTGCTTTGTTGTGACACCAACAATTCTAGGCCTCCATGTTTATCAGTCATTTTTTTCAAAATGTTTGGACCTGACTATACGTCTCTGTCTCTCCATCTGTCGTATGCCTTCATCTAACAACACCATTCTCTTTTCTTGGTGAGCAGTTTAACCTGCAGAAGGAGTCGCTCCTCAGAGAGTTCCGGGAGCTGAAGGAGCAGCTGCGCTTCAGTCATCTGGCGTCATGCTTTGGAACAAGCTCTGAAGCAGGAGTTTAAGTCATATATGCAAGTACATCTCATACACAGATACACACATATATATAGTGTCTATATGAACATTTTAAGGGCATTTTATTGTATTGTAAGCATCTCTATGTATCAACATTTATTGTCAAAAAAGAACACAGCCAGCTGAGATGTTGGGTCACATTTTACAGACAGTGGAGATCAGTAACTGGCCAAGCCATAATAAAGTTCAGCACTGACATTACAAACAAACTCAAAGCAATGCAAATAGTCTTAAATTTGTATAAAACAACTGCAATATAGGTTTAAAAAATGTACAGCGTCAACGAAACAAAAGAAAAAGGGCATGTGGTGACAATCAACAGAATATAAAAAAAAAACTATTATCTCACTTTTTAATTTTTCCATCAAAACAGGAAATCAAACCTGAGGTGACATCCTGGCCTCGTCGTTCTGAAACACTTTTTAGATTTTGGCACAATCCTCCCTGCACTGGAAGGAAATGTTATGTGGAATGTATTGTTTGGCCACCCTTTATGTCGAGTACACTCATATTGCATGAGATGCGTTAAATTTAAATAGATTTCCTGTACCTTTGTAAATCACTGTATTGTAGTGGCCAGTTTTTTCCCAATTGTATAGACTTTGAAACGCACACTTGATTGTAATGTTTTTCATTTCCTTATGGGCATTTTTACTGTGCCGTGTTTCTGCTAGTTCTGGCCTCTGTGGCATCATGTGCTCTGCTGCAGCGGGATCACTGTCTGACCCGAGCAAAGACTTCTCGCAGCCACGGAGAATCCTCATAGAGGCGAGGGTCACCCAGATACTCTGAGGTCCTCTTGTAAAAGTAGTAGTACAACACAGAAGCTGTGAACGGGAAAACGAGATGATGTAAAACACAAATACATACAGAAACATACCTTTTCAGATTGTCACCCTTCTGCAGCGCATAAATTGGCTTGAATTATGAAAATGTATTTAAAACATCACAAGTTTTATCTAATGGAGTACGGTACTTTGCAGTCAGCAACACAGCACATTCAAAACACAGACAAAAAAAACAAATGAAGATTATCTTTCCTCTTAACCTCTAATAAGTCAGTTAAGTTGTGGATAATTAACTTTTTCAATCAAGAGACAATGTTACGTTCTTGTGTGTTCAACTCATTTACTGTGCCCACGAAGTCCTGCTCTTGCTTAGATTACTGCAGGAAAAGGTTGTCTATTAGACTGCTTTCAATTAAGTGAGTTATAGTAATCCATCCTATTAATCACTCCAGCTGTTGTTGAATAGTAATAGTAATGATGGGTTCTTGACTCTTATAACTCAAGTATCTAATAATAAATGCATAAAAATGGTTTAAGTAAATACATTAATATCTTGTTTCAGTTTGCACACTTAGTTAGGAATTTATAATTGGGTGGTTCCTATGTTATGACTTTGCACAACAATTAAGGTCACTTAAGAGATAATACATGCTTACACATTGACATAGCTCTACAGAAACAGGCAGAGAAATGGGGAAATCCCCAGCTGTGTCTGGGCTTGGGGAAAGTACAGCTCAGCACGGCAGAGCTTACAGTGTGTTAGGGAAGGTTCCGAGTGAAGTTTTGTGAAGCACTGATGTCACGCTGATTAAAACCCTGACTAACCGTCTGGGTAGATCTCAAGCAGCAGACAAAACAGAGAGATAAATAAAACATGGCTACGCTCCGTCCTCATACTTAATAAGGGATCACCTGCAGAGAACAACAACTAGACAATAAATCCTTTTATCCACTTATGAGCTTATACGTGTATGAAATCGCACCCACATGGTGCTGTGGGATCACTGTCTGGAGTCTGTTGATAGAGAGGAGGGACTAAGACACTCACAAAAACTCAGAGAACACTAAAGGCTTTCTGCCAGGGACCCTCTTCTAAAGCAGTAATCACACTGAAATGCCATTTTGTTCTATTTGAATCATTGATTAAATTAGAAATGTGTGCTGCAGTTTGGAGGTCGAAAACAGGTTTCATCAAATGGTCCTTCAAGAATTATTTTTGATCTTACTATGCAAAATTTACTGTCTTTGTAAATATTTTTGCTGTGTATCGCCTCCTACTTCTTTTATCCACCTGAGAGGAAAAACAAAAGCTCTGCTGCACCCCTGTAAACTGAGCACGTCTCAAATGTAAAAAGTAATTGAATCAATGGCACTCCCTTGATTTCCTTCCTTGTTTCATTTAAGACTGTTAAACCATTTAAAAGTGTGGCAGCAATTTAATATGTCAGTTTCTGTGTTTAGATTAGAAACAGCATGAAATGCATTGAAAAGAAAGTATTAACACGTCATCTTACCTGTTCTTTGGAACACAAACAACACCTGAAGGCCATCTGTCCAAATAAATCTGTTGGTGTTTAGCCAACGCAGATTCTGCAAAGATCATGCAAAAACAAAACAGTGGTCATTTTGATGTTACAGCTATTGATTTAAAATAATTAGATAGATAAAAAGAAGGGGGAAAATAATAAATTAAATGAATTTCCCACTCTCATATTGTCATGTCATGGTGCACTCTTCACATTTGAGCCTCCGTTTTAATAATTTGCTTTAAATTTTCCCAGAAATGTTATATGAATATGTGAAATTTAAAAAAAAATGCAGTCCGTTTGCCTCATAGGGGTATAAAACAAAGTAACATTCGCTGGAACTTTGAAAAAATCCCTGTGCACATGCAGCACGTACCATGAGCCAGGAATGGAGTATGATACTGAAGGTCAAATAAAGAGCAGAGAGCATTAGCAGAGCTCTAAACCGCTCCAGCAATATGGCGACCAGGCCGACCTGGAACACGAAGGTGTTAAACAGCATCAACAGAATGATGATCAGGTTAAACAGGATGGCGATGTCCTGGATTCTGTCGGAGAAAAGCAAACAGGAAAGGAGAGGATGGGAGAGAGGACAGGCAGACACGAAAGGGACAGGAAGAGAAAGATCACTCTTTGTACGGTGCCATTTCATTTCATTCCAGCATCCCTAATGACTCGGTAATAGACAATTAAAGCTATTTATAGCTCAGAATTGTTTTCCCCTCAAGCCAAAGCTAGTGCTTGGCAGCTGAAACAGTTAGGAACTCTTACTTACATGAAAAGCACCAGCTGGACGGCCGGTTCAGCCCTCAGCAGCTCGCTGAAGGAATTGACAAACAGGTCGAAGGAGAGCAGGCTGAGCTGAATCAATAACACCAGAGAGTAGTTGGTGGTTTGGAGGGACTCCGGCCCGAAGGCTGGGCGCCCGGGCGGACTGTGGTTCCACGATGGATCCAAGGCTGCGCTGAGCTCGCACACACACTACATAGAAACATCAATCCACACGCAGCAGTCCTTAGTGTTTTGGCTCCACTCTGATTGTCTGAATACAGGTCAAGTGTGATGGATTCAAGATCAGGGCTTCATTTCTCGCTTGTTGTTGTAATGTCTTGGTTACTTGGGGACAACTGTTGTCCTTTGAAAAACGAAGTCCAGTTTTGGGATGAGCTGCCAGCAAGTCACAGATGTCAACATGTCAAAGCAGCTGATTTGTAAAGCTCCAACATGAGCAGATATGAGCAGACTGAACCTCCAGCACTGGCAAGCTGCACCCAAGTGACGCCAGCAGAGAGTCTGTGGAAGGAGACGGGAGAGACACATGAGCTATTGTTGTTTCTACCAAACATCACCAGATACATTAACCAAATGATCAAAGGGATGGAATCCATGACCCGTGTAGTGATTGATCCCTGACTAAATCAAATATTTGGTCACCTGCAGATGGATTAAGAGGAACTGGATGACCAAATAAATGTTTACCTGATGAATCACACTTTTGAAAGGGAGGGACTCATCGCTTGCAGCAGCAGCCGGTACAACAGTGACTGTAGTGTGAGTAACCACGGACGGTTTCCCGGACTGGTGCATGTTAATGACTGATTAAACTGCGCACAATGTCAATACAAGGGGAATATATTAACTGCTACAGAGACGCCGTCCCTGCCAAATGATCAGCACTGGCCTCCAGGATCATTTTATGGAGACCTCTAGAGAGAGAAGTTCAATTTTATGTCAACTTTTTTAGCAATGAGAACACCAAAAAGGTTTTCTATTCACCTCCACTGTTTTGGCTCTTGGCCTTTTGGATACCTCAAATTCTGAAGAAATAAAATCCAGACTATCTGCATTAATGATTTTGGTAAACTAAATCTTAAAAGCCAACACCTTAAATCAATAGTGCTCCGAAGAATTTTTGTAAAAATCCAGATATAGCTACTCTAATTTCAAAAACCCAGCACTTCCTTTACAACTGACTACTCCAGTACATTTAAACATTAAAACAGAGTATCGTTGAGATGAAAAGCAGCGTCTCTCTCCTGTTCTGATATTCAGGTTCTCTTCTCATCTGTTACTTTAAACGAGACCATTCCTTCACTCACTTGCTGTAGATTGAGAAAACAGGTCCTCCTTTCACTACTGTTGCACCACCAGGAGTGTTAGTTAAGTAGGTAAATCTTGGCCTTGGCTCCTCTGGCCAGGATCACTATCCAACAGGCTCCTTCACACTGACACCAGGTGGATCCTCTTATGACCCCCCCACCCCCACCCCCGTATTTATAGCTTGGCACGGCCATGGCAGGTGTGAGGAAGATTAGGAATACATCTAAACAGTAGAGCGTCAACCAGAAGACTGCGTACTTGAAAGCTGTCCCACTGAGATTCTGGGTTAGCAGATCTACTGGCTGCTTGGCAAAAACTCAAAAAAATTGCAAAAACATGAAATAATACCAGTCTTACAGCTGAAACAGAATGAAGGTTTTCCAGTGCTATGGATACACAGCAGAGACAGACACCAATTTCCACTCTGTCTTTGTATAAATTGCTTTAAAAACACACCAGTTTGTCACATATTTCATTTTCTTTTAATTACAGTCTATATAATTAATATCTAACTATAACTGTTGTTGTTCATGTGCTCCCACCTTGTAGTTCTTAGTACTTGCACCATTTAATCTTCTTAGACAACTCCATAACAGCTTATTGCAACACACAGAAATGATATAACCTCTATTTTACCACTTCAGAATATCAACTACTCTCGACAAACTGCTGCCAAGTAAACAAAAGTGTGTGTACCTGTAAAATGAAAGATGATTTCAGGGGCTGTAGGAATATCTGTCCAAGTGATGCACGCGGAAGCAGAGAACACAAACACACAAGTGTGCTGCACAGATTGACAGCTTGTGTCTGTAACAGGTTTAATCCCTCCACCTCTCTAATAGACAGGCACAAGGTTTTTGTGATGGTCTACACTGAATTGTGTAGTTTACATACACTTTCACTACAACTTACTGCACCAATGAGAGAAGTAGAGTATTAAAAGATAAAGTCATAAGTTCCCAACATGAAAGATTGCATCCTATGGGTGGAGATTGTTTTCTATGAATAGATTAAAAGGTAGCTGGGAAGGTAGGACTTTATCCTGGGACCTCATTTGGATCAATGGGGAGCACTTGGATTTCCAGCTTTTGGTTTTCAGCTCAGCTAAAAGGTTTCCTGTGACCATGTCATGTTTTCATTTCATTTTGGACTACATTTCCATGCTGCTTATTCTTATTTATTTGACATTTACCTCCTACACCATTTCTTCTAAAAGTGTCTTGTCCAGTTATATAAAAGTTTTTTTGCACCCATGTACAAACACTTTCTATTCTATTCTATTAAAAAAAAAAAAAAACAAAAACTAATGAAATTAGGTTGCAAAATGTATGTATTTGGGTGCTTTGTTGTGGTTGTCGTTGTCCGTTTTTAATTTTTTTCCTGGTAAAGTATTATTTATTGCAAAGGACGTAAAGAAGGGATGATGGGTTGTTTTAATGGGTGCTGTCTGAGCCTTTTCCCTGGCTTTCTCAGACACATTTCCTTTCAAGATTACGGTATTGCTTCTAGGAAGGCTATCTGGAGCTGAGCCAAAAGAAGACCACTGTCATCTAGTGGTGAGTGTACATTATTACACACATGTGCACCAAAGCAATGCTGCATCGCTAAGATGTGCAGGAAAGTAGGTCTATTTTTTTTTTTTTTACAGTGTATTTACTTAAGAGCTGACATGTCAAACTTTTACAAAGTAGCATTAGCTGAGTGGAAAACTGCCCTGCAGCCATCTAACACCAATATTTTTACAGGATGAAGTACAGAAATATTTTTCTTTTTACAATACCTTAAAAGTTTCCCCTATAATAGGACAGACAATAATCAGACAGAATTACCACTTTGTATTTTATTAGCGATAGAGACTAGAGACAATTTTTTTTCCGTAATTCAACTGTTTGAATTGCTGAAAAAAAGTTATTAAAAAAAAGGGAATTCAGAAGCCAGAAAGACAGTCAGGGAAAAATAATTCAAATCTTGTTAAAGTAATGTGTTGCAGCACTGTGCTTTTGCAGCTAAATAACACAACTTGCTGATGTAAATCCATTTAATATCATGCAAAATAATTATGTCAGATTCACTGACAAAGGCCCAAAATTTTGATTATCAAGTAGAAACTCCCTGCCTCTCTGTTAATTTCCTAAATAACAGGGTTGTCATTCAAATGCAAAACTAATATTAATAGTATAATACAGGTTTTTTTTTTTATTAAGGAAGCATGAAGTCACACTACAGGAATAGTGATGACCACGATGAAAAAAATCACTTGTTCTGTTTTCTGTAACCATAAAAGAGGGACAATTATTATCTCAGCCTGTTGAAAATGTCCATTTCTTTCCACAGACTTTAATCCTGTCGATCAATTTACCATAGGGGTAAAGAGACTCAGATCTAAAAGTAGAAAAACTACAATGTAAGAACTCTTTGTTAAAGGACCTGCATTCAAAATATTGCTAAAGTAAAAAATAAAGTATAAACATCAACATTTACCTAAAATACCAAAAGTAAAAGCATGCATTGTGCACAATGGCCCATATAATGACAATGTTAAATTTGACATTAGATTGTTTTATTGGTGCATTTATTTGTACATGGCTTCAGTTTTGCAACTGGTAATAGTCTTGTTTATTTTAAGTACTTACATACACAACAAGCCTTGCATTAATAAAATGAGAAGTATCTAGTAACTAAAGCAATCACATAAGTGTTGAGTGAAAAGTACAATACTTCTCCCCTAAGGTAGCGTGAAAGGGAAATACTCAAGCAAAGCACCTCAAAATGAAAAAAAAGTAGAACACTTGAGTAGATATACACTCCACCCCTGGATTATTAATCAATAATATTGGGAACTACCATATTTGAATCTTTTAAATTGCATAATTCATTATAACATGCTTACTTTGCCTGTTTTCTCCCCTTCTCAGCTTGCATCCCGTAATCATTGCCCCGGGACAGTAAAAATCCCAAGAGGGCTGCCAGGTGGCCTGGGGTGGAGTCAGCAGCAGCAACAGCAGCAGCAGCCTCACTCAGTACGTGAACGCAGCATTTTGATTTCTTTAGCCTCCAGCTACGCTCGGCTGTCGAAGAGGCCTTTATCAAAGGAATTGAAAACAGACATCTAGGAATACCTTTCACGCATTCAATCCTTCTTTATCAGTGGAAGATCAGAGAAACGACAGGTAAGAAAAAGCAGGAAGTGCTCAGTGAGTTAACTCGCTGTTGTGTTAGCTCACACTGCGGTGTCGCATTGGTTAGAGAAAAGCAGTACTTGTCCTCTTTTGCGATACAGTTCACACATATTAGCAAGTCCTATAATAGTTGAGTTACCAGACATGTGTTTGCCCTGCTATTGCCGTTTTCATCATGGGTTGTTTTGATGAAACAGGTCTTTTTGTCCACGGTTGTTTGAGCAGCAGCGGAGAGGGCAGTCGAAGACCTGTAACTTTAGCTTTTAGCTTACACTGGCACAGAGATGCGCTGCCGTGTTAGTTCGAGGAAACGTACACAACTGTGGCTGTTATCAAGGTGGATAGTTCTGTAAATGAGAACTAGGTGGAGTTACAGCATGTGGATGGTTAACATGAGCTCACTAAAACCACTAAAGCGCGTTATTTCTCTGTGGTTTGAAGTTGTTCAGACATCACTGATTTGTTATGGGAATGTTTAGCTAGCTTAACTTTTCCTCGTGCTCAGCTAGGTAATAACGTTAGACCTACTTATAATAACCACGTCTTCGTTAGTATTTTATCACGTAGCAGCTAGATAAACAAGCTAGTTGCTATGCCACTGGTGTTTTTTCCAGACAGTGAATCAAGAGAGAGGGGTCACAGGTGTGAATAATGCGGCTTCAAACGTGACTCAGGCGAATCAGAAGCTGCTTTTGAGCTTAGTTTGTCATTTCATACATGAAAGGCTGTGTTCAGACTGGTAGCAGACATCCAGCGTGCTCACTAAAATCAGGTTATCTGATTCTGATCTGAAGTCATCACACTGTGCACTGTTACCATGAATTAGTTCATTTCCATAAAATAGGAAAGAAGAGCATTTCACACAGTGCATGTCAGTCATTCAGTCAGTGGGACTTTAAGTCAGACCACTTGTCTGAGGCCTAAATAACAAGAAATCCTAAACTGATTAGGATGTGGTCTATATCATGATCTGTGTGGCTTACCACACAATTAGTCCTAAAGGATGGTTCCTTCCTGCTCACTATGGTGGATTTCTAACACACTGGTCCCCAAACATCAGTGGATAGAGTAACAGAGTAGATGCAGTGGGACACATGATTCAAATGGAAAGTTTTCTCTGACTGTACGGCTTGTGAAAGCCAGGACAGGAGACCATTCACAGTCAAGTGAAAATATTGGATGATATAAGAAATTTGTCTTATTATTAAATACCTTGCAGATTATTTCTTCAATTTTTTCTTTTGTATTTAAAATGTCAGAAGATCGTGGAATAGGTCCAAGATCACGTCTTCAAACGTCTGTTTTTATCTAACTAATCTAGAAATATTGGGTTCATCCTACCTTTGAAAACAAAAAAAAATCTGGCAAATAACCACATCGCAGAGGTTTAATCCAGAGAATTTAGTTGCAGTTAATTTTACATTGATCAGCTTTTCATTGCAGTTATTCATGTACATACTTGTGTGACGACAGCAGAAGGTACTCGTTAAGTTCACAATGAAAAAAGGCGACACAAGGTTAACTTTGACAGTTTTAAAAACTTCTATTGTTTCTTAAAGACTGCCAGTTTCCCGTAGGATGTTTTTTTTTTACTGAAGCATTGATGAATCTAAGATAAGCCTTTGCACCATGCTTTATTGAGGAAACCAAATAAAGATGCAGAATCAGTGCACTGCTTGTGGTTATACTTTGAATTTAAAGTTAATTTAAGTTCATTTAGCTAAAGTTTTGTTACAACCTAAGTTTGGTTACGTTGAGAGCACTTCACCTGAGAACGCCTCACCTGCCCTCAATAACCTGTAACAATGGAATGGACCTGTTTTCTTATACAGAGAATAATGACGTCTCTGGACCGGTTCCAATTATTTCTGCATATATGTCATCTCCTGGGGCAGACGAGACAGCCATTAGCTTACTAAATGCGATTTGTTGTGAGTGTGTCAGGCAGGTGGCACCTCTCTGCTTTCTTTGCCATCTTGTTTAATGTGCCCTTGAGTAAAGATATCACGTCCTGAAATAATCCAATGCTAAGTATGTTCTCCAGAGTTAACCCTTCCATGCAGGAAAGCTATTTCCTCTATCGGGTTTTCGCATTTTCAGCAGCTAACATCCATTCTTGACTCAGCTGTTTTCTCTCCGGCTCTTAAAAGTAAAATGAAGGAGTCGTCAATTAAGTCCTGTTTGGCTTTCATTTACGCAATCCCGCTAAGAGGGCCCACCACACCAGATGGTCAACAGACAGAGAGCAGACACACTCACTCATTCATGAGGTGCTTACATCTGAATTGACAGTAGTGTACGAGGGGGTGGAGGAGCAGACGGGAGAGTCGGGAGGGGAAGAGGAACTTGATAAGAGGCAGTCAGAGCAGGGCGAGTCTGGGCTTGGCTGGCAAGTAAGCCAAGAAAATTGCGGGGTTGAGAAGAAAAGGGACGTGAGGCTTATGGAACAAAGATAACAGGAAACAAGTAGCAAGTGATCTATAAATCTAGCAAACTTCAAACTCGAGAGTGGTGTTCAGCAGTGTTGTGGGAAAATCACTATCAGATGTTAATACGGTGTCAATTACTGTGGTTTAAATCCAAAGATTGTTGGGATGAGCCTCGGTCTCCTCTCATTCCAGTTTGAAAAGAAGGTGGGACGTTGAAAACGCTCATTGTGAGTACAAGTAATCGTATTCAACTGAAAACTTGAAACACACCCTATGAAATATTAATTTGCTGTTCGAAGGAGACGGTTTTGCCTCTCCAAGCGTTGGATGTTGCTACCAGTCACCAGGGAGGAGGGTGGTTATAATTTTCAGCCTTTGGCCGACTCTGCGCTCCTACTCAGTGCTTAGTCATGGATCTCTCTGCATACACATGTAATAACTCAGCTCACTGATTCTGCCTACACTGCTGATGCTCACTCCCCCATGTTCTGCATTAGCCCTGTAACATCTCATTTGTTAAAAGCACCTCACAGTAAAGGGGAGGCTGGCTTTTACCTCGAGCTCTAATTCTATATCCTCCATGCAAGGAGCTGTCCTGGCTCGCACTGCGCTTACTTAGCTCCTGTCTGGCCGCTGAATGTAGAGCTGCAACCATCAACAGAAAATGAATCTGCAACCATTTTGGTTATTGAGTAATTGTTTTAGGTATATTTTCATTTGAAAGTGTCAAATATTATGAGGCTTCGCTGCTGTCAAATATGAAAATACAATGAACATATGATGTTTGTCGATGTTGTGTGTCATTTGGCTCCTTGTGGCAAACAAATTGAAAGATTCCGCTAAAAATAAAAGCAACAAAAGCATCAAAAAAGTATTGGTGGAACTGAAAGTTGAGTACGAAATTGGCGCTATCCAACAACTTTCAACCCATACCTGATGCTAAGAGTTTTCATATTCTGTACAAAGAAGGTAGAAGACAAGCACGTTATCTCTAACACATTTCTTTTTCAGAACACTCGACAAGTTGAGCGTATTGACTGTACTGAGAAACAAAACATGATTCCTGCCGTAAAATGTAGCTCTGTCTGACCCTGATATCTGCTGTGTTTTGCAGCATGGGGGTCCACGAGGAGAAAAACGAAACATGCGGAACCATCTGCCTGAAATACCTCCTGTTCACTTTCAACTTTCTCTTTTGGGTAAGTTTCCACTCTGGCATTGTTAAGCCTGCGCTGAGGATGTAATTGCCAAAAGTCTAAAGTGCCTCTCAAGCGCCTGCATGCTTTGGGCAGAGTTTTCCCAAGATGTAGGCGTGTCTTAAAACATTCATGATCTGAAACATGTAGAAGCTCTTTTGTCTGTTCTATTGGCCATTGTGTGTAATGGTTATAATAACATTTAACTTACTAAGATAATTACTGAGATCTTAAAACACAGTGAAAAGCAGTCAAATCAGGCAAGAAGCATGAGCCATCAGACAATCATGCAGGCTTTAAACAAACAAACTCTCTGTCAGCATGCAGAACGTTTGGCAGACTTGGTTGAACTTTGACCCTTCGCACTTACTGTAGTCTTGTACATTTTTGTTGCACTTGCTTCAAGTTTTACCCCATAATAAAGTAGTTTAGCAAACGAAATGAGGGCCAGAACTGTCCGAGTAGAACACAAGTGGTGATAAACTGGAGTTTTTACCCTCCATCAGAACAGGTGAAGGGAAGAAGCAGGCCTCTATTTAAAAACCAATCAAATTGGGTTTGAACAAATGGGACCCTGGTGTGATTGGATTGACATTATGAATCACTCAGGCACTTTCCATTTACATTCCATGCAAATCATTTTCAAATGACAGACCAGACCGATCAGACTTCATTAATGTGGATCATCCACACTTCGGCTCAGACATTTGGTTTAATTGCAGGTTAGTTTATTGCTGTGTCTTAGAAATACATCTTTACCTCAGCCATTTCCACACGTGTGTGCTCTGAGCTGTGTTTCCCTTTGCTTAAAGCCAATGAAGACTAAACTAAACTAACTGATGTGTTTGAAGTAACAGAAGCCAGAGGGATCAACACAGAAGTCTTAGTCATTCATCAGAGCCCTGAACATCCTGAATTGTGATATTGATTAAACTAGAAGAACACAACCAGTCCAGTTCCTGATGCAGATAAGAAGAGGATATTTCAAGTTTTCACAAACCGAAGATGTAAAATGCAGTGTTTTCTCTCACCACAAAAGGATTAAAATGCACCCAGTGTGCTCTTGCATTGGTATAAATAATTTGCTTTTTACATGGCATAAATAGAAAGAATTTCTGAACCGTTCAACAAAGCCTTTTTAGTCAGGCAGCAGATAAATGCCTGCTGCTCTTCCAGTTCATAGAATCAAAGCCAAGTTGCATACTTTCACAGAAGACACAGACGATGCATTCAAAGCCTAACTCCCCCAAAACTTTCCAGTGTCAAGAACGCGGCGTTCCGGGACGAAAGCGCCACAAATAACCGATTTCATCATTTTGAATGTGCTGTGTAAAATAAGAGACAAACATCAGCGCGGCAGCCTCGCTGTCAGCAAAAGAAGGGCGTCTGTCTCATTCTCACTCGTTCTCAGTGTGAAATCGCACTCGCAGCTCTGCCCATATGTGATAATCATCTGTCTGCCAAAGAACCAGATCTGTCTGAAATTGGCAGACACACAACACTGAGTCTTTTCAGTGCCAGATGCCAAAGTTAGAACCATATGGAAGTTTCAGGACCAAATCAAATTCCTTTGACTCAATTTGACTTAATATTTTCCAAACAGTTTAGCGTAGCTGCGTGACATCACAGCTATCGCAAGCACAAAGTATTCCTGGACTGAGCTTCAGACAACAAAATGAACGCACTGGAACATTATGAAGCGTTTAGCTGAATGGCAGCTGTCCATTTATACCAGGAGTAACATATGGTCACTATGTACCGCTTCCTAGTGATGTGCTATCAGTTTGATGGGATTTTGAGGAGGACTCAAGGTGCCAAATTGTGTAAAAAAAAAAAAAAAAAAAGAGAAACCTATTAAATGAAATCTTTTGGATGCTCAGACGCAACAAGTGTTTCAGCAGAACCAGTTGGATCCTGTTTGTTGGCATTTTTGCAAGGAAACATCAGGTCCTTTGATAATAATTACCAGCAGTAGCAGTAGCGTGATCACATGTTCTTCCTTTTGAAGTTGAAGGTTGAAGTTATTTGCCATCTACGGACACAATCGGACCGACGGTATGTTCCGCTCAAGTTTGTCCTGGACATGGAAGATAAACTTCGGCTCCAATGGGTTCTGTGTGTGCTGTGTTTGTGAGCATAAACAAACCCTGTAATCTTGAAGGCCAAGGACATAACTCTGACTGAGCAGTTCAACACCTTGCTTTCCTCAATTAAACAAAGATAAAACTGGAAATGATTGTTTGCGGAGCCAATGAAGAACAATTAAAAGTCGGCACTGATTTAATAATGATTCAAGCGCTGATGATAAGAACCACAGACTGAGACTCAGACCTGAACCACATAGAGATTATTACAAAGTCTGTTATCACCTGAAGAATTGATCACAAATTAAAGGGCTTGCGTGTCCTTGGAAAAACATGTGTTTATCATCAGACAACTCGACGTCTGTAGCGGTCCGTGCCAGATTCCAGGTCAGTCTGAAAAAGTCTACCAGACAGCTGCGGCTGACTCAGAACGCTGCTGCTCAAGTCCTCACTGAGACCTAGAAAGCGGATCCCATCACTCCAGTTCTCAGGCCTTGATTTCAGAGTTATACTGCTGGCTTATAAAGCACTCAATGGTTTAGGGCCAACATAATGAGCCACCCCAGTCCTCCCTGAGGATCTGCTGCCTGTTCCCAGAGTCGAAACTAAACACGAAGAAGCAGCGTTCAGCTTTTTAAACGCCGCTTATCAAACTCCCAGAAAACTGCAGGTGTGCTGCAACTAACAGCCATTTAAAATCAAGGCTGAAGACTCTGCTTTTCATTAAATCAGAGTGTACTTTTATCATTTTATATCAAACAAATACACTTGTAGATCTCAGGAATTGACAAATACATTCACCTCAGGGTCGATTTAGACCGTCAGCTATTTGAGTTTGTACCTGCTGCTGCCACCGGAGGTCGCCAAAGCTCGGATTTGTCTTGTGCAACCCTCAATTACAGTTGGAAAATATTCATTAATTCCTGCGGCCCATTGAGTTTCAACAGCAGATAAGGCCACAGCAAACAACATGTTCGCCACATGGAGCGATTACTGCAGAGATCGAACCCCATCCTGCTTGCTTTTTTTTTTTTTTTTTTTTAAAATGCCGCGGCTCACAGGGCAGGGATCGTTCTGTGGGTGACAAGATGATATTTGGAAAGTTGTGAGATGCTTTATGTACAGAAATGTAGTACCGTCACTTGAGAATCACTCTTTAAATGGATTGAAAACCTTTTAAAAGGAAACCGAAGCTCCAATTCAAATGTTTACTTCCCACATGCACAACAGAGGGCCTTATGTAGCTGTTGGTTTTAGTCTGCATGAGAAGAAAGCCATTTGCAGCCTGCTCTGAACTGTGGCTGCCGCCTGTGATGGAAGTGGGAACTAAAACCAAGCATACAAAAATGATGCACAGTAATATAACAGGAGGTAATGTTATTTAGTGAATTACTTGGTAAAGTACTGTGATTACTTTTAAAACAGAGTAGGTAAAGAGTGTCATTGGAAGTATTTTGCTTAACACAGTAGCTCTGTGTGTTTTTCCTGCCCCCCCCCCCCCATCTCTGGGTGTGGTACAGTCTGACTCAGTGTCTCGCTTCTGTAGCCATCGTCTTCCCTTATAAATTAAATCTAAATTAGGCAGGCTGCTAGATTGATGGCTTTGGCATGATGACAGATTTCTGTTGCAGTGCCGCACCATCTGCTGATTCGTCATTGTGATATCTCATTAATTTAATTTTTCTCATCTCCTCTTAAACTGTTAGCTTAGATAATGCTGAAGACGTCCGACTGTGACAGTTAAATGCTGGATTGCAGCTCTGAGTTTCCTGCTTGTTTTTGATTACAGTTAGTCCGTCCTTTGGACTTAAGGATTCCCTTAATGCTTTGTAATTCCCCAGACTTTAAACCACACGATTGCTCTGTATGGTTGAAATCAAAGGCTTGTAGAAGGGCCTGTTCTCCCACAAACAATTGTGATTAAATATCAGAGCTTCTAGGGCTGCAACCCACAATCATTATGATCGATAAATCTGATGAATCTTTTAGACAGTTCAGTGTTCAAAACAATCAACGAAAAAAAAAAATCCCATTCACAAATCTTCACTGTCCACAGTGATGCGCTCAAATGGTTTGCTATGTCTGACTAACACTCTTAAAGCCAGAAGTATTGGTCATATATGACAAAGAAGCTGAAAATGGAGAATAGTTTGCATCTTAGGTTGAAAAACAGCGGAAACAACTATCAAAATAATTCACTTCCTGTCAGTTGACGCATCTATTTAGTCTCTAATCACTGCCAGTCAGGTCTTTTTTTTTTTTTTTTTTAATGAAACCTGTCTTGGTAGCAGTGTGAAAGACCTCAGCAGCTCCATTCTGTTCTTTCACAACTGTGCTGCAGCATAAACTGATCCAAGATTATATTATCTGGCGTGGCAGCGGTGCCGTTTTTATCAGTTTACATTCAGCATTTGAAATGCATGAACTTCAGGCTCCTCCTTTGTCACGTCGAAGCCAACCTGGGTGATAAATAATTTAAACCTCAGTCGCTCTCAGTTTTTGTCTCCTCAGTGTTGTTCGGCGAGCTGTTGTGGGGACCGGAGTCCCGCGGGCAGAGATTGGACTCTTATCATGTGTTCTTCTCCCAGTTGGCAGGGGGAGTTGTGATGGCGGTGGGTGTTTGGACCTTGGTTGAAAAGAGCGACTACATCAGCCTTCTCCCCTCCAAAACCTACGCTGCCTCCGCCTACATACTGGTCCTGGCTGGAGCCATCGTCATGGTAACAGGCGTGCTGGGCTGCTGTGCCACCTTCAAGGAGCAGAGGAGGCTACTGCGAGTGGTAAGAGATCACGTCAGCGCAGAGAGATAATAGGAGCTGAACACAGCAAACTTGTGAGAATATCAGAGTTGTGCTGTGCATCTACACTAAATGAAGCCAAACTGTTCAAACCTCCCTGGGTGAGCAAACCAGGGGAAACATAGAGGGAAACACTCCAGCCGGTACGCTGCTAAAACAAATTCATAATTAAGACTTTTTAAAATACACAAAGTCTACACAAACAAAATCTACCTTGTAATTACCTAATTCACTTGTTGAAGAATCTAAACATATTGAAATATACACAGTACCATAAAAAATTATTGAGGAAAAACACAAAACAAAAACAAGTGAATTAAAGGTTTAACATTCAAGAGTCAGTTAACCTCAGGAATTGTGTCTCTTTTTTAAGGGAGTGTACTCCTGACAAGCTTTTTCCCCTGCTGGCCACCGTAGGCCCACACCTGGCCGGCTACCAGACACAGGAAAACATGGGTTCTGTATCACACAGGCTTCTTATTTTGCCAGTTACTCTGAAATGAAGCCGAAACCTTCTCTCCCGTCGGCAGCCGGATGGATAACAAGCATCTTGTCACAAGACACAAAACCTTTTTTATTTGGACGCACTAAGCAAACGTGAAGCCGCAACAGACGTGCCAATTAGCATCCATAGTAGAAGTTAACTCTCTGAGAGACAGATCCTGTGAATGTAATATCACTGAGAAGAGGCAGGATTGCGTTCTTCAGTTTGTTTGGTCGCTGATGATTTGAATGGTCACGTGAATAGAATAAGCCAGATATAAGTCTGGCACATTGTATATGTCTTCAAGAAGCAGTGGTTTGTTAAAACGACGCTGTGCTGCTACACAATCCCGTGGACCAACCGAGGCCGTGATGTCCCCCTCGGCAGCGTTCAGGGTCAGACAAGACAAAAACTTCATACAGCAGGAGCGAGTGTGCTCATATTTGATTCAGCACACTCTGTACACAGCGCAGGGTTTTGCCAACAGAGACACCTGCATGGCACCAGAACCAGCTCAAAATACAAACACACACAGACTCTGCACTATTCACGCACTCATGCACAAACACACACACACGGCTCAGCCCCTCAGCCGCACATTTCAGCATGATGAATTTATGCATGCGAGCCACTGTGGGCGCAGCTCAAATGTTTGTGTTCTGTAAGCTTTGCAAGAACACGCGTCATGTTCGGCATCAGCACAGCCAGATATTTTAAGCTTCAGATTAGGGTAAAGCCAAAATCTAACTCCCAACAGGTGTATGTATATGGAGCGTTCATGTAAACACAATTAGGACTAGATAACATCCAGAGCATCCAGAGTTAGTATGAGTTAAATCATTTTGTAACTCGTTCCCTCAAAAACCAAACGAGACCTCTTGTCAACCAGGACTTCAGATTGGATCAGGTGAAAGGGTCGTTTCTTTATTCTTGTCTTGTGGAAAAACGCAACATTTCAGTGGACGCGCACTGATTGCGCTCACTTGCCTCAGATTACGCCGCCGTTCGTTTTGTCGCTGCCGGCTGTGGCGCTTTTACTCAATACTGTCCCAATTCCAGAAACTGATGTCCTGATTAGTGACTTCAACACAACAATATGATTAAATAGGCTTCAGGCTGGAAGCGACCAAAGTCTCCGTTAAAAACTGGATGTCTTAATGAGCGAGGATCTTCAGATTAAAAATATGATTAAAAATATGAATCGCTACGTAATTTCTGTTGGATAGAAATGATTTTTAGGGTGTTTTGATTTTTAGTGTCACCATTGAATATTCAGGGAAAATACCACACAGGGGTGGTGGCTGCAGATTCCCAAGGCGGCCAGTGTGGGGAATTTTCTAGGCTTTGAAACATAATTGAAAAGTCTGCAGAATCGAATCTATAAATGAAGTCCCCACTACGTTGAGAATATTTGATTTATAACCGGGCAGTTGCGTGTGAATTGAGACGCATGCTCCACCTCTTCTCCCGTGTGTTGTGCAGCTTTGAAACACTCGGTGCATCCTGAGGAGCCGAGATTAGGCCGATGAATCACGGGGAAGAAATGAACTTGTCGGCAAGGAGAGATGCTATCGAGATTGTTAAAGAGGGCGAATGTAAGGGCGGGGTGGTGCGAGGGGGCCGCGTGGGTGAAGTAATTGTTTTCCCTGTATGTGGCGAGTGCCTGGGTGCCCCGGTACCTGCCGAGAGTACACGAGAGCCGCAGTGATTGGTGACACAGCTCTGTAACCTAAAAGGCCACACGATGTAACCACAAACAAGCTGATGCAGCCGTAGCATTGCCGGAACCTCTGCGGCCGTAGCTGCAGTTGATTAAAGGCAAGGCCTGTTGGTATGATACAAAGTATGAGGGAGGTCAGCAAGACAAAAGAAGAAAACTCTCCTCCTCCCCGGGAAGAGGGGTGTGGTGTGTGTGTGTGTGTGTGTGTGTGTGTGTGTGTGTGTGTGTGTGTTTGTGTGTCTGCGTGTCTGCGTGTCTGCGAACACACAGTCTCATTGTTTTGTAGGAGAAGAGAACAGTGTAATGACACAGGGAGGGGAGGGAGACGCTTTTGCCTTCCAAATGACAGAGCCAAATGGAAAGCAGTCCTAACAGAGGCTGGATCCACCTGTGGAGAAACTGACTTCATGCAGTTTGACCGGACATATTACAAGTGTGTCTCAGCCTCTGCTCTGCCTCTCTCTCTTTAGTTCTTTCCCACTCGACATCTCGCTTTCTGGCTCCCTCACTTCATCTGTTTGTCTGCTCTCTTTACTATTTTATTAAACCCAAAGATTTGTTTGGAGTGCGGTGGCGCAGTGATTCAACCGCTTTGTCAATCACGCATTAAAACATCGTTGGAAAAAAAAAAAAAAAAGTTTTTCCACAGTTCCCCCCACATCAGTTCTACAATTGCTTCCAAAAGCTGGTGCTTCAAATGCACCAGCGTCGGGGCTTTTTCATTTTCTGTAAATGTTTCCGTTCTAATTTAAGACTTAGAAGAGCTGCTCTTTAGTCTCCAAAACACCGGTCAGTCCTTCCAGTCTCACCATCAGATGAGACGCGGTAGAGGTGGTGGAGTCTTTGAGAAACCCTGGCATCACACTGGACAGTAACCTCAGCTCCAATCAGCATAACGTGGACATTTACAAGCGTAGGCAACGGAGACGTCCAGCCGGCCGTAAACCAAATCACCTGTCTGTCCAAGCCCATCCTCTTCCACTCCTGGACCCCAGCATTACTTAACCAGAACTCCTGTATGGTGCCATTTGTCTTTTCCATGGGCCTACAGCCACCAGCGAGAATGAGCTCTGAAAGATAACTCATTTAGACGACAAACGCTATTCCCACCCCCAACCCATCTGTCTGGTCAGAGAGGCAGAGTTTTACACATATGACTGCACCACTATCCCATTAATAATGAAGTTATAGTTGTGTTGTATATATCACAGAAAAAGGACAAATGTGTCTGTCTCTCGGTACCTCTGGGCTCTGTTTTCTCTCGATTTCACTTTGTATTTTCTTCTCTAACTATATTTGTTGTCTCACCTCCTTTCTGCTGTATTCGAATGAGGCAACAGGCAGAGCAGAGCCGCGCGCAGAAAGGTTAAAGAGGTCTCTGCTCCACGGTGCGCAGTTCTGTCGAGCCGCTCAGCTCTGTTCTGCAACCTGACGAGCCTTCCATGACTGACTTATGATCATCACTCGTGAGGCGCGAGCATTCATTCCGGCAGAATTTCTTAGGACGATCTTTTAGGCTTCAACAAGAGCAGTGTTGTGTGAAAATGATAGTAGGGCTCATTTGAATTCATTTCTAAATGGTGTTGAATGAATACAGCCAGGTGGGTGATGGTTTTTTGTCCATGTGTAAACAACCCGGTGAAGATAACTGCATCTTTTTTTTTTTTTTTTTTTTTTTTTTTTTTTTTTTAAAGGTGCTCTGTGTTATAATGGTCCGTAGAGATGTGTTCATGCTTAGTTTGAAATCAGTGCGCACCTTCTTTGTGTGTGTGTGTGTGTGTTTTTCGAATGCACGGTGCATCTTGAACAGTTGAGATCACAGCCATGAATCACAGAGAAGGAATGAACTTGTCAGGAGGGAGGGAGGATCGCAAGAGATTGCCAAAGATGGAGAACATAATGGAGTTGTGTGTGTGTGTGTGTGTGTGTGTGTGTGTGTGTGTGTGCGCGCACGTGCATGTGTTGGTTTGTTTGTGTGTACGCTATGCTGACTTTATATCGCGCATCAAAAGAAACAGATCCACGGAGCGACAGCTTGCCGCTACATCTTGCCTCTACATCTTGGAAACATTAACATTTTTAACTCGTTAAAACTCTTCCAGCTCCTCGTCTTCATCCAAAATGTTTTATTTATGAATAACAAATCGTCCGTCTAAACAACGGCTGACATCTCCAGTTTTTATTTCGTAATGAATCTATCTGATTATCTTATTTATTTATTTATTTATTTTTTACATCATCCGACTGCATTTGCTGGCGCTGGTGAATTGTATGCAGCGTTTCCCATATATGCAACGTGTTAGACCGCATGGAAGATACATCAGCCCGCAGCTGAATCACAGCCACTTGTATTTAGTCCCGGCAGGCTGGAGAATATACATTAAACCTGACAGGATGTGATGCATTAATACGATGCATATACTTTGGGTTGATGTGGCGCTGGAACATGTACTTGATTAGAAGATGGACAGAAAATGAATTAGTGACCATTCGATAGTTTGTAATTGTTTTAAGTAGAGATGATCATAATTATGATTATTGGTCTCAGTTTCTTCGATGCACTTTCTGCTGCTCTGCATTTTGAGAGCCAAAACAAATGAAAGGCATGAGGAAACTGTGCCGGGCAATTCACACTGATTGATCATGTCAGGAAAATAATCAGCAGACTCATCAATAATGAAATGAAAACTCTTTGCAGCACGTCTTGTGTCAGAGGAAATTAGCACACTTTTATGAAGCATAACATAAGGGTTCAAGTACAACAAGTTGAGCCGTGACATGAGGCTGCAAAGGCGGTGTATATTTAGAATTTAAAGCATCATCTAGTTGACAGAAGGGCGATAAATCATGATTCAGCTGGCAGCTGACGGATCGATCGCATTGGGCATCGGATTCGCTGTAAAGAAGAGTAGCATCTCGCAGCGTTGTTCAGTTTTTACGCAGTATAGTCTGAGCTGTGCTGAAGTTTAAGCTCCAATTGATTATGAGGACACAGAGTGCAGCATGCAGCCAAAAGGTCGCTGGATGACTCCATTCAAAAACCCCACACGTGTCTAGGCCTTATCTGATCAAAGTCACCTTCAGTGTGACTCTGGGCTCGCTCAGTAATTGTAACTGCAGCAATACACTTCTAATGAAGTCTGAAATGGAAACACAGTCGAGCACAGAGCTGCATACAAATGTTTGCATCCTCCCCGCAGTTGCTCGCCGTTCCTCTATGTGCGCTCGATGTCGGTGCGTCAAGGTGAAGGTGGAAAGAAGCTGCACCTCTGGAGGAAGAGCAGCTGCTGCGAGAGAGGGACAGAGGCCAAAGAAGGCGTACAGATATTTTCAAACAACCTCAGCAAGACGAGTCTGAGTTTACCGCGAGTTACTCCGTCATTTAGCCAGGAGGCCCACGCTCAGCACGCTGGCCAGTCTGAAGCCTCTGCAGAGCTTTAAAAAAGGTTTTGTACATATGAACCTGCAGAGAGTCATTTTGGCAGTAATTACACTGTGCCCTTAAGTCGCCCGGGAGAAGAATGGCAGCTCAGACGTAAAATGAGTGTGTGTGTGTGTGTGAGAGAGAGAGAGAGAGAGAGAGAGAAAGTGTGTGTGTGCGCCTGAGATCATGAGGAGTCCTCTGGAGTCACTGCAGTCAGTAATTCAGCTGCCTCAGTCTGTACAGCCAACAACAGGTTCTCTGTCACACCTTGTACACATCACTGTGTGTGTCTGTGTGTGAGAGAGAGTGTGTGAGAGCATAAAAGGCTAGAGAGAGAAACACGGACGAGTACGGCAGAGTGAGAAAAACCAGTCCGCCTTTGACTCAGCTGTCGTCGTTCAGCTGCAGCCACTCACTTTTTCGGTGCGGACGTTTAGAGACGTTGCCTCAGCTGCGAGAGTAGTTACCTCACCGTGAGATCATATCCTGTTTTGTGTGGGCGTTAAAAGAAATCAATAAAGTAAATCTGCTCATTTGAGTCATTTTAAAAGTTGTGTCTAAATTGAAAGTCACTTAACAGCCTCATAAAACACAATAAAATAGTGTTTATGTGTCGTTATATAGTAGTCCAGACTGTTGTCCTCCAGCTTTTATGTCTGTCTGTTCAGGTTCCAACTCTAAAACTACAATTTTGCAGTCACAAGGCCATGGATTTCAATTTTTTTCCGTGAACATATAAACTGAAATTTGTTCAACCACAAGAGCTGTGAGAAGGACATTTCCTGAGTCGCAGCCCTTTGCACTAAACCGTGTGACACGTGGCAGTTACAATACATACGAAGGGGAAGACTTAACTAGAAATATAACTGTTACGAGTGCAGGCTAAAAACAGTTGCAGCAAAAATGCATGCACTGAAATAAATATATGCACTGAAATAAATATATGTACTGAAATAAATGTATGTACTGAAATAAATATATGTACTGCAGTTTCTCTTTTTGTAGCATTCAGCATCAGTCAGCATCAGTCAGCTCATGTATCACTTGAGCTTTAGGACCAGTGTTAGACCACACATAACATTCATCATTTTAGCCAGATTAAATGATGTTGTTGAGTTAATTATCAGATATTTAGTCACCAGTTTAGTTACTTACTATTGAAGTTTTTTAAGAATAAATTAAAACAATTAAAATCAGTTTTTGAATGCGCTGAATTGTCACGTAAAGGATGTTTAATAATTGCGGTTGGTTCAAATCTTCACTCTCCGTCTTTACTGTCATAGGTTTGATTCTGTTGATCTGACTACATATCTGCATCTGTCGCATCTGTTGCTATTTATCTGAAAACATCAACGCCGCATCTAAATGCGCCGTAGTCTGCTCAGCATTCAGGCTCAGAGCCACTCAGACCTAATCAGCCCAAGCTAGCAAATCAAAAGAGCAGGTCCACTTTGCCGGGCTGATTTTCTCTCTCTGATAGCAGCAGGCCGGAGGAATTTGGGTCAAGGTTTTGGTGTGATAATATCTCTTCTTGTCTTTAATTTAGAAGAAACTCGGCATGAAAAGCAGACTTTCCCTCTAACTCCTGTGGGGTCTGGTCACGAATCAGATACTGACCATAAACCGAACGGCAAAGCTCGCTGTAAGGCACAGAGCGACGAACCAGCTTTGAGCAGAAGAGCTGAACAGAGGGGTTTTACTTCAGTTCGCCATATTAACTCAAAATGCGGTGCGCTGTTAATGTTTCCGCAGCCCTCTAGTGGCCAAGAAAACAGTTACTGCAGGTTAAAGACTTTCTGGTTTAACAAATAATCAACAATAGTAAAAGCAACCAAAGCGATTTTAGATAAACGTATGGGCAGTTTCCAGTATACTGTGCTTAAAGTATATACACCAAACCTGCTTAGAATCAGTCTGCAGTTTGGAACGGTGTCACTGTGTATCATCAGAAACTGAGCCCATATTTCAAGCCAGTGTGAATGCATTTATGAGTTTGTTTGTTCCTTTACTGAACGGCTGTCCAACCCCGCAGTGGAAAGACTTTCCCGATGTTTTTATTTCTCATTAACAGCTCAATAGCGCCGTTTTATTGAGCTGTTGTGTCTGTCGAGCCAGACATCAGCCGCGGCGCGTTTTCATCCCGTTTAAACCGCCTTTCTAGCAGTGCTGCATGTGCCGACTTTAAATGCTCCCATGTCGGACTTTTACGCCACCTGTCGCTTCATCACATTACCGTCCACTAACTGTATTTTCTCCTCCTCCTCCCCAGTACTTTGTCCTGCTGCTGTGTATCTTCCTGTTGGAGATCCTGGCTGGCATCCTGGCTTACATCTACTACCAGCAGGTAATTCCCCTTGGGCCAATAAAATGGGTGGGGGAAAAGTCCTTTGAAATGTATTTTACAATGCACCCTGGGATTTGTATGTTGGGTTGTAAGCGTGGAATTGCAGGGGAGGCCAGAGGGGCAGCTGACAGATGTGGGGAAGACTAGAATCTGATTTCAAAAGGCAAATAAAAAAAGTGACGTGCAGATATTTTTTATTACGAATTATCTCGGAATTAAAACGTTTTTCCAATGTACCATATCACAGAAAATCAACTGTATAATCTGCTAAAACATTAATACAGCACGCTTGGCACATGTCTGAGGCTCTTGATCTGAGCACTTAGCAAAAAAGGCTGTAATAAAACACAGATGGGCGTTCCAGTTCCCTCGTGGCATGTGTCATTTTAACAACAACAGGACCAGCATGATGAATGAGGTGGTGAGGAGCAAATAGAAGATGGCCCATTAAAAACACAAAAATCAGGCTGACCATATTACTCGTGGTACGTTTAATCCAAATGGAACGCAAAATGCCTCCAGTAGCACGCACAACACAGCTCAACGCACTGTGTCGGGATCGTTGCTGCGGCTTTGAAACGAAATACACTGGAAAATGATACACAGAGAGAAGACTGAATGCCCAAAGAGAGTGGAAAAAACTGCTCAACGCTACAGAATGTGTACAAAATGCACACAGCTCTGCTTACAAATGATTACGTCCTTATCTCATGCGCTGTAGTTAAGGACTGACAGCTTCCCTCGGCACATTTCAGCTCCAACGCTGTAGAGTTACACCGACTCTGACTGCAAGCGGCCACAAATGAGATTTTATTTTTTTCTTTTTTCCTCGTGTAATATTAACACGACTTCGCTCTCCACCAGAATCAGTCCCACCCTGGCTGGTCTTAAAGCCTGGTGGCTCGTAGCTCAGCAACAGGACTTTTCTCAGTCTGGAGGTGCTCTGCTATCATTATAACTGCCTCATTCATAATACACAACTCGTCTGAACACAAGCAGCCACTGAGCTCGGGTGGCTCGCTCCTGCTTCCTAACGCCGTCTCCTCCACTGGCTTCAAAAGACTCCTGCATGATTTGCTCAAATCTCTAAAGCCTTCTCTCCCTCTGTTCCCCCTCCCGTTCTTATTATTCCTCGTTTCTCTTCCCGGTAATTAGGCGCGAGAGCTCACTGTTTGCTTTTCATTCCATGATGCAAAACGCCTCATAGAACCTGCTCGTAACTCACTCACCAAGAGGAGAAGCCATCTGATTCACACATGTCAACCGGCTCCACCTCGTGTAAAGGAAACTAACAGCAGCAGCGGTTCCAGCGTTGCCTCCTTCAGGCAATGAAAGAAATAACTAATGCGCTTTTTTTCCCCACCTCCTGCAAGGCAGCGAGTGCCTTATCTGCAATTTTGTTGCCGTTTTCTGTGCGCGAGTCCCTTTTTGATTGTGTCTGCAAAACGATTGCGCGGAGGGACTCTCCCAGCTCCTACGTCAGAGTTTATACTCGCAGTAAAAGAAGAACCTTGAGTGACTTAAGTGCACATCGACTGATCAAAAATGATGCATAGCAGCACCATCAGCGGCCACCACATTGAGAAATGAAGCATCCTACATCTAGTTGCTGCTGCGTTGCTTACTTACTTACTATTGCAGGGGTGAATGCAAACAGAAACATGGCTTCAAAAGCGGTCCTGGTAAACTGAAAACACAAGATGATCTGAATTATATATATATTATATGAGCATATTTACCAACATTGAGCTACAAACAAGCCCATTGACTATACGTAGTCATTGTGACGCCGCCGTCAAACCAGCATTTGCTGTTCCCTTCTTACCCTGTAGATGGCGCATGTATCCACACCTGCAGTTGTAACCGACCCCTGATACTTTCCTTGCGAATAGACGTCGGGGCTGGACTGGAGCAACAGAGCTGGCCGCTGTGGCTCTGCAGCTGAATGATGGTGGCTCTGCCCGCTCTCACAGCCATGCGGCCTTCACCTGAACATATACACGAACTCATGTTTGCTTTAGTTTATACGCATTTGAGGCGCCATCGCCACGTAATGCCGGTCACTGACAGCAACAGGCCATTTAAAATCTTGAATTGCTGTTTTCACTTCAGTGCCGCAGTGTTTCCCAAACTGTCAACAGGTAAAATGAACCCAGCCTCCAGCCGCACCACCCCCCCTCACCTCCCACCTCTCCTCCTCCTCTTTGTCTTCACCTCCCGTCTCTCATCTCTCTGCCCTCCCTTCCTCTCTTCATCATTCATTCCCTTGATATCTCCTTCACGCTTTGATTTACAGTGGTTTCCCAGCTGGCTTGTTGCCATAGAAACTGAGCCCCCCAGACCTCCCGCTCCTCCAGCGAGCGTTTTCTGCCACTGGTCTAGAGAACAAAAAAAAAAAAAAACACCACTGACTTCGTCTGCCTTCGCCCCGGTTTTGTCTGCCCCTCTGTTGCTACAACTGCTGTCCGTGACATGTAGCGTCAGGAGAGCGTTTTAAACCCTGCGTGCTATAAATCTCATCAGCTGCAAAATCAACAATCGCAACAAATTTCGCAGTTGGTCATGCTCTGCGCTGGCCCGAGATGTTTGTGTTGCTATGTAGTGGGCTGCCAGTACACCTATCTGTCTCTGTGCATCTGAGCAGTTGAATGAGGAGCTGAAGCAGAATCTGAGGGATACCATGACCCAGAAGTACCAACAGAGCTCCCACGAGCAAATCACCAGTGCTGTAGACAAGCTGCAGCAGGAGGTAAGTGTCTGCATCAGTGGGTGGAGGGATACAACTACCAAATCTAAAAGATGGAGGTTAATTAAGTCTTATTTTTAACACAGACCATGAAAGGTCAACTGATATTTAGCTTTAAGAGCGCAGTCGCACCCACAGTTTGTCCGTGACCCATAACATGGAGGGGAACTGTGTGTATTTAGGTAGCTGTTTGACTCCACACCGTCAAATTGTGTGTGAACCAGAGCTGTTAAGCAGAAGTCACATGGATTCACACGTGGCTTGTTGATTGGACAGTGTTTTGTAACCTATCATCCCATCAGATTAGAGATTTTGGTGATGAGGGCGAGTCAAAACAAATCCGATTCAAGTCCCTCTGACTTCAGCTAAGGATGATGGACTTGTCTGCACTCTGTACTCTAATCTACTGAAATTTACCCTCTCTTTGCCTTATACCAGTTGACAGCACAAGAAGGACTGTGTAAGTCTCGGCAGCAGTCGAGACTTCAGCTGGTCCATTTTTCTTTTTTATGCTTAATTTTTTAAGTATGAGATGCCTCGGGCTGTCAGGTGTCAGCATTTATTCTTTGTGCTTTCTCCTGAACTTTTTATTTTGTCTCACTTTCAATAATAATAACTTTAGACTTGGTGTAGTCTTGCATTTTGGGAAATACGCTTATTGGCCTTCTTGCAGAGACTTATTTGACAGCTACAGCCAGTGCCTTGTTAGGTTAGCTTAGCATAGCATAATGCATTGAAACAAGGGGAGACAGCTAGCCTGGCTCTGTTCTGAGGTAACAAAATATACCTACCGGCACACCTAAAGCTATTTTCAGGCTTAGCTTTAGCTTTAGCATTAGCATTAGCTTTAGTTTTAGCTTTAGCAAAGTACAGTATTAAATGTTTTCAGCTGTTGGTTTAAAACAACTTGTAATGTTTCATATTTAACTTTTTATACTTCTTTGCTGCCATCGTTACTCTCCTCTTCTAAAGCTTCTTCCCCTGTCTCCTATCAGTTCAAGTGCTGTGGCAGCAACAGTTCGTCCGACTGGGCAATGAGCGTCTGGATCCGCTCGAGCAACGCGAACGGCAGAGTGGTGCCTGACAGCTGCTGTAAGACTCCCACTGAGCTCTGCGGCCGCAGGGACCACCCATCCAACATCTACAAGGTGGAGGTGAGAGGATGAAGGGTGCTGGGGGGTGTCAGTGGGGCTTGGGTGGATCAGTATTTCTGTCATGTCTCAGTATGTCAGCAGTGAGATCGTGCGGTGGACGAGGAGCAGGGAAAGAGGAGCTGTCATATGAGAAGCCTGTATATATAACATTTGTTTGCAGTGAGAGTTGAGCAGCACTCCCACATCAACTGATGCAACATAAAGACTTTGTTTTTCATTTAGGGCGGCTGCATCACCAAACTGGAAAAATTCATCCTGGACCATCTGAAGATCATCGGAGCTGTGGGTGTTGGGATCGCCTGCGTGCAGGTGAGCGAAGAGCTCTTTCAACGGCGTGCTCACACCGACACACGCGTTAAATACACATTCAACTGAGGAGATTAGAGTTTTACTGAATTCTCTTTTCCTTCCCCTCCATCCAATACCCAGATCATAGGGATGGTGTTTACATGCTGCCTATATCGAAGTCTTAAGGCAGAGCCGTACTAGGAGCAGCAGCAACAGAAGAAGAGAAGTGCGTGGGTGAAGGAGGTAACTTCATCAGCGCACACCAAACCCAAACAGCCCATAGGTTCTTTTCTTTGCCTCGCACATAGGGGAAGGAAACATTAGCACGGGATCAAACTGCACATCTGAGGATCCCATTTTGGTAAACAAAGGGTGGAAAAACACTACAAGGTATCTTGAAGTAATTAGGCACTCAAATCGCTGTCTCAGCTACATCTTCAAGATCACAGCGCTGTGAGGGGGAACAAGAAAACCTCTGAGAGAAACTGATGGGAATTTTAGCACAGGTTGTGTAAATTAGCGTGGGACAGCCTCCCTGGGACTAGAACGTTGTAGTTTTCTTCCACCCGGATTCCCTCGATGTACATTTACGTTTGTCGGCCAGGTGCTGCACCCGAGAGCGGCGTTAAAGATCAGTGGAGTAAAACTGGCACTTTGCAGGAAATGTTAATCCTGGGCGCAGCGGCCTCCCTTCCCCAGCAGCATGGTTTAACAAGCCTACCTCTGGGGCCGCTTTTCATCTGCAGCAGCATTTTGTTTCACCGCTAACCAGCCAGTCATGTCTTTTAAATATTTGTTTAATAGTGGCCTTTTTAAAACTTTTGAACTGTTAGGTTTTATATTTTGTAAATGATGATTTCCTGCAACACTCAAGGGGCTTTCTGTTGAGCTTAAGAAGCTTGCGTCTTCGTCATGACGTGTCTGTGTTTTTATCCTGTTTTTAATCAACTCTGGCACCTGAAAGAGAGGGACACAAGTTAGCGCCCTACTCGGTAACACAACGGCGCCGTTCGACCCAGAAATGCCAGCATTTTAACCCTGAGCGGCTACTCCAAGATGTAAAGGCTGATGTTGATGAAGTGACTTCGAGATTGTGTTAATGGTGCATACAAGCAGTGCCACATATGTTGCTCACAAGAAAGTGCCTCATGTTTTCTTTTGATACAAGGGATTTATCCACTGACGCCAAAGCTGTCAACAGTTACTCTGTGTACGGACCTACTGTGTCTCCTCCAGCCTTACTCACGTATCTACTGATGTCACTCTTTTTAGATTGTTTTCACAAATGAAGATTTTGTTTAGTTTTCTATAGACCATGAATATATTATTGTATTTAACGTGGTAGGATATGATATTCACTCATTGCTAGCAATGATCTTTTTTCTTTTTTTTTTTTTTCTTACGTGCCTCAGCGACAACACTGAATTAATCTGCTGTATTTCTGTCTTTGTGATAATCCGGGAATCATTTTAGTTTGAATAAACACTGATCAACAACATTCTCCATATCTGCTGCGTTTGCTTTCTCTCCAGAAGTCAAGACGGCAGTCGGCAACATGAACGTTGTAACAAGGAGCGTCTGCATTTTTGGATTATTCAGTGTGACAGATGACGATTTGTAGAAACTGATGAATAAAGCAAATATTTCAATAACTTCAAACAGCAGGACTGCGCGAATACTGAACGCCGTCCTTCATCTCACAGTTTTCAGGTCGTGTCATCCCAAAAACTGCCAAAAATAAAAGAAACGTGCCCGTAACCAGTGGCCCTCACACAATTGGCACCAGCTTACAGGTGCATTAGTGTATTAACCCAAAGTCAATTCCCTAATGTTACTGTACTGTGGGGATGTAGATTTTGGGATGTGAGCCATATTCCTGACAGCTGCTCCCGGAGTGTATTACCTATACAATGACAGCTATATGGCCTGTAATGGGAGTTATTCCGCTGTTGGGTGCAAGGCCAGCTCGTCTGACCGTGCGCATCTTTGAGAGTGACTGTGCGTCAGTGTCGTTGCTGCACACGGCGGCAGTTACTGCGTGCAAACACAGGGAGGCAGCACCCGCCAGGCTTTTCACGGCCACAACACCACACTGATGAAAACAGCTGGTGAGAGTGTGTGCATAACACCCAGAGGCTATTGAGGATTACCCCCTCCCCAAACACATTCACACTCTCGCCTAATTCAGAATGGCAGAAACGCTTTGATACGGGTTCCCAAAGTGCTCAGGAGGGAGAGTGCTGCTCTTTAAACGCGCTCGCGGCAACACTTGGACGTTGAACTTTACCTGTATGCAATTGTTACTGAAAAACATGTAATATGGTACCCAAAATATGCTTTTCAATGTGCAATGAAAATAAAAAGAAAATGAGACGGCAACTGGTCAGCTCACAGCTACAGGCTACTAATTAGTTTTCATTGGGACTGCTAACAATGCAAATTAGCCCATTTCTCAATTCATGAAGCTGGTGGTGTTAAACCATTCCCCCCCCCCACTGTGCAACAGGCACACGTGGTGAGGTGACACAACACAAATCCATGTGTATTGTCATAATACCCCGCGAAGGTGCTCTCGCAGCACACCTCGTGAAAGCTGAGTCATCCCTGGCAAAATGAGCCTGTGAGTTTTTCTTTTTTTCTTTTTCCCGCTCTCATAGGTGGTGGGGGGGGGCATTCAGCAGTTAACATTTCCAATGGAGTGAAAGTAGTTCAGCACATGGCAATTTTAACAGGGCGCTTTTCCAAGGAGCAGACATCTGTGGAATGCAAGTCGTCTGCCCTGCTCTTGACACAGCCGTTGCCTTTGCTTGTTGCCTGAGTTTGACTTTAAATAGATGCCAGAAATCACGACAAGCCTTTGAACAACCAGTGTGTCCCACCCAATTGTGCCCTGCTGATGAAAACCATAATAAATCTCCCTCCTCCTCGCCGGCCGTGCAGACCTTGCTGCTCGTCCTGCCTGCTGACTGTGACAGCTTGCATACAGGCTAACACAAGGGGTATGTTAATAATGCCAGTGCATGACATTTCCAAAATATCTCCTCCTATACTCTCTAAGCAGTTGTCCATTCTGTGCACATGTCACCCGCTGCACCTCGGCCTGTTGGCCCATCCAGCAGAGAGGTATGGCTATTTTCAGTCTGGTTGGGGTTGGTGGAGGTGGGGGTCGGGGCTGGTACACCCATCCCCTTCTACTTTTTTTTTTTTTTTTTTTTTTCCTGGGAGGTGATGTGATTTCTGTGCCTACAGGACAAACAGACAACAGGGAGCTGTGCTATAGTTTGTCTGCAGCTGGTGACAGGAGGAGGAACATGCAGGCATTCGTTCCCAGGGTCACCCAAGGGCAGGAGAACCCAAGGGTACACAAGCCTGTGTGTGTGAGAGAGAGAGAGAGAGAGAGAGAGAGAGAGAGAGGGAGGAAGGGAAGGGAAGGGAAGGGAGAGCCTAATTTTAGGTAAAATTTGTATAATTTTTTATTTAAACATAGTCGACTGGGGACGGCTTGTCTGCTGAAGTGAACAGTTTGCTGGTTCTGACTTGACAGAAGTATCATTTATAACGAGCTAAAACAGTTGCTGTCTTCACCAGAGTCGGTTAAAGGTTAATGTTAGGTAAGTATCAGTTATGCTTAAGTTTAGCGTTACCTAGAAGGAAATCAGTGTAAACCCCAGAAATAAACACCACTGAGGTTCCCAACCTGTGGGGCAGGACCACCCAAATAGGTCATATGAGTGTGATGATACCGTCTGCGACACAAAATCATACGTATTCTTTCAGACTTGGCTCTAATGTTTATTTTTATTTATTATTTTACCTCCTCAGGTTCCTAAAAGCTCAAAAAAAGTGCCTGGCCACAGTGGGTAGATACATGCAACCTTTGACACGCAGCCACAAATAGACATTGCATTGTTTTAGCAGGTCAGAAGCCAAAAAGGTTTGAGCGACTGCATGTCAACATCCGCGTGTGCGCGCTGCACAAAAAGCCGTAGCGCTGTCAGGGCGGCACACTACAGGTAATTCTGCAGGCGCAGTGTTTTATATTAGGGCTCTGAACCTTTTATAGCTGTGGCCGTCAAGCCTGCAAACCCTGTGCCGTTACTACAGGTGAATACAGGGGATCTCAAAATGAGCTCAACAACATCTGCTCTTCACGTTTAACTGTATGTACACGCTCTGCATCTCAAACATCTCCGCTGCGAGAGTGAGCACATGTTCATTTTGAACTTCTCTCATTGTGATAATGTTAATTTGACCATCTTATTAGAGTGAGCCATTATAAAAGCCATGTCTTGGATGAACGGCGCGGTTTTAGTGTGAGATTGTGTTAATGGTGCATACAAGCAGTGCCACTTATGTTGCTCACAAGAAAGTGCCTCATGTTTTCTTTTGATACAAGGGATTTATCCACTGACGCCAAAGCTGTCAACAGTTACTCTGTGTACGGACCTACTGTGTCTCCTCCAGCCTTACTCACGTATCTACTGATGTCACTCTTTTTAGATTGTTTTCACAAATGAAGATTTTGTTTAGTTTTCTATAGACCATGAATATATTATTGTATTTAACGTGGTAGGATATGATATTCACTCATTGCTAGCAATGGCACATAAACACTGATCAACAACATTCTCCATATCTGCTGCGTTTGCTTTCTCTCCAGAAGTCAAGACGGCAGTCGGCAACGTGAACGTTGTAACAAGGAGCGTCTGCATTTTTGGATTATTCAGTGTGACAGATGACGATTTGTAGAAACTGATGAATAAAGCAAATATTTCAATAACTTCAAACAGCAGGACTGTGCGAATACTGAGCGCCGTCCTTCACCTCAGAGTTTTCAGGTCGTGTCATCCCAAAAACTGCCAAAAATAAAAGAAACGTGCCCGTAACCAGTGGCCCTCACACAATTGGCACCAGCTTACAGGTGCATTAGTGTATTAACCCAAAGTCAATTCCCTAATGTTACTGTACTGTGGGGATGTAGATTTTGGGATGTGAGCCATATTCCTGACAGCTGCTCCCGGAGTGTATTACCTATACAATGACAGCTATATGGCCTGTAATGGGATCTGTATTCACCTGTGCTGTTACTACAGGTGAATACAGGGGATCTCAACATGATCTGCTCTTCATGTTTAACTGTATGTACACGCTCCGCATCTCGAACGTCTCCGCTGCAGGCGCGGACGTGTCAGGTCATTTCATTTTCACATCCAAGGCCTCGGGTGTTTACATTGTACATGTGTGAGGAGGGGTGGGGGGAATGTAATCTTGAGTCTGTAGATGGCAGCAGCACTCTTGACCAATCTGTCTCAATAAAGTGGGGGGGGGGGAGTCTTTTGTCTTGGCGGTCAAGGGCTGCCAAGTGAAATTGAAATTAATCGGAATAATCCAGCGTGAGGAAAGAAAAGCAACAAGCCCGCTGTAATCGTGAAGTAAATCCACTCGCTACTGAGAAGGGTTGCGTCACAGTCCTCCCTTGTTTACCTGCGCGCATATACAGGCCCAGTGTATGCACAGTCACGCTCTGGGTGCGGCCATATGGACGCTGAGTTTATTCAAATCCACAACATGCAGAAATGGATGAATGCAGCACGTTTAATGCAGAGTAACAGCTTCTGCTTCACCCACATGATGATCATGACTCTGGGTCAGGGATAAGCCTCATTATGCAGCAGAAGAAGCCAAATAAAATGTCAGTTTTATTCTGCTCACTTGCTCCAACTGTAAATTGACTTGCTGAACATGACTGATTATATTTGGCTATTTTTACACAGTTATCAACACTCAAATTAAGCGCTGACTTCACATTTTTTGGGGTGTGTGTGTGCAAGGAGGGTGCTGATTATGTAAGTCATTTACATTTCCTCCAATTTGAGAGTGACTGGCTCAGCGAAGTGAGAGACTTTGAGCCTCGGTAGCTTTCAAGCTCCCCTCAGACTAATACTGAGGCGCCGTGTGAAATAAAACCTCTCGCTGAGCTGCCTCTCAGCTTTTAGGAGATGTCACCGTTGCATCTGTTGAAAGAAGGAGCGAGGAACGAGGACGCACATCAGGGTAAAGCTCCCGCGTGCTGACAAGAGGCTCACATGTGGCTCTTATCCCTCGGCATGCAGATACAGTATCATACACTCTGTACGTCACCCCCGTCTGTCACTCACTTGCTCACTCGGGCTTACTTTCAACCCTCGCTCACTCACTGAAGCGTAGCACCTCAACATCTGGCTCTCCCTCCTCTTCCTCTTCTGGGTCACATCCCTTTCAGGCAGAGGAGATTCTCGGTCCTTCGGTGTTTAGACCCTCTCCAAGGTGGTTTGACCAGCTGGCTTTTGATCCTCTAGGGCGATGGAGTGTATCTGTTTGAAGGGGGTCAGGTGGAGGGGATGGGGGGTTGTTTGTCCCCGGGGATGACAACAGGGTTGCAGCTGTAGATGTGGAATCAGAAGGAGTTGCGGAGGCCGCGGCCTTGGATGTGATACTGGATGTAGATGCAGATGGAGAAAATAACCCCTGTTTGTCTGTCCTGCCCCCGTACTGTGTGTCACAGCTTGTGAACACAATAACCAAAGAATCACTTCACTTGAACATCTCATTTCTGTTTGGGAAAGATGCATGGACACATTTTACTTATTGTCGTTACAGGAGACGCCATACACCAGATAAACACATTCTCAATAGAAAGGGCATGAATTAAAAGGGGCAACATGGTTTTATTATAATTTAATACTGACACCTACAGAGCATGTGAACTTCTTTTCAGTAAGGTAACACTAATTATCCATCAGATGAAGCTTCTTTGCACAATATCTGAGAATCTACATTAAAGTCCTGAATTCAAAAGACAATATGGTTTTGAAGTGAAACCTTGACACTAGAGAGCGAGCACATGTTCATTTTGAACTTCTCTCATTGTGATAATGTTAATTTGACCATCTTATTAGAGTGAGCCATTATAAAAGCCATGTCTTGGATGAACGGCGCGATTTTATTTGATTTCCCAGTGAAAACTTGACAGGGAGGGGAGAATATGTTCATTTTCAACCTCTTTCCCCGAAGCTAACGCAGGCTGTCATTTGTCTCTGCAGAGCGTCTGATAAAACAAATGTATCAATTAAAAGTGAGTAAAAGGTAACGAGTTAACATGGTTTTAATCAGGAGTGGAGGAAGAATTCCTGCATTCAGAATTTACTTAAATCCTGCGAAAGCGCAGAGACGCAAATGTCTGAAATGTAAAAGTACTTGTTATCCGCAATAAGCGCTGTCAGAGCTATATTATGACATCGCTGGATCATAATTGTTGATGCATTAACAAATTAAAGTTGTACAGAAATGTTGTAGCCTAGTTGGTTGAGGTGGAACTTCTGTTAGCTGATTTCCATGCTGTTTATAAAGGAATTGAAAGGCAGTAACATATAGTAAATAAATAAGTTAGTTTTTTATTCACACTAAGTGCATCAGCTCACAGAAATTCCAGTAATAAACGAATGTAAAACGATATCCTAATCTAATTTGACAGTTGCTAGGTTGATAGATCAGTAAGCTAGCTATCAGGGTCTTTTTTGTTTTGTCTGACACAACTTGTGTAACTTTAGTTGTAACACTACTAAGGTGAGAGGTTAAGTGTTGCTCTAATTTAACGCTGGCTCTGGGTCAGTTACAGCGGCGTGGGTGGGGCCGCTGCGTTCACGACTGAACCCGAAACAAATTTAGGTCACTGGATATATTTTAGTTTAAAATTGATGCCATGTCAGTGTTTAAGGCTTGGTGTTAAAGCTATTATTGTGTAAGGTTGACTGGTTAGCCGCAGCTAAAAACAGTGTGCTCAGATGCAGTTTTGCATTATATTCTGCAACATTGACCTGAGTGAGCATCGTGCTCGTCATCAGCCAAAACAGTGACATAAATACTGCAAATCATCATCATGCTAATATTACAATTAACCAGACACTTCAAATTAAGATTTTAGATGATTTAATAAAATTGTCATTTGATTAAGTGCTGCCGTGTGACACTCCAGGACTTAGCCAAGTCCCGGTGAAAGGGCACTACATTTCTTATGCATCCAGTTCACTCTCTAAAGCCTGTACACCAGCTAGCATGATGCTTGGCCTGGATTGTAACCAGTGTTTTGTCTTTCCATGTAAACATTAATGACTTGCTTGTCTATGTGGTCAGGATTGTAGCTGGTAGTATATTTCACATGCTTTGCAGTAATTGTAGCTTTGACGTGGTGTTGGAATTGCAAATGCGATGGCCACCTGTTGACGTTGGACTCCATCGCTAAGCTAATGCTCATGTTGCACACTTTCTGTACACTGCAGGGCAGTGGAAGAATCCTTTACATTAAAATTAGTCCACAAACTGTTAGCTCATGTAGAAAGAGTGGAAAGGTATATATATTTAGTTAACTTCCAGTCATTGTCAAAACTAAGCAATTTAAACATGTAAATTACTTCATTGTTACATATGGCATCTTTATAATACACTAAACACACACACACACAAACTTTTATAAGACGTTTTTACCATAAAAACCTTATGATAATTATTCTAAGTGAAATAAATTATCAATACTCAAACAAATGGAGGTAACATGATGCATGGACAGTTTTGATTACGATGGAAGTAAAGTAAAGAAATTATATTAGCTTAATTGAAATAATTCGACCATTTAAAACCAACTTTTGAGTTAATATTAATTTGGCTCGACTGAATTAATTATGTTTTTGGTTGTATGAATATAAAATGCTTTTTTTAAGTTGAGCTCATAGGTGTAGTCTTTTTTGAGTGGGCACTCTTTATGTATCTATTTATAATTACAGGTTACGTGACTCTATTAAAGTGATAATGACTAGGCCTTAGTCAGCACACATTCATCCTTTTGTGTGTGTATGTGTGTGCGTGGCCATGTATATTATGGTTTTAAATGTTTTAAATGCCGCAGGTGCACTTGATTTATCTAATTGATAGCATCTCGACAGCGTTGAGGGTCAATGACTCTGAGCCACACCTGATCAGAGCCACCAGGGACATTAAATGTGCATTAAAAGATTTTCTAAAGTGGATAATAAAATGCTTATCGACATGCTTGGATTAGGCCATGGGGTGAGATGGGGATGTAGATTTATTTTTTAATATCTTTAACTTTCAATCAGAAAATGTGCTCATGCAGGTAAAATTATAATTAAAGGTAGGACCACGGGCCCAGAGAAATACAGAGCCTATAACACAAGCTATTGTGTTATTATTGGAGCTTGGAGCACTGGGTGCACCTGCACTTGGTGGGTGTTTGAAGGGGTGGAGGTACATGCTGACTGCTGCTTGAAGGCAACAGGGATCTCTATAGATCCATTGTACATATTTGCTCCCTAGCAGGTTAATTTGATCATGCTTTAGAGTGTACCACAACGCAAATCAGTAAACAAGATTATTCAGTTAAATGTAGATAATGTAAATATATCTGTACACGACTACTTTTTTGCTTGATCTACTTAACAGTCTGTGACTGCAGCACTTTTCTCTTGGACTTTTTTGACTGAGCAGCAGTGATAAAAAGACCCCTCAGGGTGTCTGAATGTGCCACAATATTGGCACAATAATAAAGTCAATGGTCGGGGGCATTCTCCCTGCTCAGAATGAGTTTTTCCATTTTTCAGGAGGTAATTGCGCAGGGATTATGGAATTTTGGTCTTTATCTTATTGAAAGTGACTCTCAGGCTTAAGTATGTCTTTGCATACACACACGTACACACACACACACACACGTACACACACACACACACACACACACACTCAAGATGAGTATCTAATCCCTGCTCATTCACAGATCAATATACCCTGAACTCGTTCCACACACTCAATGTGATTGCATGTACAGTGTGAACTGCGAACAACCAGATTAAGATAATTAAATTAGAAGAAGCCCAATAAGCTTCGAAGTTCCTTTTCAAGCAAAAGTACCAATACAGTAATACAAAAGTACTTTAATTCTCAATTCACTCAATTCATACTGCGCTGTGTAGGAGTCCTGAGAAAAGACAGTTAAATACGAGGAACATAACGAAAACTACAGCGGCCTGATTGTATGAGTTGGCAAACTACTCTTAGCTCTAGCTGTGTTACAGTTAACCAATCAGATTCAAAATCATGCCTGTAGGTAAACAGCAAACACCTGCCATCAATGAAAGTGATTCAGAATTAAACAGGATTGAATTCAGCTGTTGCTGTAGCGCATGACTGAATGTTTGGAGTTGCATCCCACCGGGAACGAAAGAGTAACCAGAGAAACATAAGTAAAAGTAGCACTCGGCACAGGGATTTAAAGACCACAGAGAACCGTCAAAACCATCATCAGTAAGCGGAGAAGATGTAGCACCACAGAGACGCTGTAAAGATCAAGACCGTGATGTGAGGGCGAGGAGAAAACCCGACCAAGAGGCCAACAGCAACACTGAAGGAACTACAGGAGCTCCTGGCAGGCACAGGTTAGTCCATGCATGTGACGAACACACTTCTCCTTCTGCACGTCTGTGGCTGTGGGGTCCAGACATGTGCAGTATTTGTACAATGCAGCGCTGAGCTTTCTGGATGCTGTTTGGTGTGTGTATTTACATCTACATCCTGCTACACTACGAATAAGTATAAACGCTGCATTGTGAGCGTTGTGGGTTGAGCTCGTTCTGTAATATATCCCTCCACTGGTTGTTGCTGATGTTTTGCTGACTGTTTTATTGGAGCACTGTAATATTTAGTTTAATGGCGTTGGCTAAAGAAATATTCAGATCCTTTACTTAAGTCAAAGCAGTGATACCACACTCCACTCCAACACTCTCCACATACTGTTTACTCCTCCTAATTAAAGCCCTATTTAAAAGTAAAGGTATGTAAGTACTATCAGCAAAAATGTAAGTACAAAAACAAAGCACATATTAAAGATAAATGGTCTTGTTGGTTTTATTATGACGTTTGGATTATTACTGTTCATAAATATGCATTTTGCATTGTACTGCTGTAGATATTTATGGTTGTTTCTTTTTTACTGGCTAAAAACTGCCTAGCTTAATCTGCACAAGTGCATCACATAATGCTGCCGTCCTGTGAGAATCACTAAAAAGTCAACTTTTCCCTAGGTGTTGGAGACAGCCATGTTTTTCCATTTGAAAAAAGACGAAAACTAAAGCTGTCAGTCAAATGTAGTGGAGTAGACGCGCATAAAATAGAAATACTCTAGTAAAGTGCTTCAAATTTCACAGTATTTACTGTACAAGAGGAAATGTATTTGGTTATACATTGGCTGTGCTACAGCCAATATATTAGCGTATTAGCAATCTGTCTACTTCAACCCATTAATTAGTATATATACAATAATAATTGTGGAGCTCGTGTGTATCCTGCTGCTGCATATCAGGTGAATTGCTGGATTTAGATTGTACTCGGTAATGGTCACATGTGACTGCACTTTATGAACGGTGATGGGATGTTTAATACACGTGGTCAGTGCTCATTAGTGCAAACATAAGGTTTCATCCTCATGGTGGAATAAAATAAAAAAATAACAGGATGTATGTTTTTTTTTATTTTTAATCATAAGGGGTGGAAAAATGGAGTCGCATTGTTTTTTCTTTTTTGCTTAATTTTCAAAGCACCTCAATCCGAGCTCTTTCACACTTACTGAAAGCCTTTCCTCCTTTATTAAAACACAATTTGCCTCAAGTGCACAAAATCTACAAATCGACACAAATCAGATTAAGTTAAGTCACCTGGCTCTGCTGATCAAGTTATGATTTTGACTTTGATGGGATGTAACGTTCTGTAGATAAACTGGTTAAGGTATTTAAGTGTCAATATTATTACCGCATGCCAGTGCAAAAATGGAAGTGGGCCTTGTAAGTCTATTGCCTCACCTAGTTGTTTATGCCTGAGACCTTCCTCCAACCAGAGTCAGTCTGGGTTGAATATGACGCTGCATAATATTTCTGCAGTTGTTGCTTTTTCTTTTTGTGTTGTTTCTACCCCCCCCCCCCCCCCTTCTGTGCACAAGAAGCCAGGAGCCGTTGATGGGTTGTGCCTCCGATCTCTGTGTATGTGTCATTGATGGGGAAAAGAGATGGGGGTGCCGAGGGTGTGTGTGTGTGTGTGTTGGAAATGGGGGGGGATGCGAGTTGCTGGAGCGTAAAAAGTCCACTACTATTTGTCACCGTCGGCTCTGTGCCTGGCTGTCAGTGCCGCACGCCTGCATGCTGCACCAAAGGCCTCTGGGAGCCCTGCGTCTCACCGCGTGCATCTGCCAGGCAGGAACCTGAACGCCTGTTGCTCCCTCTGCGTGGGAGACTGTGTGTGTGTGTGTGTGTGTGTGTGTGTGTGAGTGATAGGGAGCGTAGTGGAAGAGGGAGCTTTGCCATAACTATGTACCTCAACCCGGGAGACTCCTGATGGACCGCTATGACCTGCAAAGCAAAGGGTGCTGTCACCGAAAGGGTAGCTGAGTTAGCTTTGTGGCTAGCGAGCTACTCTGCTAACTACCATCTGTTAGGAAAACTGCAATGCTGTTATTGCAGTCGTTGTAATAGTCAGCACGTACTGTCTGAGCAAAGAAATGAATCGTCTTAATCGTGAATATAAATAATTAAAAATCGATACAGTATCACAAAACACAATCTCACTGTACTCACGTGTATTGATACAGTATTTTCTTTCCCCGCCGACCAATATAATAATATTACACTGACACGTCACATTAGGCCATGCTGCCATCATGATTACTTTACTCTGTACTCTGGTGCAGGATGACAGATCAACACCTCAAAGAACTCAAAGGGAAATTTTGTGTAAATAAAACTGTGTTAAAATGTAAGTTACTTTGAGGGGATCATTTAAATGTGTGCATGAATTTTCATAAAGGATATTCATATTTTGGAAGGGGTTTTAGCTTGCTGAAAGCCTTTTCATTATACATTTTGAAAGTTGGCTATATGTCTGTTGTACCGTGTTTTTCCTTTTGGTGTACAGAGTGTGACTAGTTGTCAGTGAACAGATGAGTGATGTTCCTCCTGTCTGTTCACCTTCCCCTCCTCCGTCATCTGGTGTTCTGCTTCTGAAAACTAGCCCAGCGATGCCGTGGCTGTCTGCGCTGGTCATGTGACCCACGACTTCACAGGTCGTAGCGGCTGAGAAGATGAGCGCAAAGCGGGGAACGAGGTGCATGTGTGTTGTGGTGTTCTTTTTTTTTTTTTTTATAAAGGGTATTTGTGGGATTTACTCAATGTAAAGCAGGCAGGAATGGAGACGGGCACTTCCTGTCCGCAAGCACACGCAGCGCACACGCAGACGCACACCGACACAGACACTGGTCCTCTCTGAGGGCAGCGCTCCCTTTCCACATGATTCATCTCTCTTGACACACAGGTCATCAGCTCAACATGGTAATGAATGAATGAATTCCCCGGCATGCCGAAGTAAACGGCGGTCACAAGATGGGCCCAGGATGTCTTAGTCAAGCTGTCTCTTGCATTAAGGTTACATAACTGAGGGAGTTGAAAAGGACATGTATGTGTGTGTGTATTTGTGTCGAGAGTGTACGTGTGGGTGCGAGCTCAGTTCCTTTTTATTCACAATTGCATTCTGACTTTGCTCTTTTGAGGATTATGGAGGTGGCAGATAGCTTCAAAGAGGATCGTTTCCAAAGGTCATTATGAGTTATTCTCCCTCTCGGTTTTTTGATCTCGCAGAAAATAAAAAGACCTTTTCAGAATCACTGAATCTCTATCAAACCTAGAGATCCTACCGTGGCTCCGCTGTGGCCCTGAACTGCCCACAACAAACCGTAACCAACGTGGAAAGATTAAGTTGAGTTACTTCAGCGGTTCTTTATTAAACTAAATTCATTATGGCTTTCATATTGGCCTTTTTGTTGGGGAAGAATCCATTCATTTTGTTGCAAAAAATGTCCAAAAGGTTTTTTAAAAATTTTAAAAAATGCCACTTTGTAGATGTCAAAGAAATATTAAATCAAATATCCAAACGTGAAATGGTATTTTTATCCAAACCCATTTATATATTGACATATTTTAAAAATATTCAAAAATATGATTTGTCCATGTTGTTCGATAACTTTGTGGATTAATTCATCCTTTTTAAAATATGTATTGTTTTAATTGAATACTTTTTTTTTTTTTGTACCGTAGATATTTACACCCTTCTCTATATTATGTAGTAATTCAAACACCTGCTGTACTGCATTTATGTTCAGTTTGGAGGACATATTGGACCCGTTGTTTTCGGTTTCAGCTCTGACCCAAGCCGCCACTTTTTCAGCTTGATTGCGTGGTTCCCGTGGGTGCGTTTGCCGGGACAAAATAAAAAAGGAAAAATCAATTCAGGTTAAAATGCAATCGAATGGACTGATATCTGTCTGTGTAACAGCAAGCTGGAGGTTTGTTCAGCATGAGCGAAGTCCTTGCCACTTTGTAGGTCAGCTTGGGGTTCCCCAACGTGTCAGACTGTGTTCACATCCCATTAACTCACTGTGAAAGTGCCCCAAACCTACAGCGACACCTCCTGCATCCTGTTTATCCTCACTTTAATCGAGTCGTGGTGATTCTTGCTCGCTATCTGATAGGAAGCTCTTGTGCTATGTGAACGTGTGTGTGTACAGCCAGCCGCTGTGTGCAAGCCATGGAGGATCGCCCCTTGCATGTGCACATGTGTTGTTTGTTTGCTCCCCCTGTTGCTTTGCTAGCTGGAGGGGTTGAAGCTGCCAGCTCTGACTGCATGTAGTGCAGAGGAGAGACGTGTGTTTGTGAGTGAGAGTAATATTGAAGAAGGAGGGGGGGGCCATAACAAGGGTTTGTGTAATCGTGTGCGTGTGAATACAGTGAGTATTGTATATTTGGATCTTGCGGTGGACTTGTGTTTGGAAGCTCTGTGGAAACATGATCACAGTTTCCCCAAATTCAATTTCATATCATTCCTGGACTCAAAAACCCATATTCTGGCTTTAAACTGCAGGCTCCGTCCAGACAACAGCAGCTTTATTAAAGGCCGATACTCGTGCATCCGCAGCGAAACCCTCACTGTGGCTCCGCGCGGCCCGTACGTTTCCTCAACAGCCGCTCTGTCAGTCACGCTACGGTTTGTGTTCCCTCCATCATTGTGCTCCGAGTTGGCAGCGATGAGGGCTGCGTGCTTTTGGAGAAGAGACAGGAAGAGTGTGACCAAAAGCTGGATGAAGCCTTTGATTGACAGAGCCTGCGGTCGGATTCTTTTATCCCCACCGCTTCGGCATTTTTAAATTAAACTCTCACCGGGTGTTATGAAAGGATCAGTTCGCTTTTTATTTTGAATCTGTCTTAAAACAACGCACTTCGCACTCTTATCCTGGAGTATGAATGTCTTTGCAACCAGTGTGGCGAGAGGAAGCAGTTATGGCCATTTGTATCTTTCACATGGGCATGACAGACTAAACAAAACGTAAACTTACTAAACACACAACAGGTGATAACAGGCAGATGTTTTTACTGATCACAGTGTTACTGATGACTTTAACAAACCCAAGTGTTTCGGTAAGCCGTGGCAGTGAGACGACAGGACAGCGCTTGTGCGTCTTCGACATCACAAAAACAGTTTTTACGCTCGGCCAAGGTCGATAAAAGCGAAATGCCAGCGCGAGTGGAAACACACTAAGCTAATGATCATGACATACATGAAGCATGTGACTTAAACATCCACTGAAGCCTCTGCTCCACTAAGGAGTCTAAAAATAGCAGCAGATGAAAACATCAGATCTGTGTGGAGCAGTGAGGAGACGGCAACGTTCATCAAATTATTACGTGAGGCGAACGCGGCGGCCGTGTTTCCGTCACATTTTCATTGTGTTTTTATTTGATCGCCGCTCATTTCATCGTGTTTTCTTGCTGCACCCGTTTCTTTTTCAGTTTAATGGCATCCTGCTACTTTATCTCAATGATCCAACTCCTCATTATCTTATAACGGTATAGTGGATGGAAACGCACACGCATTTGCTTTTTCTAAATTACTAACCATGGAATTGAAACAGCTGATATAATTGATCAATTTGATCATTTACACATGTGCTTTTCCCACGCTGACATGTCAAAATGACTGTAACGTAACAAGATTCACTGACTTTATGATATTAACATGTTACTGCTGTACATGACTTTAATTCATGAACCAAAAGCAAAGTGGAGTTACGTGTGTCAGGAGTTTTGCCTAACATCAAAAGTACAGAAATCGAACACATTCCGCTGCATTTAGCAGTCAGTTGCAATATTTTTTCATTTTACATACATTTTCCATTTAAATATTCATTTTGTCACTGTGATATGAATGAGAAACTCACTTTTTCCAAGAAATTCTCTAAATTGTACCTTTTTACTTAAGAGTGTTAAAGGAAATGTAGACAGACAACATGGGTATGGAGGGGGGTAAAGCAATATGCAGCAATGGTTCCCATCATGAACCAACCTGGGAGTTTGCAGATATCAGGTGTGTGTGTGTGTGTGTGTGTGTGAAAGCGTGACTCCACCGGGCTGCCCTCTCATCCACTTTTTAATTTCTTCCTGGCTATGACAACCAACTTCTAACTCCACCTTCAAATGCAGCAGCTCTAAACCCAACTTGGCTTTTCCGACAACCGTCCGACCTCCCTCTGAAACCGCTCTCCTCTGCCTCTGTGCAGTAGAGCCGCACATTCATGCGCAAGTTGCGGTCTGATCTTGGGCCTTCTGATCGCAGCCTCCTCCCCCCAACGTTGAGTGAGAAAGTGACTTTCTAGGAGTGCACGATGCGGCGAATCATTCAGTCAACGGTAGAGTGGACTCACACGAGGACATGCAGTGTATGTATATGCACACAGAGCCTCGGGGAAGCTCGCAATAGCATGTTTGTCATACACACACACACACACACATCGACAACCATGGGCAGCTCATTATGGTAATTCATTGGTCTTGAAATGAGAATGCGCTGCGCAGATCCCAAGGCTGAGGCTTAGCGTGCCTTTCTCAGCAGTTTAATGTCAGTTTTTCTGAATCTGTGTAAAAGATTATGCTCCGAGAACCAGTGGGTCAAGTGCCGCGATATTTTTGGGTCAAGTTGATCTGAAAGTTGTGATTTGTTTTATTCTTGAATGGCTTTTGAATCAGCTGAAAGTCCACTTTGTAAATCTTGTTCTTGGGTTTCATGGGAGTTTGAGTTGAAGCAGGAAAGACTGGCTGATTTGAGAGTTTAAGAGAAGCCCTCAAATCAAATCCAAATTAAAAGGGGGAAGGTTATCACAAGGAATATTTCCTTTAATGATCCTCTACAGGGTGTGTTGAAAGGAATTAATGGGAATTGCCAGTGGAGTACACTCTGACATGAGTCAGATCCATGTTTTATTTCCACAGCAGCCTTGAAAATCACTGAGGATGACTGTGATCAGCCAAACACACAAACACACACGCTCACATTTGCATCCACACATTCCCTAACAGACAAGCCTATCATCACGCAGCTCGACTCACACAAACAGTCACACGTCTGTAACTCAACAGTTAAGCAGGAAGCCTCCCTGAAAGAGCGGTAGGCTATTAAATGACTGTAATTTGGAACAAGTGGATGGGAGCTAATGATATCTATTTAATTTTCTCCGAGCCCGGGTGCTCAGATGTGGGTCACATGGTGATTCATCGCAGAATCATCCTTGCAAGAACAAAAAAAAAAAACCCCCAAGAAAACAACAACAAAAAAAAATGACAAAACAGAGACGTTAAGTGTGTGGGAGCTGGATAAGCCCGCGCAATGCCTGCTTCCATCTCTGTCTCTCTCTCGATATCTCCCTCTGTCTCCCTTGGTCATTTTCATTCTGTTTGCAGCTCAACGCCCTCACCATTTGTCCACACGACTCAGCGCAGTCATCCTATCTGCCTTGACAAGGAGGGTCTTGCCAGACGCTCATTTGGAAATGGGTTAGGGCTGCATCAGTGACTCAATTGAGATGCATCTGCGGATGTTAGTCTTGCTCTGGGTCGCCGCAGTCGTGGGTGACGTGGCTGCAGCTTCGATCAGAACGGGGACTGTTTTCAATGCGCTCAGACGTGCTCATTAACGTCAACTCGGCGTGACAGCGAGGACAATTTGCGGTACTATTTTCTACATACTTTGTTCCCTGTTGCGCGGCCCTGTCACACGAGTATTTGTATACAAAGTAGTTGTGACAGCTGAACTTTTCCTAACACTGACATTGGTTGTGTGGTTTACGCAGATACTAGGTGGTGTGTTGTGGCACAAGCTTTCACCGGTAACGATATCTGGAAATCTTTTAGGTGGGCGTCTTGGCGATGGGGGATTTTTTTTCAAGCTAGTCTGAGCTGCAAAACTGTAAAACCTCTTTTTATCTCGGCATCACACGATACAGTACGTACATACCCAGCCACAGTCCCAGTCGACTGGGCCGATTTACTCCCAGGGCAGTTTTATCAGGTTGAGTGCCAAGCAGTGATGTAACTAAGAGCTGACCTCACTAACTCTCGGTGGCAGGGGTGGAAGCCTACACATGAAGCCACTGAGCTGGATGGGACTTGACATCATTGTATGAACCTGTCAAAGCTAACTCTGTACATTTTTCGAGGTTCAGTCAGTTCTCGCCATTTAAGACACGTTTCTGGGAGTGATCGTCTACTAAACCTATAGGATCATACTAAGAGCGTGCAGAGAGCGGCAATGGAAACTTGATCATTGATACATTAGTACATTCGATACATTAGGTGGTGGGGATTGGGGTATATGATTATTCTGCTATTTAATTGGTTAAACCTATATATATATATGTGTAAAAACAAATTATCTGTATCTTTAACCAAGAAAAACAGCTGGCTTCTGACGTGTGATGGGAGAAGGTTCTATCTAAAGTCCTTGAAGGCTTCTCGGGAACACCCAAGATTATCGCTTAGTCCTGAGGTGCTGAGTAGTAGAGTATTGGGTACTGAGGACAGAGCCATATCTTCACTTCATCATGACCAGGACCTAAAAAATACATGCACAGACTAAGCAGTTACATGTTTTGTCCCACGACTACGCTTGAGCACGGTTTTGTGACCCCAGCTTCTTCAGTGGCTCAATCCGGAGCATCATGATGTGGTTCTGCAAGTTCATCCCACCAGAGCATTTGGCTGATCAGACAAAGTCACCTCGTTACACTTTCAGTCGACCAAAGTCGAGTTGAGTGGATGGATTATTGCGCATTCATAGCTCAACTACCCTGTGCTACTTCCTGGCACCAAATCAGCTGAAGTTGTTGTTAAACTCTGTTCACTTGCATCAGTGCAGCATCACAATCTGCCGGGTATTGTTCCAGTTCAGGCGTGATAAAACAGATGATTGGCTTTTGGGGGAGAGGGGCTGGTTATGTGTCATACGACAACCATCTCTGCTGTCACTGACTTTCCTATTCAGATTGCTTTAACTGGTTTGTCTCCTCTTTTCTGGCAGCTTTTATGCTCTATTTAATTTTGAATCACATGTGCAATTTTGCACAAATACAGAAGTAGCAAGCACCAGGTGTCAGATAGGGCTGTTGTTTAACTGTCTTTGTAGGAAGAGCCTAATGGAGGAGGCCGACCAAATCACATCATTTTCACACCAAACACCAAAGATTTAAAGGGGATGTATCAACAAGAAAAGGACCAAAATGCATCCCCCCTTGTTAACTGACCATCGTCCCTCAATATCTCATAGCAGCAGGGAGTTAGGGTGCAGAGAGAGTTTTATTTTCTCCCATTTACTCTACATGTTAACAGCACTGTGTTCAGCTCTGGTCCTGGTTGGAGTGAGACCCGTGGTCCTCTTGTCGTCATTTCGTCCACCAAACTTGAATAATAGATGTACAATTCTGATGAAGCCTTGTGGCAAAACATTTCACGATATTCAATATTTTGATACAATGCTGTGTAGAATCAGACAGGAAGAGGGAAACCGTTGGCCTTTTAAAATTCCCCAAACGGGAAAATCTGCTCAGAACCTTTTCCTGATTGCTACACACCATCTATTTCATCTCATCCAAATGATTTAATAAAGCAGAAATTGTAAAAAAAAAAAAAAAAAAAAAAAACAGTCTTTGAAAGGAATGCCACTGGGCTCTAAGAGCACAGTGGTCCCCAGGGACAGATGGAAAACCTGCTTAAAGAACTAATTTCTGGTGACTTTGTTTTTGTACCAGTGGCACTTCAGACACTGTTGAAGAAGTGCAGTGGTGTGTTTAAAGTCGGCATTTCAAAAACAGGTCGCAAACCTGTCTTGTGAAGAGTCAGAAACAGTAAAATCTCTGAAAAACAGAGCAAAGCAATGCAGAAATGTAATCTTTGAACAATGCAATTAAAGCATCAGTTGATGATTATAAAAAGACATACTTTAAAAATGCAACACAAAAGAATTTATGCTGTTCCACTTATAATGTATGGGTTTTTTTCAGGAGCTAGAAGCAGACACAGGAGAATTGGATGTAGAGGTGGAATTAATAAAATAATACAGGGGAGCATGCAGTCTGATGGGTGGAGGAAACGGTGGAAGCTGGCAGGTGGCGCGCTGTGTGAGCGATGACTGGCTGGGTAATGAGATGAGGCGGCGTGCACGGAGGTGACCAGGCACAGGAATACTAAGCACGGAAGAAATCAGGTTAGCAAGGAACACAATGATTAGCACATGAAATTACTCCAGGATCCTCCAGGAGTTCAGCTTCCTCTGAGCTGATGGAACGATCTGGGGATGAGTGGAAGGGAAGGCGTGGTCCTCGTGCTGCAGGGCGATGAGCTTGATGGACGGCAGGTGCGCAGACTGGGAGGGACGATGAGCTGATTGCAGACAGGTGCGTGCTGAAGAGCGGAAACACAACCGTAGCATGCCACTGAGATCTAATGCTGAGCGAGTCAACCTGATGACACACGGGTGGTGACACAGTATCAAGCAACACATTCTTTACAGAACATAGTTTCATAATTGATATTATAAGGCGATAAACTTTTCAAGCTTTCTTGGCAACAATGGCTGATGGTTGTTCCTCATCCACCAGTCATCGCCGTCATGCATCGAGGCTCCATTAAGCTAATAACATCGTGCACCTGTGATCATTTTATATTTAAATTAAAAAGTTAATGTTATGTAACAGTTTTATTCAATATATTACGAGCATGATAAAGTCATTGGTTATAGCAAGGTATTATTAACCCGTTAGACTGAGTGCCTCTGTTTTACACTAGGTATATCCATTAAGCTAACTGTAAGTGTGAGCTTGCACAACCATGGGCAAATGGCCATATCTAATCATTTCATTGTTTTATTTATTTGCACTTTGATCTTCAGATATATATTTATATATATTTTTTTTGGTATTTATCAGCTTGAGTTTGGGAAACACACTAATTAATCGGCTCTCAGCTTTCTCCCGCTCCGAACTATCGTTGCTTTATCAGCCTGTCTATCAGTCGACCTGTAGCCTTGGTTTGGAAACTGTAGCTCAGCATTCCTGCTACTCCATAAGATTAATATACAATCCAATGGAAGCTGACAGGTATCAAATGAAATGCAGCATGATGATGTATGAATTAAATGCAGTGTGAAATTGAACAACTTCAAACAGAAATGACTGTAGTTGTTAATCAAGATAGATTTAAAGAAGCATAACACTCTCTTTGAATGTCTTAGCCTATTTAAATTGTGTAATTAGAATTTGCGTTACTCCTCAGCCGAACCACACTGCACTGTTTTCCCTGGTTTCCATTTATTTCTGAACAATATGGAAAAACAACTTTTAACACCTTGAAACGTGAGGCAATCCGTCACAGTGATTATCACGTCTGATTTACTTGTTCTTGCTTTTTGGCAAATCGGTGTAGACATTTCACGCAATATACACGTGCAACTGCATCATTATAAAATGATAAAGGCTGGCTTAAGGTGGCGCTGGGCTAGAAAAGGCCTAGTCTGACAAGGCCAAAATCATAATTCAAACAGAAATCATCGGCTTCTGACAAAACGTGTCAGTGGATCCACCTGTGCAACCGCTCCATCTACTGAGGACGATGTCCTTCAGAGCTCTTGAAAAGTTAGTGAACCTTGTTTTTATTCTCAAACTACTCTTTTAAAAGGTAAGAAATGAAGTCTTAAGATTCAAAAAATCTTAACATTCATTAAATATATATTCAAATATAATTTAATGAACAGATTCTGCTCAAAGGTTGTGGCGGTAGCACAGTGACGTCAGGGTTCAGAGGCGGTTAACAGTTCTCCCGCATTCTCCATTACCTCATGTTACAAACTGGGTGATGGAGGTTTGGGAAAAGCACAGCAGTCTTCCACATCTCCACATTGCGCTGCATTCACTAAGCAATGCCCACTTCTGAAAGATCCCGACTGACTGACTCAGTGAATGAATGAATGAATACAAATTTAAATGTGTAATTGAAAAGGCAACAGTGGCTTAGTGATGAGAAATCCTCACAGCTACAGTGTGGATTGGAATCAGTTACTGAGCCTCATCACAGTCAACCAACAATTTATTAAACTCTACTTGCTGATTAATGTCATGTAATGTGGTCGAAAGCTCTGGGAAAAAAGCTTGTAAATGGGACTGAAGATAGGAGAAACACGTTTACAAATGAGGTGATCTGTATTAAATGGACTGGGGCAAATATGCTTCCAAGACAAGGTCCAAAATCACTCTTTGACCTTCAGTACCTGAAACTGAACATCAGCTGGACCAAAAACTCTTTCTGCCTTCAGGCATTACAAATGAATCAGGTCAGGGTTATTATTGATTATGCTGAGGAATGTATGAGATGCACTTTATCGATCGCTTGGCATGTTTCCGTGAAATATTGCTGGTATTCAAAAGCAATTAGATCATTGTATGAAAATGGCTGAGTGAAATGCGGCAGATTAAGCCCGAGTTGTTATGTACTTCATCCTCGCAAAATGATTCCATTGTGAGGAGGAGGAGGAGGAGGAGGCTGATACTGGGAGTCTGGCAGAGAGCGTCTCGTGTTTCAGATCCTATTTCAGCCGCGTTCAGTTTAATCAAACTTCCACGTTGTTGTGCAACACAAGTCAGTTTTAAGACAATCTGTGGGTTTTGAGATGCTGTCAGAGAACACGGCTCTCTGATTGATGAAACTTCTCACTGCTGGACATCTGCCTCCTGTCACTTAAGCGTCCCCTCCTCCCCGTCTATTTTTGTGGGGTTGGAACACCATGTCATACACAATATTACAGCTACATTACAGCCTGATTGACCGTTTTTATCCTGCTGTGATCAAATTAATCTGGATAGGTCTGAAACAATGAATGATGATATAACCATCTGGGCGCCGGCCACTTGTCGTTCCAAAAATCAATTGGTATTTGGCCAGAACAAACGCCTGCACAGAGAATCCAATGTGGTGTGACGGGACACTTCTGAGTTAACAGGCTACTGAGGCAGCACTGCAGAGACAACTGTGTCAGTTAATTGTAGCTTTGTATATTTAAACATACAACAGTAAATGCTGTGAAGATGTAATTTACATATGCTGTATGGGTGCATTATAATAATGTATTCACGGTGACATTCATTCAGTACCGCCACATAATTCCTAAATATAAAGCCACGAGTTTTTGCTTTTATGTATAGTATTAAATCTGTATTATCGTGTTACTGTTGTAATTATCAATATGTACACACAGTCAGAAAAACTCAACTAATGACACACTAACTTAACCCTGTTGCTGTTCCACTGCACTCTAGTCACCTCTGAACACGATATGCAATAACATTAGGACTGATTGCAATTATGTTTCTGCCCAAGTGGAGAATACAGAGTCTCTTATGTCTGCTAGCTGCTAGCTCGGCTACTCTGTTCTGCAGCTAGTCGCTAACCTGTATCTGTTTGCTGTTTGGTGTCAGGTGGATTGATAGGGGATTTTCACCAAAACCATCTGCCTGCTGCTGCTGGAGGCCACACTAAATGGAGCAGTGAGAACGAACGAGCTGAAAGATGCTAAAATGCTCTGTAGAGCCGAAGCAGACTGAAGAACATTTGCCTGAAGAGAAGGCAAACTCATCCAGCGAGGAAGCAGAGAATGTGAAGTCCAAACAGGCCGACAGTGAATGGGAATGTGCCTGTATATATAGTGCAAGGCTAATTACTAAGTGGGAGCAAGTGTGCAGGTTCACGAGGAGGGAGTAGTGATGTAAATCATGGATATACGGAGTTTAAAGCAGCGCAGTGAGGAGCAGCTGGATCTGAAATCACGTTTCCCCGAATAAGGAATAGCTTTGTTTTACACTCAGTCAAGCAACGTGATCCAGATGGTTCAGTAGCAAACTGTGATGCCGAGTTCAGTAAAAACTAGCTTGTATGGGGACTGTATATGAGGTGAAGCTCAGCACTTATGTAGTTGTTTTGTTCTGTTACTTTTCACAGTCTTCTAATGGGCTTTTAGCCACTAAGCTGCTGTGTATCTGAGCAGATAACGGTGGTTTCAAGTCTTTATCAGTTCAACAATACCCATGTTTGCTTGGTGCTTGATTTCTTTTTGATTTTCCCACAACATGTGAATGTTAAAGAATGCGGGGTTTTTTCAATGCAGTTTATATTTAGACAGGTAAATACAAAAATAAATGTGTGCTTGAAATCTCCCACCCAGGCCAGGACATTAAACAGGTCATGTGTGCAGATGTAATGTCCTGTTAGTTTTACCCCGGGCTACCTGCCTGCTCAGCTGATCACCACTGACTTGTGCTGAGCTGTACGCATGTTTACAATTATGATTTTTGGATTATTTATGCACAGTGACTCAGAGCGTTTGAGGGGGAAATTTGAGCATTTTGAGCAGGCTCTTCAGCGAAGCATCTTAGGCATTCTGATTGTTCTGACAGTTGTAACTTATTTACATGTCACAGAAAACAAAATGTTTGAATGTGTGTTATTTAAGAGCTAGCACAGTTTTCACAGCTGCTATTTGTAGACCACAGGAACAGAGGCCGTGGGTGTTTTGCTTTTTTTCTCACATCTGTGTGGCTGCTTTTGTATTTCTGTACTTAAAGCTGGGATAGGTCGTTTATTTTGGCATCACTGGTCTAATATTCCATAATAATTTTTCTGCATATAAACTTTTCAGACAGTTCAAATCCATGGAAACCCCAGTTAGTTTGCTTTAGATGACTGTTAACCATGCTTTTTATCACTCTTCTCTCAAGTAGAAAGAATGTTTTAGTTGTTTCTTGCTAATATTAGGGTGGTATCATGGATCGTGCCAGCTGGCAAACTACATAACTCACATAATCACCCAAATAGTATTTTGCTTGCAGCTATAAGCAAGCGAGCAAGATAAGGTTAGCCAGCTAAACTGATTAATCTGTAAACAGCAAACTACACAACTTGCCATCCAAATCTGCCGAAATCTACCGAGTATTCTAGACAAATTAGTTGACCCACCTCTACGCTGACTTGCATAAGGCTTCAAAGGGATTGCAACTGGGGTTTAAAACGTCCACGTTTACCTTGTTTACTCTGATTTTGAGACAGATGCAGATATCATCTTGTTTGTCAATGCACTCTAGATCCTTAACGGTGGTAAATAGAAAACACTTTGCAGTAAGTGCTACCTTTGGCATAGGACTTGGTTGTCGCTAGCTATTCATTGACATTTGCAAACTCTATTTCTAAGCTAACAATAGTGTAACAATAGTGCACATTGTAGGTGCCCTAGGGCTGAAGAGGAGAAGGAAAGTACTCTGCAGTGTGCATTAACAGGAAAAAGTCTTGTTCTGATCTAGAACTGTGTGTGAAGGTTGTTTTGGGATCAGGGCTATTTAAAGGGCTTAACAGTTTATTTTATGATTTTCATTTTTAAGTAATTTTCTCACTCGGCTTTAAAAATCATAATCTAACCGTCGCTGTTATACTGTTATTTTATCACAACTCTAATCACATCTAGTCCAACCTGATTCACTCTGATCTAATTTAAAGTGACGTTATCGAGCATAATATACTTCAACTTGAATGTAATCAACCTTGTAACCAAGCTAATTTCATCTTTATCTGATTCAGATCTTTATCTGATGTAATTTAACCACATCTAAACGCATGAACCACCATTTAACTAACTTGGATTAGCCGGACACTTAATCTGACCCTGATACAACTCTAATCTAATCTAATTACATACAACCCTTAATTAATTGCTGTAATGTATCTAATTTAACTGTTTACATCAAATTTCATCATCTTAATTTTATCTAACTTCATCACATGCTAATCTAGATTTCAGATTACGATCTCAGATGAAGATTAGACCAATGATGAGTCCTGAAGGTTCATCAGATTCATGTAGACCCTGCAGACCTTTACAGTCTGACATATTTAATACTGTCTTACTGTTATTTTCTTTTTTAAGTCTCAGTGCATTCAGGCACATTGGTCTCTGTTGAAGAACACCACTGTGTTCACTTTACAGACACAGTTTTTGCTTGCAGCCGTTGTGCATGTCTGTAAAAATAAACTTGGGGGTGGGGGAGCTACAATGCAGAGGCTGCCAAATAAAGTCTTTTGAATGAGACAAGAAGTGTTGCTCAGTGTCCGTCAGGTGTTGGACTGACATCCTCATCCTCTGTTGAAGTGCATGAGTCAGAAGGCCCGAACTGTGAACGCTGGCTTCGAGACACCGACAGCCATTCAGCCAGACAGCTGGAGGTGGCTGTGAGACCGTGTTGCGGGGAATTGTCCATCCTCCACTGCGCGACACTTGGGCGGACTCTGACAGATAAATGACCGGACGTGATTAACAGCTTGTCACGCCGATTCTGGGGCATTTGGGGCACCGTCAGCGCCTCCAGGACGACTCGCTGCACAGCCAGAGATTTGGGCGACACACGCACAGCGCTCGGATGCGACACGAGTCGGCTCAAGAGAGTAATTTCACATGATCATTTTGGATGCGACCGCCATATGGGAACCAGTTGTTTTCATGCTGAACCACTAACGCACACAGGCACCGCTGGGCAAGAGTCTGTGCAACTTTTGACCTATTTAGCAGCTGCAAATCCACAACACATCATCTTCAACTTGTTTCTTCTGCAGCAGATCTTCACTTTGTGTTTAGTGTTTGAATCCGTATATTTATCAGGGTATTTATACTCTGTGTTTAGGACTTCATTTATCCAGATTTCATTAAACATTTAGTCATACTTCAGGCATCATTTCTCATTCATTGCAGTTAATGAACCGTGTGCATATTAGCTGTCAGCTCTCTGACTGGTTGTTCCATTTTTCATACCTTGTGGTGTAAGTCTTAAAATGATTGGCTGCGTTTTAGAACAAGACCAGACTCAGGTGCCAAACTGAGCAAATTTCATCGTTTATATAAGCCATTTAGAGCATTTCCATAGATCTGTGAGCGTGAGGAGAAGGTGCAGCGGTGCATTCACCTGTTTACAGATGTTGCACAGTGACGTCAGACTATCAGCTGCCAGTTTCTTTTTTTTCCAGCTAGAACTCACCGATGTGTGTGAAACTGAAAATGATTTGGCAGGATTTCATTCATTAACCCAAGTTTTAAATGGCGCGTCACACTCTATTTTCTAAATCCACCAGTGAATCAAACCAGAAAAGCTGCATTTCAAAGTGCGATTTGGGCTGAGTTGAGGAGATGACTTCCCTAATGAAGATCATGAACCGTTTGATCATCTTGTACGTGTGCCGCTTTAATGCCAAACTGAACATTTCAATCTGTTTTCTTTGTTAAACGATGGTGCAGATGAAGACCTCCACTCTCGGTCACACAGAATGGATTGTAAATTTGTCCCTAGCCATCTCTGGGACTCTGTACCAGCGGGGTCTGTGGCAGTTATTTTAGGAGCTTTGGTTTTCCATGTCACGCACATGGAGCTCCTCGAGCCAAAAGACAGGGGAAAAAACACAAACTCTACACATGGAGGCAACCACCCGCAGGTGATCCACAGATCATCCCACTGTCACTATACACTAGTTTGCCCTCCTCGGTTTTTCTGTTTGTTCAAAACAGCAAACGAATGCTGTTATTGTTGTAGTTGGGGGAAGAAATAACAGGGACTTAGTCACGCTGCAGAAAAAGTACCTAAGGGGAATCCACTTCCTCCAACAGGCAGCTCAGCTTCAGTGTATTAAGAGATGAGGAGGATGAGTAAGTTTGATGGGCTTTCACAGTAAATTCCCTTAGTTCTCTTCCTTCAAAGATATCCTCAAACCTGTTTTGGGGGGGAAATATTTTTTCACTGCATTAAAGATCCAACTCCTCAGTAAGCCGTCGCATCTCTGTGGCAGAATCCTGACACTTCACAGTCGCTGTTTATTCAGTACTTATGTTTTTTAATGGCCTTAAATGAATACCATACCCTATAATCTTTAAATGTTTGCAGGCTAAGGGTCATGTCCCAACAGAAGGGTTGAGTGCGTGTGTGTGTGTGTGTGTGAGCTGAGGGTCAAGGTTAGCTCAAGACATTGGGGCAGAGTGGAGCAAGCAGTGTTTTGGGTATGAATAGTGAAATTATAGGGTCAAAACCATGACTGTAGCTATAAGACAGGGGGTCACAATTTATCACTTTTCTTCACTAGTTTATTGAAATATAGAACCAAACTATATAGAACAACACCAACTGATCACCTCATGAATCATGTTAATAAACATTTTTGCCCCCCCCCCCCCCATCAGTTTTCCATGACAAATCACCAAAAAGCAGCGCACCTGCCTGAATCTAACTTAATGTTAAGTCCTGATCACAGTATCTTCACACCTGTAGATCCAGGCAACTGTTGACTTGTCACAGCAGGAGTGGGATTTTTTTTTGTCAAATCAATTTGCCTTAAATTACATATTCTCATAAACACTGCTATTTATGATGATAACTATATTGCCAAATCCATGTAGTGTTACAATGGGCAACACTCCATTCTATTAAAAGTGCGGTAAAACTAATGAATAACAGCTTTTTCCCCCCGACCACCGATCTAGATTTGGCAGTTATCACGTTGAGAATTTGAATGCAACATTAACAAATGGTGGACATTTGCAGAGTTGTTTTGCTCTGAGGATTCTTGTCAGGCGTCCCGGTGCTGGACAGCGAGCCAGCCAGCGTCATATTGAGCAGAGGAGGCAGGTCCATTCATCACTGGCTGGTGCAGTTCACTCAGCAAATGATACATTGGCAGCTGACAGATGTGGGTCAGTTTTATCGGCCAGAATGATAATCATCGTCTGCGCCACCATGAGTGTGATGTTGGAGGACCGGCGAAGAGGCTGCAGAGGTGCCGAGGTTCCCCCAAAAACAGAGTCAGAGTGTATCTCGATCCCAAATGAGGAGCTTCCTCTCAGCGTACGTCTCTCAGCAAGAGGGAGACCTTTTGACATATAACTGCAGGAAAAGCACAGGGGTGGACGATAAAATGAATGATGGCTGAATTCCATTTAGTTGCTTCAGTTTCACCATCACACCACCACACCATGAAGGGATGGAACCATCATTAATGTAATAATCAAATGAAATGTTTGCTGCGGGAAATGGCTCATTGGGAGATAACTGTCAAGTGATTTTAAGCATTTCTGAGGCAGAGGTTCTCAAACTGTGGGGTGGGTGGTAGGTGTCACGCATTGCAACGAAGAGCAGATGACTCATAAAAGTGCTTAAATGTTTGTATTTCAATTTTATTTTTTTTTAACATTTAAAATTGACTTGTGGGAAAAAATATACAAATAGCTTTTTCTCCTGGAGAGAATTCAAAACCAAAGGAATTACAATTGGGTCTACTACAAATATAGCAGAGAGTCCATTGAGTTTGAGTTAGCTCCTGTAGACTCTAATTTAAAGTTTCAAACAAGCGCTTTTTAAATTGCTTTTATGCATTTGATTGATCCACTGATGTAACAGAGCAGCCGATAGCTCCACGTTTGGAGGTACATGTATCTTTTTGTCACAAAGAGGATATTAATGTTAATGACATCGGCTCGAAAGCAAACCTCTGTAATGCTAAAGTGAATTTGTCATGTTCTGCAGGATGAAATGACATCATCTCTGTGTGGGAAAGCCGGGCAGCTGTGAACTCGTTCAAACACAAACTCAAAGCCTATTAGTGACGTTGAATTTTCCCCATTGACAAGTTTTGGCTTTTGTTAACTGCAACTAATTCATCTTTTGTGTGCAGACTAAAGGCACGCAAAGTACACAGCGCGCACAATGCGAGCTCGCAGATTATCCCTCATTTCAACAGGATGACAACTCTCTCTTGATAAAAACCCACTGTGAAAAACAATGCATCAGATTCCACCCCAATGCACGCGCTGATGGATTTGATGGAAAAATATGCAGTTTTTCACATTTTTACTTTATTCAGCCTCAGGCAAGTTGTTCTGTATTCACCCTTGTTTTTAAGCAAAACCAACGAGGAAGCGACCAAAACAAAGAGAAACAGGTTGATCCATGCACAAATTGACCAGCATCCTTTTACAAAGCTGGTGAACCATAAAAAAAATACAATGCCGTCTTTTCATCATCAGCCCAACCTCAGAACACAAAGGTGTGTGAGGTGCAGCGCGGTTCAGTCCGGGCTATTTACTGAGCAGCTTTATGGCAGAACTGCTAAGTCCGCTGCACTATAGGGGGTGGAGGAGGTTGTTGATGCAGATGCAGAAGAATGTGGAGGTGGACTGAGGAATGGCACAATGACACAACCTTGAAACTCTACATTTTAGTTTGAATCAAGCTGTTTCTGTGCGCCCTGGGAAGAGCTACCAAGACTTTTAATGTTCTTAATGATACATGAGATGAATAAATACCTCACAACCCCCAGTGTGATTTTGTGAATCTCTGCAGTTCCTCTAAATAAGCTTGATGTAGCAGTTTCCAAAGAATTATTTGTGTTCAGGTGCATGGTGCGGCCTTGTGGGACTGAAAGTCCTTGCTACGTTTCCTGGTTTGAATGTGACCTCATGTTATGAGACAGAAACGTATTGTACACTGGTAATAAGTAGCTGAATGTTTAAAATACCTACTAACAGTGAAAGCCATTTAGCAATGCACGCTTCCACCTGAGTTGTTTATGCGGTTATGTGCTGTTACGTCTTTGCACTGAGCGTTCGGTGACGCTGGGAGAGAAGCGGTGGGCGTGCGTGTCACCGATGTTTAGCCCATGAGTGGAGAGTCAGTCGGTGCAGTGTACTTCACTCTGCCTGTTGTTGTAATCCTCTGAAAATCAAATGTGCGCTGCTGCACCGGTCCACTACATGAAGGTGGGACATGCAAAATGAATGCCCGCTGCAAAACGTTTAACCTGACCATCCCTCAACGCATCTGTTTTTCCCTCCTTTTACCATTTTTTTTCTCTTTGCAGCAATGTGTTCAGAAATCTAAAAAGAACTGTTTTCTTTCAACATGCCCACAGAGTTACTGAGAAAAACTCACACTGCCACGAAGCAACTTTAGGTCTGTGATGTCTTTTATATTATGCATTAATTAACCAAATGGAACTAAGCAACTCTGGCACATACAAAATCCTGTGCTGTAAAATACAATGCAAGCAGCCATCCGTGGGTTTCTTAGGCCAATTTTTCTTTGTTTGTTTGTTTTGTTTGCGATGATGACGTGATGTTGGCTACGGTAGGGAAACAGAAAACACACAAAAAAAACAAGGATCAGTCAGTTCTTGTCATCTTGCTCTTAGTCACTCTCATTTCAGATGCAGTTTTGGGACCAAGGGTGAGTGGCGGGGTGTTAATAGTTGTGCGGTTCTATTATCACATTAACACCTGTGCTGTTGCCACGTTAATGCTGACTGAGCTGTTTACAGTAAGACTACTCTCTCTCTCTATATATATATATTTTTAGTCAAAAACAATGCATGCAGAAAGATTTAATTATAACCCTCATTTCCCCCCTATGTCCGCTGAATGGCTATTTCTGTGTCTTTTTATTTTTGGGGTGGGAGTATTGGCTTCTCAATACGAGCAGGAGGCTGGGGAGAGATGCTATTTGAGGTAATGGACACATTTTGGAGCTGCTGAAGCACAATCAGAGGGCTATAGAAAGCAGAGTGGGTTAGGCTGTGCAGTGCTTCCACTTTTGCACTCCATGCATGTTTTGCTATTGCCCATGTAAAGCACTGGATTATGTTTAAATTCATTATATCATGCTAATTGCTAGATTTATGTCATCTGAATGTATGTCTTCAGAGTGGACTGTAAAACTCCCAGATGAAATGTTTTTAAATTTTAATTGTGAACAGTGACGCTGCAGGTGAGAAGACAACAAAGGAAAAAGCCCGAAGCTTTAAACACACACAGTACCTCAAACCAGACTCCGTCCAGAACTCATTAGATGGTTTGTGCATAAAGCAGGAGTGATATTAATTCTTCTGCAAGGCCAGTCTGGGGACCTGGACCAGCGCACCATCACTACATCCTGCCAGTCTGTCTCCTCTGATGATCAATAGCAGCGAACAGAAGGCAGCTGGAAGCTAGCTTCTCAAAACTTTTGTAGTGTGCCAACTCATTTTGGTTGGCACGCCTCGATTAGTCTTTAATCTCACTGGCCTTTGCTAAATCCTATTCATCATTGATAAAATAAACTGTCAGCTGAGGAGTCGTAAGCCTGCACAATAAAAATGAGGACATTTTGGATACCTCTGCAGATTAGATATTTATTTATGGTTAAATGCAAAAAGAACTTACTGACTTTAAGGCAATTAGGATGCCGTTTGGCCAGATTTAACACATTCAGCGTTAGATGGATGGTAGGGCATTATACACCATAGGGCACATTATTTTTTAAAAAGAAGTCTGAATTTATTGGTGCTTATTCAGTCTTAAAACTGGATGGGGGAAAAAAGACAACAACCCTAAACTCTACAGAAATAAGTCTGGTATTTCTTCTTTTCTCTTTTTTATTTACCTTGACCAAATCAACAGCTGTATGTGTCTTTGTTAGCAGTTAGCATGCTCACATTGCTTAGACTCCACTCGTGCCACAGTTGAGCCAAAGTATTGCTTGGACTGTAAAGTATTGCTTTGACCAAAAGACAAGCAAAGTCTGAGATGTCCTTTAATGGCCACCGTACAGACAATAGAAAGCTCATTTTGGTAACAACCCGGCCTTTCCTCTGTTTTCATCCCCGCGCTCACGTAAATGGCAGGACAAAGCACTGATGTGCGACGAACATTACGGAGGTCATGATGCTGCAAATGTGGCCACAGACCTCTAGTCCCGTTTCTGTGTAATTGACACTTATCATGGACAGTTCAGGTGCACTCTCTTTCGGTTCCAGATAAGTGGTTTAGCTAACAGGAACAAACTGTGTGTTTGCTAACAACGTATGTAATTGCCCACCACTTATGTTGCCGTGGTGCTTCTGTTCTTGCGGAGTAAAATGTTACAATATCAGACAGGAATGTTGTTTATTCCATCGTGACCTCTGTCATGTTTACCTGTGATTGTAGCAGCTCCAGTAACCTGATTTAACCATATTTTAGCTTTCTGCAATGATATTGAAGGGATATTAGTTTTTGCATTCAATATACACATACTCTCTGATTCACAAAAATAACATAATCTCTGTGACGTTACATTATCTGTACAGGAACATGGACATAGTGTTGCAGTGGTTTTCCCGGTCACCTCTCCGATCCCGACTTAGCGGTTCTCTGTGTCTCTTATGTTACTGAGGGTTTTTGCCCTTGTGCATGGATTCATAAAAGATAAGATGAGATGAAACTTTATTGATCCCCGTGGGGGGGGAAACCCTGTCACTGCAGCGGTGAAGAAATGGGTTCGAACAGGAAAAAAGCAAACAGAATTCAAAAACACAACTAGGATATAAAAACGAGCAAATCAAATGACAGAGAAGTTAAAGAATGAAGCGACTTATAAAGATCATAAACATTTGTATGGTCGTGCAAATATATTGAGGTGTTATTAAGAGAAGACTGTTAAAGTGGGAAGTACAGGAGGGATATTAATGGATTTATTTGCAGTTGTTAAACACAGCTTAACTTCTTGGATGAGTATTGATTTGGTGATTTGAAATAAAAGTTGGATATAAAAATGAAATATAACACAGCATATCTTTAAATGTTTGGTCACATTGTTAAATCAAGCCCAGAGTAGATAATTTAAGAGCTTGTCAGAACTAGCCTCATAAAAAAAAAAAAAAGCCAGCGCAGAATGAAATGGAAAAATAAAATAAGAAGGTAAATGTGGAAACAGCACAACGAGTTTATCATTGCCACACAACCAGCGAACGGCTGCATTTGTTTATGTGCATGATTTAAAGCTCCCAGCCAGCGGGGACTCGGTGTGTATTGGTGTTTGGCTCTGTCTAGACGGGGAGGGACACGTTCGCTGCAGGCGTACAGCACACTGCAACTACAGCTCTCTCTGGCTGTCTCACTCTTTGTCTCACCACCCCAGCCTGTCTGTCTCTCGCTCTGTATCAACACGTTCCGTCCTCTCTCCGCGCAGCGGGGGGTGTCAGTGTGAGCGGGGGGGGGGGGGGGCTTCACGGCTCTTGAGCCGGCGGAGTTTGATGCTGTACACCTGTAGTGAAGTGTCACACGTGTGCTCTGTGAGAGGTTTGAAGGGAGCTGAAGTGTTTTTGTGGTGTTTATTTTCCAGGAGGCCGCCGGTGGTTGACCGACAGACAGGTGACCCACAGTGGAGAATTATGCAAACAAACAAACAACAATTTGTCAAATTCTCATAATGTTGCAGGTTGGCAGTATCGACCCATACTGAAGTTTATAGGCAAGTACTCTCTCTGTTTGGGAATGCAATAATTAGCTGGTACAGTGGTCCTATTGAATCAGATTGTGTTTTAGACGACAAACTAATAGTGACAATGTGTCTAAATGACCTCAAAGTCTGTGCTGCAGTTTTGCTTGAAATGCTAGGGCTTGTGCGCCGGATACAACCATTGTTGACTCTGTAGGACAATGAGTTAACTATATGAGTCAAACAGCCAGCTGCAGTGCAGAAACAGTGGTTTGTGAGCTGTAGTTTCCCCAGTAAACGCACCGACATCTATGCTCGACTCAAGCCGTTAACTCATGGTTAGCGTTTCCTGCCGACTCTGAAAAACAGAGTCACAGGCTGGACTGTTGCGCTCTCCGTGTTTACGCATGTGCACACAAATCAGAATCAGAATAGCATTTTGAGTGCTGGGTTGTACTAAAATGTAGCCTTAAAGTATAGTTTTTTGGTCACCTCTGAGGCTCCAGAGAAAAAGCTCATTCCAGGTGCTGATTAAATTGCTGTTAATATAGAAAACAAGGAGGAACCATGTCAGGGGACAAAGGTCGGTTGACCCACAATCTGTGTTTGTGTCAGAGTTGCATCATCTTAAGGACTGAACAAGCAGTGTCCTCTGTTTCTCCCCAGCTCCGTGTTCCCTCTCCCAGAAACCTCCTCAGTATTCATACGTTTCACTGTCAGCCTTTCATCTACTCTCTGCAGCACCTCCTGCATTAGTGATTCAGTACACAGTAGATCATTTATAAACATTAAAATTTCAGTACCTCTAACTTTTCGGCCAAGATGTTCTCGGCAAATATTTGCATGCATGCGCGCAGGAAAGATACTGTACATGAGTTTGGAAAATGTCTGAATTGTTGCAGCGAACACAGTAGTGATAAACAAGTGTGATAAAAACCTGGCAGATGTGTTTTTATATCGATTTATATACAATAACTTGGCTGAATGGCTTCCTTTCACCTCAGTAATTCATCAAAATGTATAATTCTTATGCCTGCATAAAGTAAACCACATTACATCTTCAAAAATTCAATTCAACACAGACAATAAGCCGGGGGCTCATAATGTGTTGAAATTACATGCATGTACCATGTACAAGGTAGCATATAGAGCGACAAAGTCAGTGTAGGGAGGATGTTTAGGTGGACAGATGGGACAGTTCACAAAATGATTTGTTTCCCATGTGATTTAATTCCCCCTTGTGAACCAGAAGTCAACATTAATTGTTTTAATCGGGTAGTTATTTTAACCCATGGTGTTTTTCCAAACCAGAGTGGTTTTGGTGCCTGTGCCAAACCATCGCAGGTTTCTCAGCAAGCTTTCTGAAGTGCGATCAAAAAAATGTTGGTACTCTTTTTGCTTTTCCTGAATGCAGCACACCCTGGTAACCCTTTGTGCAACAAAGGTGACCTGTGAACACATGCAGGTGCACTTGTTGCATTCCTGACGATGCAAATTTTGCACGTTATCATCATGGACGTCAAACTTAAACGAGCAGCAGACATCAAAACCCGGCTGTGAGTGCAACCAAGAGCGTGGTCCTGGTGAATTTGTGCCCTATGCGTTGTCAGACTCTCGAATCAAACTTGGCTGCACTGCTATGAGGAATCTGAGGAAGGACCTTTGGTGCAAACAGCACGAATGTGGTCTAACAGCACTTGTGTGCTCCATCATGGCAACACGAGCACAGCAAATATACATTTTTATAGTATAAGAAAATACGTTTTTTTTGCTGCACCAACAGAAACTTCCCTCCACTCACTCGCTTCACCTTCTCAATCTCACTCCCTGCGACTTCTTCCTCTTCTCAAAAATGATATTGGCCATTTTGACACAGGAAGACACCCAGCATGCATTGTAGGTGGTGATTTACAAAGTCATACCAGGTCTTCCAAAGAGCGATCATGTGGCACGAGTGACTATTATGATGTATGACCTTGCATGGTTACTAACTTGAAATCCACCAAATTTTAATCAGTTAGAGTTTTGACTTGGCTTTGTTTAGGGGCTTTGTTATAGAGCCTTTCATAACTTGAGGCTGGTAACGGACATGGTCCTGGCATGAAAGACGCTTCTGAAAGAAATGCATTAGTTGGTGTGCTGTCCACGAGTGTCCATCAACTGGAATCCTACAGATGAAAGTTCATTTTATGTCACCAACTGCTATGATACTAAGCCCTCTTGTCGCTTACTGTGACAAAATAAAAGGAAGAAGTTGGGTTATCTGGGAGTTTTTTTTAGGCGGTAGAAACTAACCTTAACCATAGCTTCAGAATCAGCTCAAACATGGTTAATGAACACAGTTTAATCAGCCGTTTATTAACTCAAGGTATCCATAGCAACAGTTAGAGGTCATCATTCTGATCATTTTAACTTTATTTCTGAGAAATCACGTTTTTTCCTACAGCGTGGTATTACAGATGGCTCTGATGATCACACTCCATTCCATAATCCTCAGACAATGTTGCTATGGTGTAGAATCAGAAATGCGGCCATAGTCAAATTCATCCAATAGTGACCCAGTGATTGCATTCAGTGTTTCTCACTTTTTTATAGTCATGTCCTCTCTTTATGTTTTTATGTACACATAAAAGTTGCACATCTTTTGTACCAGTAATTCAACTGTTTCATTCCCGTCCAAGCAATGGACCTAGTCCAGGAAGTAATCCGCTGAAGTATTCACCTCCTGTTGTCTATGCGGAAAATTAAAGGGACTTTTGATTTGGGAACCGTGAACACCTAAAATAACTCTGAATCTCAGTGGAGGAAATGCCACTCCTCACCTCCATCTGCTCTGTTAATTTTGTATATTAAGACTCTTTGCCATGAATTATCGCTTACTTAACCTACTTAATCTCTTGAGCCTGAAGCTGCCTTTCAGTCCCTATAACTAACATGGTGTAACTGCATGTTTCAGCCATTAAATAGTGTGTTAAACATACTATCCCTTTGTTTTTAGAGGTGGAAGAGATGTGAAAATTGCATCTTTTTCAGATTTGCACCCTAATTTATTAGATGAATGCATGCAAATTGCTGTTAGGTTAACCAGTTTACGTTAAACCATGCAAATATTACCCATCCAAGCTGATTTATGTGAAATGCATGTGAATATACATAGTGATGAATAGAAAACTCCTTTAAAACTCAAACCACCCTAAGTGTTTCAGGTTTGTTGACATTTTATATTTGCGGCGCAACATGATAACGGGGGAAGGGTAGGACTGGATTGCAGTTAAGTGCAGGTGGGACATTAACCATGCATCCACCGTGTAACTCCGATAGCGAGTGTTCATTTAAATTCTCTGTCGTCTTCATGCAGGGAGTAAACAGAGCAAAAGGCCACCTCGTGTCGTTTGGAAACAGCATCTGTGGAAGCCAGAGGTCGAGAGTCTTATGTACCCGAACATGTGGTGAAAAATAGCTGGGGGAGGAGATTTTAACACCACATATCATTAGACCTTAATTAGTAAAATGGGCTTTAGGGACTAGGCTTCCCATCTGCCTCCGTCTGACATACCTCGTCCTTCACATTTCATCGAGAAGACGAAAGTTTGAGTGGTCGCCTGTCACCGCGTAACTGCAATAAGGCTCATCTGCCACATCGGGGTCTGTGAGTGTATTAGTAAAGTGATTTGTGTTAACGACACAACATCTGTCCCAGGTTGGTGTATGGTAGGTCCAGGCGCTTTCATCATTTCCTCTCCCGATCAGTCTCGAGTTTAGTCTTTATCTTATTTAAAAAGGACTAAATATGTGTTTATTTGTGTCATGTACAGACTTTTGGTCATTGACTTTTGCCCATATCACCCAGCCTTGATTATGCCCTTTATCAATCAATCACTTACCAGGTTCAAAGACGGCATTGATAAGCAAAAACCATATCTGATTTCATTTTAATTGCTTTCCCCTTTGAATCACCTTGTGCTGTGGTGCACTGCTCCTGCCATGCTTGAATCGCTCACTGAAAGGCCTGTTCTGTAGCTTGGATTTCATGTTGGAGAGGAAGAAGGAGTTGCAGTAAGATAAATCTGGTGAGTTGCGCAGATGGAGGGCAGTGATTGTTTAGGTGCAGCCAAAAAAAAAAATCTATTTTTCACTTGTTTTAAACTTATTTTAAGTGCGGCGTGAACAAGTGCGGTCTGGTGCACTCCCCAGTTGTCATTGTTCCACTCCACGTTTTTTGCTCCTAATGTCCTTCCTCAGATGGAGCAGCGAGGAAGAACTCAGTGCTGGCAGTCTGACCATTAAGGATGAATTTATGTTACATAGTCCCATGAATTTCAAAGAAAACAACAATCATGCTGTCTTTCACCCTCCAGACCTTAATAACCTTCTTAGGTCTTGGAGTCTGGGTTTCGTCTGCTTGGTCTCTAGACCCTCCTTATGTTCCCGGTGACGATCCTCCACTTGAAGCTTGGGTTTGACACAGAATTTGCTCAGGTTTGATGTTGAAGGTGAAATGCAAATTGTCTGCAAACACCTGCAAATGGTCACAGTAATACGTGTAACACATGATCACCCTGATGATCGCTATTGATTGCACATAGGCCTTGCTGATTATTTGATTTTTCCCAAGTTTGGTCATTTAATCTCCTGTTGATGGACGAAATGATTAATCAGCCAATCATTTCAGCGTGGTTAAAACAACATTCCCAGTTATAATCAGGACTTTCGCTGCATGTCATCAAACACACTCTGGAAAAAGGAAAACTAATTAATCAAATAAAGCTCCACCAAATGACCGTATCATCATCCGAGTGTCCTTTGTCTTTAATAAGGAGCCTCCTGAGGCCTTACTTGTTGACAGTGTTTCACACAACCTTTCTGATCATTTTCTCCAGACTCGTGTGCTACCTCCAAATAAAACACAGCATTTTAAATCATTTTTCCTGCTGAAGTTTCCACTGCGGCTCGAGGAACAGGCCTCTCCTCGCTCCACTTTCTGCTGTTGGTGTTGCATCATCAGAAGTAGCAGCGGAGAAACTGCTCTATCCACCTAGTGCTCGCCGGGCCTACAACCATCACAGTGTCTGCTCATGTTGAACAAAATGGACAGAGGAGTATCTCAAGGCTTATCACTGGCATTGTATTACCCAGAATTCCTTTTGCCTGTGTTATGCTCATCTCTCTCGCTCCTGATCCACATTTGGCATGGCTGGATGGTCATTTTGCCAGGGGAGAATTGGAAGAGATTGTGTGCAGCCCTTCAGTATGTTCTCCCTTCAAGTCTCTGGATTTTTTTCCGTGGAGGAGAATAGCAGCTAAGCAACAGTCTAGAGAGAGGTAATTGCTTCCCGGTGATGAGATGAATTGACATTCGCTGTGCAGCGGTGCTGTTTATTTCCCCGTCTGCCCCTTTCCATCGCACACAGGAGCCAGTTCAGGAGTGTGTGCGACCGAAATGCATCACCTGATTCAAGAATTAATACAATACATGGGTCTGTGACTTCAGACGTCGGCAGCGCTATTCAAATTGATACAGAACCGTTCATCCACAGTGAAGGAGAGTGGTTTCTCCTCGGCTAACGGAGTCTTTGATGGGTATCTCTTACCATCGTGCCTCAGTGCATCTGAGCGTTTGTTGCCTCCAGACGCAGTGGAGAGAAAAGAACACATCCTGCAGAACTGACAGGGTTTATTCTTTTTACTGTCAGAGCTATTTGTAAAACAACTACGCTTTGGTGACAATTCTTTGAATATTAACAGTGTGCACTTCTTTTTTTTTTTTTTTTTTGGAAATCTCTACCAGAAGCTTTAACGCTTCATAGTGAAAGTTGAATGCAGGTAACACCAAAATCGACTGACAGCCTCTCTCGGGTTTATGGATGTGGATATTCATGTGGAGGCTGCAGGCTGAGGAGGTGGAGGAGGAGGAGGAGGAGGGTAGACTGGGGGGGGCTCCTGACAAACATTTCTATAACATTACCTTCACAGCGTGGCATTCGTCAGCTTAGCGACTTCCCGCTCCCGCTCCTTGTCAAGCGCTGCTGTCACCGCTGCTGCGTGTTTTGCGGCTTTACCGCAAAAATTCATTAGCAGGGACTGAGGCTGAAATGAAATAAACGTCTTTTTCTGCCTCATCAGGAAGATTCAAACTGAGTGTGAGTTACGTAAGCACTGCTAAATTTATCAATGCTCATTTTATGCAAAGCCTGAGCTCCCAGGCGCAGACTGTGTGATGTTCAGAATGGGGGAAGGCTTTTGTTTCCCTGCAAGCCATTTGATTTCTATTTTAGTGCCTGGAAAAACAAGATTTTAAAAAGGTCATGCTAATTTTAGTCGTGTTTTCTTGGAGGAAAAGGGAGACGTGTGGCTTTTTTTTCCCCCCTTTTGCTCAAACGCGCGCGCAGACAATCAAAGCAGACCTCTGACAGTTTACAGCTGTGGTTGCGCAGGGGATTACAGTCAAGAGTGAATGGCAGGCACATGCTACGTCTGCATATGCTGCTCCCCTCGGTGTGTGTGAATGAAGCAGAAAGGGAAGAGAAGAGAGAAGCAAGAGTGTGTTTTTCTGCGCACGTTAAAGGAAGAGGCGTGGAGGTGCAGGGATCTCTCAGTCTCTCTGTTCGCTACGTTCCCAGTGAAGTCTGAAAGTTGTCAGATTCAAAAGTGGAGAGTCCCAGGTCTCACACAGGATCTTTGTAGACAAACACAGCAGCTTTCCCGCTTTTTTTGATATGCTGTCTCTTCCTCCTCCATGAAACACACACACACACTTGTCTCACTGCACTTCTGACGACCTTCTCTGACAACATTCACTCTTTAAACCGTAACCTAAACCCCCCTGTTCATTCCTAATTCCATACTTCTAATCCGCATCCCAACCTAAACTTAATCCTAATTCTGTCAGTTGGCAGGTTATTTTGCCATTTCCAGCCTGAAACGTCAAGACTTTGTATTTGTCACATGTGCAGGGTTTGTTTTCATCCACCTATCCATCATTTATATCCACTTATCACCTTCGGGCATATCCCAGCTCACACTGGGCAAGAGGTGTTAAAATGCGGATGGCCAATCAGCAGCCTCACGGGGCTAAAACATGGAGACAGACAATCAATTATACCCACTTAACCTGCGCGTCGTGGGAGTGCTGGAAGAAACGTGGAGAATATCTACATGGAAAAGAGGAAAACATGCCAACTGCTTTTATGGTTTAATGCTAACCGCTTATGCCCTCTGTTAACCTACAGTTAATTCACTTGTTTTTATATTTAAAAGTGAAAATACTAAAAAAAAAAAAAAAAAAAAAGTGAATTCCTCAGAGATGAAAGGATAATAGTTGCGCAACTAACTAATTAAGCAACTAATTAAGTGAGTATTCCATGAAAGTATACCTCCAGGGAAGAGTTATGCAGGATTTTGCAAAAAAGAGAAAACCTTAATGCAATTTTTCTTGTCATTCCACCTTAAAACTTTTGTAGCTAGACCTCTAGCTACACACACACAATCTGGTTATCAACATAACTTAAGGTGTTACTCCAGCTCTCCATCCCTGCTCATCTGGGAGATCAGAATTCAACCTGGAATCAAACAGCCCTGCAGAGAGTCACTGTTTGATCTGCAAAGCATTTCAATGTCCTGCACTGCTTCTGTTCAGGCGGCCCCAGCAGCTGCAATCAGACTGTAATGTTAACATGTCACTTTGCTAACTATGACAAGTTAATAACGTTACTGACGTCAGTAAAAATATTAAATATAAAACTGTTTGGAATCGTGTTAATGTGGTTTTATTCCCCAAGCTGTCAGATCGATGTTTACAACTGATGGTGTTTAAAACGCGCCTCTTACACTGTTCGGTATCAGCCGTACTGTAAACGTTACTGTTGTTGACATTTTTTTTTCTCCCACCTTTATGCATGGCTGCGCTGAGATCCCACTCGCCATAAAAAGAAACGCCTTCCTCACGCTCCCCACAACAATCCAGTGACTCACCTCCCATTTATGAAGCCCACATCCACCCTGATAGTACTACAGCCGAGTTTTACATATGAAACTCTCCCTGTTCCTCTTCAGCTCTGCTGATCTGTATATTTCATATGATGCAGAGCATCACGGATCATTAAACATTTGCAACACAATCAGCGTTCCCACGTTCAAAATGGAGGAGGGGAGCAGCTCTGCGAGGAGCCGCTGGATCCTGATCAAGCCTCTATGCTAGGGATATGTTTTTGCTACAGACCACACTGCCTGTTACCATGACAACAAACAGAAATTTCCCTTCATACACTTCACCCGAGTGCTTTTCAACACTGAAACCATCCTCCCCTCTCCTCCCTCCCCACTCCCCCCCAAAGTTACTACCCGCTTCTCTGCTCCCAGCATCCTCGGGAGTTTGGGGAATACACTTCAATTGATCTCCTGCAGACGAGCGGAGCGAGACCGATCACATGACTAATTCAGATGTCAGTGAGATCACTGCCTCGCTTCTTCCCTCTTTTCAAGCGGCATCAATTTGAGATCGAGCCACTCTGGCGGTGACTGAATCGCACAATCTGCATCAGAATGAATCGAGCTGCTGTTCATGATTGTTTTGAGGGGTGGGGGTGCTCGGCGGCGACCCAGCTGTGTGACCACGTCGGACATCCATGCATCAACCGCCTTAGGAGGCTGTGTGGGGAAACGCTGCGTCTGGCCTGCAGTGAAGGCATCAGCGAGGTAGAGAAGGATGCAGTCAGTCACCTGTTTGGTCTCTTCCACCACATGAGCAAAGAAAACACATTTTTTTTTTAGGCTCCGAACAGAAATAGACTCACCTCCACCTTACCTTGGAGACAGCCTCCGATGATTGGCAGCAAGGATACACTTACACATCGTGGGAGGCCCCGACACTGAGAGGACAGACCTGCTGAGTACAGATGCCAGGCCAGACCTGGGCCTGTTTTGGACACTTTGACCCTTGACCCCTTTCCATTCTCACACCTTGAAGTGTCAGAGACGGATGAAGATCTGTCAGAGGCTCTATTCTGGGCGTGCGAGTGCAGCTCTGAGCATCTGAGATTTGACATTTTGACAACGGATGGCGCTTTCTGTCTTTTAAAAATATTAAACCCCAGAAGGCCCTGATGTAGGGAAAAAAAAAAAAGCAGAAGGCATGAACATTCAAACAACTATGTCCATAAGACAGTTCTTATTAAACCAAAAAGAAAAATATATATATATCTGACACGATCCATGTTTGTTAGGAGGCACATTTGGATTAAATTCACACTAAGGGCATTCTTATCAGAGTAATAACACCTTTATTCTGACAACCCAAACTGTGATTTCTTCTCACTTTGTGCCCAGAAAGATTTGAAACCTAACAAGCTGCTTAAGCCTCCCAACTTCAAAGCAGCTGTTGGGCTGTGAGATAAATCCAATGGAAATCGCTGATGCTTTCGATGTAACGCGGTTGATTCTCACTTTTTTTTCCCCACTCACCTTTTCCTGAGACATCGTATAATGCAGTTTGCCAGGATGTTTTAGTCAACTCACCTATTTTTATATTAGTCTGTGCAGCCGTCCATCTGTCTGTCCCTGTCCCCTGACCTCTAATGCTCTATGCCTACGTGAACCTATTGCCTCGGACGCAGATAAATATGACAGCAATACTGTAAAATGCTACATCTAGCCTTTACAGCACATCCATCCAATGCCATTGACTGTCAAATACAATAAATTGAGAGTGAAAGGAGTATGCCAGGGGAGTAAGTCCAAGGTCAGCACCACTGGATCTAAGTGCAGAAGCTGGTAAATGTTCCCCTGGGGAGGTCACTGGCCTGAGTCATGCTGTATTTGTCTGGCAGAAGGCCGACTGACATTTTGTGGATGTAAAAGAACAGTTTGTCTATAGCGGCGGGCACAATTGTTGCTGACAACTTTTTTTCATCCGCAGCCCCGCGACCGGAGCGTTGTTTGTAAAGGAGCGGGCAGGTAGCCTGTGGGATTTGGCTGATTGGGTTTCAGGGGCCAGCAGCGCGCAGTGTAGCGCGGCGGCGTTGGGTTTCCACGCAGAGGGGAAGCAGCGAACGCCAAATTCACTGGCATGAATGTATGAGAGCAGCCTCGGACCATGTGGCGAGATATTGTTTCCTGTCAGGTGTTGTCTTACACCTCTGAGTGATGGGGTCTTTTCCTGGAAGACAGTAGCAGACACTGACAGAAGCAACAGAAGCTGTGACAAGTGTGACGCCGAGACGGGGCAGCAGCAGCACTCCGACTTGTTTTCCTCAGTATATGTAAAGCTTATAATTAAACTTTGCTGACACTGAAACAGCATTAACCTTGACTCATCTCAAAAGTAATACACACATAATTCATTGCTTCTCTGGGAAACTTGAATTTAAAGTCCACTTGTGTATTTTCATCACTCATGCTTTGCAAACTCCAAACTTTTTAATCAAGTGCGATTTTGAGGGTCAGCTTCCTGACTGAGGATAACAACAAGGGCCTTTGGGTTGATGGCTCATATCCCCTTGAATCTGAGACAGCTGGCTATATGCACTTAAAGTGTGTAGTGTGCACCAGAAGCTACTCAGGGTCTGGTTGAAATAATGCAAGTATGGAAAAAGCAGAAACCTTATTAGGCACAATGTAAATCACAATAACAATGTTAAAAATGCAAAAACATGTCACTGCTGTCCCTATGCATGGTAACTTGATTTAGTCCATATTAGAAAAGACATTTTGATCAAACCTTAAATATAAAGACAAGCTAAAACATTTCAAACTGCAGGAAGGACAAAATAAAGACTGAAAGAACAATTCAGTTTTTCAGTAAATGTGCAAAAAAAACAAAAAAAATCCCAGTGAATGTAAAGTGCAGAAAAACAAAAATCCACAAAATCAACACACGTTTAATGTTTTGCAGTTGTTTCAGACTGATTCATTTGCTCGCATTCATAGTTTATGCAAATACAACCAGAAACAGCCAATGACGTGTGCTGCATGGCTGCTTTTTCAGGTTGGCTCACAGTGACGAAGCACTGAATCTGTGTGAGTTGGTTTGGGTGTGTGCTGAACATTTAATGCCTGTCAGTGTTTGTGTTTGCTTTGTGCGTGTGTGATTGTGTAGGAGTACATAAACATATATATTCACATATCTTCAGCACTGGTCTAATTTCCCTCACTGCCACTTGATCCCGTAGTCGTACATCGACTTTTCAGGGTCGCCGTCATGCACAGCAAATTCATGACACCTTTTAGCTTCTCAGAGGTTTGTGGAGCATTAAAAATGATAAGGTGAGCTTGAAGGTGAGCGGTCTGCATCCTCACAGGAGTTGCAGCGCACGGACCGGCTGCACCCTGACCATCACCAGCTTGATGGATGAACTGGTGTTTGTCCAAGAGTCAAGTAATTGCACCACAACGGACCCATTTAAAATATTTAAACAGTGTCGAACATGAATGGCCCAGGCATCGAGTTTCAAAAGCAGCCACCGTAAAAGGCCACTGTGGATGAAAACATTCTGTCACTGCGATACTCAGCCCCTGCTGACAGAGCTGATTCTGTCTGAGGGACACAAGTGATGTACATAAACATGTCCCAACAGTTCAGCCAACAGCAAACAGAACAGATACAGTCAGCGAGCGGGACGTGCTGAGCTTTAGCAAATTAGCTCCTCTGTATGTTGACACCAAGTGATGGATTGCATCACTCCATTTTGGTTTTTTTTAATAGTCAGAATACAGTGGCAGAGTTTGTTATTGATTTGTTTTTCTGAATGAAACAATGTTTTAATATAGATTTCCAGAAAAGATGTCGTGGTCGAACAACAGGATATCACAGCATATCGGAGAAACTGTCACATGACCAAAGAAGAGAATAACCTGCTTCCCTCTGTCTTTGTGGATTATAATTACACCATAATCACAACTGGGTAAAAGTGACGGACCCAAAAAATCAGGAAAAACACAACTTTGTTCGATGTGAATACAAGAAATTCATATTGACTGGGATATTCATAAGGCTGCTGACACCAGCCTGGCCTGGTGGTTAAACAGTGTTGTGTCTTTTATGGAACAGGGTATGAAACTCCTGTGAACAGACTAATTTGTCACCTAATTTATGTGTTGAGCTCTGTAGTGACAGCACCATTAAAGCAGTGAGCACATTTCAAGTGACAAGTGAAAGCAGCGGGGATGCGCAGTAAACGCAGGTGATTTGAATCATCAGCATCAGAACAGCGTGGCGGAAACATTTCCACAATGTCTGAACACAAAGCCGACTGTGATGGAGACGGGGGGTAGTACGACGCACAACACTGCGACTCGTTTCTGTTTGCTGCTTCTCTGATTCTCCAAGCTGATGCTAGCAACGATAGCCGAACTACATTTGAACTAGAGGCCGGTGCAATCTCCTGCACTGCCGTCCTGTGTGGTTGACTCTTCAGGTGCTGTTAGCACCTGATCGGGAGAGAGTCTGAGGTGGCATTGTATGAGCTGTATGACCGGGATGTGTTAAAAAAACAAAACACAGAAGGATTTAAGTGTCAAACATTCAAAAATGAACTGAAATTGCACAGAAATCACAGTTTTGACATGATGTCTGAAAGGGCGATCGCACTGTTTTCTTGGCGGATACACCTATGAAGCAGGGCTTCCTGCGCAACTGGTGATCAAATGTAGATTAACATCCTGCTGTTACTACCACACGAACTGGCATAAGAACAGGAAGGAAACAGTAGTATCGTAAAGTCAAGCTCTTGCTTGATTTAACAGGGTTTTTTGTGTCACACACATCTTAAAACTGCAAAAAACCAAAACGTGAAGGTGGTGCAAGACAGGAGCAAACATGAGGCTTGATGTCTCAAAGGAAAACAGTGGATTTTGCTGCTCATGCGTTCTTTATTGCCCCCAAGACACAGCACAACCAGTGTCTACGGCATGAATCGCTGCAGAGCGTCCACTGATGTGAGCATACTAACTAACCAGCCCTGGCCTCGTTTTGTAATACCGCTTTGAATCTTATTCTCACAACCTGCTCCAGGCAAGAATGTGAGTTGAGAGGCCAGCTCGTCCACGCAGCACCTTTAAAACACGAGGTAAAACAAGAGATGTGTTGGCTGTTATTGGAGTTGAGCGTAATGCAGCTGCTCTGTAGGTGCACTGGACCATAACTGAGCGGAGGATTGAATAACGTATTCGTCAAGGTCACACATAAGGTGTACTGAAGAAAAACACCAGTAACATTAACACTGCGTATTAATAAAAACAAAAATCTATATTTATAGATAAAAAACTGCATAAACAAGAAGTATATGATCGGATCCACAAAAAAGTCTTCAAGCACTTCTCTTTTCTGAATTTTTATTGAATATATTATATTTTTTCTTTAATCAACATTGCACATATTCCATTTTCAATCACATCTCATATTGCTGTCTACAAAATGTTATGAATGTAGAAAATCCAGAAGTTGGAAGGTTTACCAAAAAAATAAAACAAAGAAGAAAACAAACAAACAAACAAACAAAGAAAAAAAAAACCCAACAGGAGAATTAAGGTCAGAAGTGACAAGCTCCAAAGATACAGAGAGAGAGAGAGAGAGAGAGAGAGAGAGAGAGAGAGAGAGAGAGAAGAAGAGGAGTGAAAGAGAAGGAGAGGAGCACCCTCAGGAAAAGAATACAAACATACTTTGGGGTTAGGATGCATTTTTCTCAAAACAAAGCATCATGCAGAATAAAAGCAAGGCTGGCCAAAACTCACATGGATATTTCTCAACACCTGAACTGTAGAAATATTTTACATGTTCGTTAATAGTTGACTGTCGCTTGTCAAATTTGCCGAGCGAGCATGATCTCCCTTCCTTTCGTTACGAGCACCGAGGCAGCGGCAGATGGGCCGTTTGGGTATTAGGCATACACATACGTGAAGCAGTTACATCGAAGGAAACGCGCCCCCTCTGCCACCGCCTCCACCGTCACCCGGAAAAACAATTATCAATTGCCGTTATTAAAGACTATCCTCACTGCATGGGTCGAGCGCAGCAGCAGCTCTGACGGCCGCATGTAGATACGTGTCCACCTCTGCAGGTGAGATGATTGTGAGAACCACGATGAGCGATGGAGATATTCTGGATCCTAACCAGCGTATAAATGCGACCATGGCCTTGGCTGACCAAACTGCACCAGCTTGCATAGACTCCTGATTATTATAGGTGTGAGTCCCAACCTCATCCTGTCAAATTCATCCGTGTGTTCTGTCTGTCTGTGTGCTCGAATCTTCATCAAGCGCTTTAATGCAGTTCTACAATGTAGACTGATGAATCAGAGACATCTTGTGCAAAAAAACCCCCCCACATTAACACGTGTGTGACAGTCAAAGTTAGACATGCTTCAGGATTCTTGGCCTATACATTTGGAGGCTTGCTGAGGAGAAATGTGCCATGGCGCCCCACGTGTAGTCTGCTGAATGCGACACGACAAAAAGATCCGCTGCGGTCGATGCAGGCTAAAAGTACACAGCGTCTAATCATCAGTTAATGTTCTGTGCTTTCAAAAGGGGCATGTGGGTCTTTAAGACCGTCAGCAGGCCGTTAAATCATACGTTTGATGCAAGAATTGCAGCAGTAACGGGAGCTCAACACAATGCAGTGAAGAGAAACATGTGGAAATAGACCAAATATGACCAAATGCAGCAAGCATGTGTTTAAAGATATTAAAAACACAACCAACAAGTGAATTTAGTTTGGGGGTTTTTTTTTGCATTTAGTATTTAGATGTATTTCTTTTTATTTCTTCTAAATACATGAAAAGACTAAAGTGTTGACAACTCACCACTGGTGTTTTCTTATGTTGCAGTGCATTCAGTTCCCAGGGCACTGCGCATTGAGCTTTTCATTACCGAAGGTGATGTGAAGCATTACGATGCAGTATCGCGGAGCACCAAGCATTCATCACAGAGCATGAGACGATTACATAACAGACTAACATTTCCGGTTGTTTTCAACGAGGGCTGCAACTAGTGATTAGATACTCATTGCCAATTAATCCTCCTGTTATTGTTTTGATCAATCAATTAATACTCGTTGTTAGCACAGTGTCAGAAAGCACCTGCTGTAACTCCTCACAGCCCAATGGGGAAACATGATTGTTTGTAAGTTCAAAACTAAAAGATATTCCGCTTGCCGTCGTATGCGACAAATGAAAAGCATGAAATCCTCACGTTTGAGAAGCTGGAAGCTCTATTTTCCATGCACAGGTGATGTTTCTGAGCGCCCAACAGCTTGATGAACAAGGACTGGTGTGATTAGCGATCAAATGTCCCTGTGGGACACTCAGAGAGGACGGCAGCGGCGCTGAACCCACCGGCTGCTCTGGCTCTCCAGGTGCTCTTACAACAAGGTCTGCGTGTGTGTTTGTAACCGTTTCTGTATTCAAAGCACCACCACTACACCGTGTCAACTCTGCGGTCGACACCACTAAAGGTGGAGATGCTAATCCCCTTCTTGATTTATCTTAACGTCTCCTCACCGCTCTGGTACGCGGTGAGCCAGTAAGGGAAAGGTGTTGCAAAATAGCAGTTAGGTTTGGGTGATATTCAGTCTTAATGAAGGCTGTTATCATTTAATCAATATCATAATCTCTGAAAGAATGAATCTTCTATAATTATGCTCAAAATGATGACTTGAAGGTATTGACCGTATTTCTCAGATCAGAAGTGTGGTGTGGTAACTCTGCTATTAACCCATTCATTTGAGCAATTTGCTGACATGACCTGTCTACACCGAGGCCTTTAAACAAACACGTATGAATTCTGCAAAGCGTGTTATTCCTCTCCTATCCGAGGCCATTTCCTAAATACAGATGTGAGCAGGCAAACACTGTAATCACCGCATTTGCAGCAAAGAGCACTAATACTGTTCTGCAGGAGGCAGATGGTGCAAAAACAACCCGAAATCCAGTCAGTCACATAATAGCGCAAGCGCTACGCAAACACAAAGTGCGTCACCGTTCAACACTTTTGCAGCACTCCTCATAAGCCACCTTGTTTATAAGGAGATTAAGACATAAAACGGGTTCCTGGTGTTATCGAACGCCGTGGATGTTACAGTAAACACTCCATTTTTTATCCTCAGACTAATGCGTTACTTTTATTTGTGCGCGTGTCCGCGGTACGTAATATCAAACTGAGCCGCAGACGTCTGCAGTGCAGCCAGGGTGCAGTGTGAAGATACTGGGCTTAGTCAGGTTGTGTGTGTGCGTGTGTTTTTAAGATGTCCCTCAGCTCTTGGAGACAAAAAAAAAACATTTAAAAGTAAAAATTTTTCATCAACACACCCGTACTGATCACTGCGGGCAAAAGCAGTCAGTGTTGCCAGATTGGGCCGTTTTCCATCATGTTTGACAACCTTTTGTTTAATTGGGCTGCTCGGGGTGATTTGGGAAACTTCCTGTACCATTTTGTTTCCTCTGATTTACAAAAGTGACCATTTTCACCCAGATCTGTTCAGTCTGTGTACAAACAGCATGACTTCACACTTTCAAAATACACGCTTGCGCGCATGCCGCGCACTATTCGGCGCGGGTCGTACGACAATCCTTCCCATTTAGAGAGCGGATCCCTAGAAAGGTGACCTTCATTGTCATGGTAACAAAAATAAACACAGTCACCATTACAGAAGAGCTGCATTTTGGTTAGGTTAAGTAAAGGTCATGGTTATGTTTTAAATTAACATGACTAGTTACGTCACACATGTCGTGGTTTTTGAGTTGAGTTCCTTGTCTTGTTACTTCCTGTCTTATTTTGAAAATTTTTTCCCTTGTGTGTTTCTGTCTACTTGTTTCCTGTCCTTGATTAGTCCATTGGTCTCACCTGTGCCTCGTTGTCCTGCCCTCCCCTGTCTATTTAAGTTGTGCCATTGCCTTTGTTCTCTGTTGGTTCATTTGCTATGTTTGATTCCATGTTCCTGCCTCGATTCCTTGTGTTTCCCCGTGTGTACGTTGAGATTTTGGTTTTCTGGTTTTTGGATTTTTGCTTCTCATGTCATGTTCGGACTGATTACCTGGATTTCGACCCTGCCTGCCTTGACCACGCGTAAGGCTAAGCCCTTAAATAAACTGTTGAGATATCTTTTGCCCCTTGTCCCTGTCTGCATTTGGGTCCTGCTCTCTCCTGTAACCCAGCCGTGACAACACGCGTAAATGTGTTAAGTCCGTTTACTTACATTAAAACAAGCCAGGGTTCATTTTCATTTTTTGGGGTTTTTGGACATGAACACCATCCATCATCTCTGTCATCCACCCAACCAGAACCCTGCTCCTCATTAGACATGGTTTTTGGACACATCTGCTCTCCAGAGAAGTTAAAGGGAAGGGATGGCAAATCACCTACATGCAGAATTGGACTTTAGTGTATGCACTGCACGCAATTTGAAAGTGTCTGTTATATGTACACAGATTAAACTGAGCAGGATGGTATATCCCAGCTCCTCCTCCCCTCTGAATAACTGAGGTTAACATTGTTCAGCAGGCTCAGCTCAACAACGGTTGATCAATAAAAATAACATTTGAGTTCACTGAGTTGTTTTTTACCTGTTTATCATTTGGTTGTTTCTGGGATAAATGACCGTTGAAAGCTGCCACTAGTTCTCATAAATGATTATTTTAATGTTTAACCACCGTCCACCGTCAGATTTGGATTAGGTACTTAGTTATTATCGTAACCTAGTTTCAGATGGTTTGGAGATTAACCTACTTGTAGAAATAAAACAGTAGGATGGAGGACCGTCCTGAGACTCCTTCCCAGCAACTATTATGTGTGAAACTAAAAAGCTTCGGGATCCGATCGGGCTATTTTGTGTCAGCCAAACCCGGCAACGCAGAGAAGCCGTTTAAATTTAGTACATCACTAAATCTTCGCCCTGTGCTGTTGTTTTGCATGGCTTTAGATCTATGGTCAATTGGTTGTGTTTTTGTTTTTTGGAGGAAATCCTTTGTTATTGATTCAGGGAGGCATTCATCTTAAAGTTAATCTTGCAGACTTGCTCAGAGGATCGCAGGAGTCTCAGAGATGTTTAGGCCTCAGAAATATGTGAGCTTCAACAGAATAGCAGTTTCTCACACCGAGCTAGCCTTTCTTAATGGGAAATCAATCCCCAACAAGATTTTTCTTTCTAATGAGTTCAGTTTTTTTTCTTTTTCTAACATAACTGAAAACAAGTTAAACTGGTGGAGCTCCTCCTCGTCCTCCTCCTCCTCCGCTATGACGCTGACTTTTGCTTGTGTTCAGAAACATTTTAAATGTGGCCTCTGCGAGTTTTCCAACTCAGAACATAATTAAAAAATATCTCATCTCACCTCGTTCTGTCAGTTATCTATTAACCTCCCTAACAGCTTACAAGAGATATCACAGACGTTATTAATGCAGGTAATTTTACCATCTAGAACAGTTTGATTAGTTGTTCAGTCTCTTCAGTCTTTAGGATGTTTTCCCCACTCGTGCTGTGACCTGGATGACCGCTTGATAAATACCCATGTGGATATCTGAGGATTATGACCTTTTTCATTCGGCGCACGAGTCTCCTTCAGCTCACACACGAGGATAAATCATTTTTCTATCTGTAATATTCAATCTGCTTCAAAATCTGCCCATCGACCTTTATTATCTTCTTGCTTGGTGCACTGTAGTACGCTGCCCTTCTCTGGGTTACTACTGATCTCCTGATGGCAGCAGATTTAAGTGCGCGGCGCTGCATCAGTGCAGCTTGACATAATTGCAGCCCGGAACCAAATAAATAGTTTTAATTCACAGATTGAGGAGACGGGTTAGTGACTGTCCTGTTAAACAGATTTCTTTGTCTCCTTTGGTGCTTGTTTGCTCTGCTTGATTGGATGTGGTGGCCCTGAGGATCTCAGACTGATCCCGCTCTTGTTCTCTCTATTAACCTGTGGGCATATTACTCTTTGGCTTAGCGTCTCATGTGCTGCTTTGTGATAACGCTGAGCTGTTGCTGAACATATCACTAGATAGATTAATTTGTCTCTCTCAAATGTATCTGTGTTGTTGCAGTGCAGCTTCTGGCCACTGTTGGCTGTTGCTATGATAGCTCCACATCTGGGCTAGCTACATCAGGCCAGACCGGAGGCCCCGGGGTTGGAACAGCTTGTGCTTGAGACCCATAATCTGACAAGATTAGTATAATAAAATCACTTCTGAAATTATATTTCTACAGACAGGTCATGTTTTCATTTAATTTTCCCCTGAAAGGAATAGTTTTTGAGGAAATATGCTTGTTCTCTCTCTTTATAAAGAAGGTCTGTCGCACTCTGATGCCTGCACAGTACAGTATATGCAGCAGCTGCTTTAGCTTAGCTTAGCTTATCTTAGGTCAACATAAAGATTGATTTTGTCCAGAGGAAAGAAAAGGTGCAAAAGTAGTAGGGATTTTGTGGCAAACCATTTTTGGAAACTTTCTGAAGTCCTTTTGTCACCGTGTGGTTGCCGGGCAACCAACAGTACCTGCACTACTTGATCCGAATGCCGGAGGTCCAGATGAAGACATATGAGGTTTCTGAGCTTAAATTTTGATATGACAAACATAAATAAATGTCTTTTATGCTAAGCTAACTGGTTTCTGACTCCGGCTTCATATTTATTGTACAAACACAAGAGTTTTTATCGATCGTCTCTAACTCGCAGCAAAAATATCAAATAAGCATATTTCCCAAAAACTCATTTTAAAAGTGAAATGAGTGTCTGCTGCCTTGTAACTGTTTTACTCTTTTACTTGAATCTTCATGTCATCTGGTGTTGTATGGCAGCTTGCCCTCCTGTTCTAAAGCAGTTTGATTAAATGATTTCACTGACTGAGCAGTTTTATGATTACATTTAACCACGTTGCAGCGATTTGACACACAAATACAGATGAACTGTTGTGAACTCTGTTCATTTTGCACAATAACTTTTCTATTCCTGGACTAATAGAAAGGATATTTGATCCGTACATGAACTTGATTTCAAGTAACAGCCTGATATTTTAATCTTCCGTTTCTTTGAGAAGTAACACCTTTCAGACAGTGCCTGAACTTTGCTTGAGTGTTCTGGTGTTTCTGGTAAAACATTTGGTATGTTCAAACTTATTTAAATCTTCTGTTTACCATTAGAAAACATCCTCCCCTTAAGGATTTCTCAAGTAAACTATTGACATCTATATTAAATCTATTGTGGCTACACATTTTTCTGACACTAAGGAAATATCTGGAACATTCAGTAAACAGCTTTTCTGAGGGAGACTATCATTGAGGTAATTACAGATATTTGTTTTTCGTAAAAGAAAAAGAAAAAAGTAAAAATGTGAACTTTGGATTTTCTTTAGGTGTGGAGGAAAAAGACACAAAGATCAAGAGCTCTAAATTCAAGCTGTGCCACCGTAACGGACACAGTATGTAAAGGATGTTTGTTTGGAGAAACATATAGGAAAATGAACCACTGTCTTCATTAAAATATGTGATCTAACTTACTACTACTCCCAAAACGAAATAAAACTGGCACGTCAGTGGACACTTCTAATCGATAAATCCACTGGCAACGTCTCAGGTCCGAGAGAGGTAACAAACTCCAGCAAAGCTGCGCCACCACTGTCAGCTACCTCGTGGGTTGGAACGCCAAATCAAGTAGGTGGATCTTTTAATGGGCGGTAATCAAGAACAGAAGAAGACAAAAAAAACATGAAAATGAAGAATGTTGGAGCAGCATTTGCGACAATATGAAGAACGTGATCGTATCAGCGAGGACAAACCAAACACAGATGATGTATGGTCGATGGTCATAACAGTCAAAGAAAGTAAAAAGTCTCAAATTACTCTATCTGCAACACATCTTAGGACACACAAGTATAAATGTCTGCTATTTACATTTTTTTTCCTATTCAGTGTGCATCTATATCACAACATTTTCCAGAAGTCCACAACATACAATAAATTCAGGGTTTCACCTTTGGTTATGTAATTATCAAGGCTAGGTTTAAAAAAATATATAACACACGTCCATGTTACTTTTGCATACAGTTAAATTCAAAGTGAAAACATATCAACAAAGCAGCTGGTCAGCTCTAAATTTGCATCTGAGAAAAAAACCTAAGGTATTTCGTCTTTACGCCGATGAGTCTCGGGCGGCGGAGGCCCGGCGAGTTTTCATCCGCTGTTCAGTGATAGAAAGTGAGTGTGGCAGATATTTATGACGGTGTTTATGTGCCTGACATCTTTGCTTTAGTGTACGTGGATCTTAATGTAAGAGGATACTCTTCTGATGGGATTCGGCGTGTTGCATTGAGCCAGTCAATATATGTCTCCCAACCCTCTATACACCTTCTGGATGAGGATTCTCATGTGTTATGACACGATGTGAATTAAGAGTTGGTTGCCAGCGTTTGAGTGAGCAACTCAGGCCAGCCTTGTTTGGTTGACAATATGAAACAAGATAAAAATAGATTAAGTCGTACTGCTGACTGCACATAAGCAGAGAGCAAACTCACCATTTAGTAACCGATGACACCTACGAAGCCGACCCAACTAAAACATTATGTCGACGTTACAACCAAACATTATCTCTATCATAGTAAAATATTCACATCTGTTCCTTACAAGACACTTTTTTCACATGTAAAGAAAACATCTTTGAACTTTAATAAGTCTCTTAGTTTCATTACTTCATACATCTGTATATGTGTAGTAATTAAGGCAATCATTTTGGGGCCACGACTTACTCGCTTGTCAAACTCCAGTCCCAACCCTCCAGGGTTTGTTTCTCTGACGTCACCAGGCAGCTCTCATCACCGCTCGTCCGAAAGCCGAGTCCCGTTCAGTTGTTGTTGCTTTTCAGTCTCCGCTCGTGCTCAAGACGACCAGTCACAGTCTGTTTTGCTTGTTCTCTGCAATTTTCCAGAGATGTTTGTGTGTGTATGTGTGTGTGTTTGAGTGGGGGGGGGGGTTCTCCCTCTCCTTGTAACTGGCAGCGCTGCAACACACACACAGAGAGAGAGAAACAGGAAACGGATGCAAATCCATCATCATTCTCGAGAAAATGGCACACTGAACGTGGAGCAACTTGCCCCAAACACCAAGCTGAGGCTGCACAAATGCTCCTCTCCCACCCAGAGGTTGGGCAAGACGCATCCCACTAAAGATAATCATCAGGGTCATTAAACAGCAATTCCCTCTGAAGCACTCTGGGAGGGGGTAGGTCTGAGGTTTGTTAAGCACATTAACAGTAGAATACAACAAACATCCAGGCTTACTTACATAAATAAGTACTTCTATCAATATTTAACCATTTTAGGGTTCCCTTCCAGTCATCAAAACTCTGGTATTTTAGTACCGAACACACTCGATGTTGTTTATTTGGGAGGAACGCTCTTATTTTGACACTTAGCTTTGAGAACATGTGCATTGTTTTGTTTTTGGAAACGTTCAGATACCGAGATATACTGAGATAAAGATCTGGTAGTTTGTACTTTGTCTAGCTCTGACTCTGTCCTGCTGTAACTCTATTTACCCCGGTAAAGGACAATCGGACACATCAGGTCAACAAATACGCACATAATACACAGGAGGACAACAGAAACACTGCTGCTAATCACAAAGTTGAAACAAGCAAACACTATAAGCTTAAAATCACTATATAAAATTGGTTAATATATTCAGAAATGAGAAAAACTCACAAAGAAAATAAATCCAAACAAAAGCATAAAAACTGACCCAGGAAGAGTTGAAGATGACAGCGTCATGCCCCAAAACAACAAAAAAGTAATTTTAACCAAAAATCATTATCTTTCCCTGAACCTAACAAAGTTATTTATGTCTCTAAAAGAACATAACCACAGTGTTAGCATGTTAAAATCAATTTTTCAATGTTTCATCCTTGGAAATGACGCTAACGTGGGTTTAGTGTGCTCAGCCATTTTCCACTGAAAATCATAGGTCAGCGTTGAAGTTTAGAGAACAAACTGAGAAAAATGGTGAAGAGAGAAGAACTTAAAGTGATTCAGATGTAATTTATTGATAAAGCGCAATCAAAGCTACAAAATCAGTTATATTACAGTTACATTAAAAACAAATTGGCACCATATGCTTGGCTGTAAATGCCGAGCTTCAAGCAGAATCATCCGTGACCCAAACTGCAGGTGCGCTGCTCCAAAAAGAAAAAGAAGAATTCAGGGATTTATCAATAGGTAAATCTTGTGGGATCTTGGCAGCCAGTGCAAACACCAGCACACTGCAGCGACGAAGAGAAACACTGGTCACAAGCTGCTTCAGCGGCGTGACCAAATGAAAAAAAGCTAACATCTGCTGCTCAGTGGCATCCAGCCTCATATCTCCCTCCTCTGTGGCTGTGTCTGTGATGTCGATTTTGCTAAAAATTTCAATTCCTTCTTCATGAAGTGTTTACGTTATTGCGGCTCCCCCCCTGTAGGGCGAAACATTTCACGGAATAACTGTTCTGTGTCATAGCTATTTGTGCTTATTAAGATGCAGACTATTAGAGACAAGCGTCCTCTTTTAACAGAGCAGCTGTTGTATAATTCTCCACCTCAATAATTTCAGGATTTCCACATAGTCTCCCCGGAGTAGCAGACATTCTGTATGCAATCATAGCTGCAGCAGGCACAAGGCAATTACAACAAACATACTGAGTGTTTTTATCTAATTCCCTTATTAAGACTCGGGAGCTAAACCTGCGCTTGTTTCCATTTCTGGTTTTGTTTGTTTGCGGAGCGACTTAAATACACACAGGTAGTGTGTTCTGTATTTACCTTGAATACCCCGTACCTGTAATGATAAGAGGACGCACTGAATTCAATATTTAAGTCAGCATAAACAGTGAATATACAGAATAAATTACCAAAGTGCAGCGACAAGGTGAATTCATATGAGATCTGAGGATCTCTTTAATGTTATTCAGTGTCTGTTACCCTGCTCTTATTTAACTCTGAGGCGTAAATGTCAGAAAATGGAGAAGGTTGTTTACAGTTGTGTCCTCTCAGGGCCTTTTTTCTCAGGTGTTTGCACTGAAATACAAAGCATGTGTGTGTGTGTGCGGTTTAAAGTAGGCAACCTACAGCTGGAGGGAAACAGGGCCATACCTGCACGGCACGCTCCAAACACCCAAATACACACTGAATGAAATGCCAGTTTGTATGTGAACATGTGACCCGCGCCGCGATCTGCGGTTTAAAGCCGCTCTCGCTGCGCAGTTAAACAGTGCAAAGGCATAAAAGCAACACCACCCTGTGATTTTTATGAGCAGATATCATGGCAACAAATGAGGCTTCATTTCTTTCTAATGGGAGGCTGCAATATTAGAGTGAGTCACTTGTTGTGTGAGGAGCTGTGTTGCAATGTGTTTACGGGAGATGATTTGTGGGAAAGCGGCGGCCGGCAGCCCCACCGAGCATTTAAGAAATGGTTGCCAGAGTCGCAAATCACTGTTGCCAAAGTTGACAGAAAATTGAATAGTTTATAACTACGGAATTTACTATCGTGTGTAATAATAGGAAATGTATTAAAATCCCATATTCATAAATCATTCTCCTTAGGAATTACATCCATATTGAAGAATCTCACATCATGATTTACACTCAGTGTCCAGAGCCTCTGCAGGAGGTAGCGTGTGAGGCAGGTTGTGGGGATCCGGGTGGTGGATGAATGTTTATCGCGTCTGACTGTAACGCACGCGTTTCCGCGCCGTGTTAGTGTTTCAGTAGCCTAACGGTGATCGTACCTCTAAGGATAATTCAGGATTCAGGATACAGAAGTTCCTGCACAAAGTGGAAAAATGTACAGAGAATCGAATCTTAAAGTCTCTGCAGGTTCATTTTGTGTGCCCCACATGCAGGTTTCTTCCAAAAGACACAATAATCCTGTGTCATGAAAAGTCTGCCCCAAATCCTAGAGACAGTTTTATGATCAGAGCCTAAAGGTGACTAAGGAGAAATATCCAGAGAGGTCTCCTCAGAGAACCTCACGCAGTCAGAGCTGGACAATCCAAACTTCACTAAATAACCTGGAATATAACAGCAGCTGATGCAGAGCAGTGGTGGGGCCGGTTACCTGGAGAACACAGAGAAAAGGCACAATCACTTGTACCATAACTGATGCGTAAGTCTTGTGCCTGGCCCGCCAGCTGCGTTCACACCTGGATGCTTTCACCTCTGCGGTCCAGCATTAGGCAGGATTACTGTCACTGCCGCATGCAGAAGTTCATTCATCCCACCGGCCGTCACTTTAGGGCACTGCCTCCTCAAGGCTAAGCCAGGAACGGCAGGTTAAACCTGCCCAGATCTACAAATCCACCTGCTACCCAGAAGCCATCACTATTCACAATTTAAAAGCCCAGAGGCTGTTGTGTTTTCTTCACGGTGCAGGATTTCAAATCATTATGGTGTTTGCAAAAAGCGGCCAGTTGAAACTCGAAGAGACAGAAACCTGCAGGTATGATATTATGTGGGGGAAGATTACAGCCTCAAAGCACAAAATGATATTAGCATAACTGCAGGGGGTTGATGGAGTTAATGAATCCAAATGACTCAACAGTTATTTCACCTGATTTTCAGAAACTCACTTTACTGTTTTGGAACAAACAATTTGCTTCTTGAGATTTCAATTAAAACACCTTCTGACGAAATAACACACCGCCGACATATTGTCTCCTTCATGCAGTCCTAATTAGCCTCGTCCAGACCTCTAAATCACCCCAGTCATCTTGAATTTGTTCAGTGATTCGTACAGGCGTGTTGGAGTGGCACCTCAACAGCTGTTTCCAGCTGCCTGAGAGACAACTGACCCATCAGAGCTTCGTCGGGCGGGATGAAAATCAACTTCCCAGCAATGTTCATGAAAAATGGCGACAACTGGATGAGATCAGCGTAGGTGTACAAGTTTTAAGTCTTTGTACAGAAATAAATCTTTAATCGACATATTCAGGAGACCAACATTAAAAGATGTTAACTGCTACCACAGAATATGCGTCAACTGATTAGTACTTGGTTTCAGACAAACCCAAATAATAATAACTAACATAGCAGTTATTCACCGAGCAGTGCATTAAGTAAGTGACTGTTGTCGTGTGACAATATGTTCCTATACTGTGTGTTTGAGGCCTGTAGGCTGAGCCGAGGCCTGCAGGATGAGCTGCTGTCGCAACATCCAGTTCAGAATAAGAGACAAGCAGCAGCGTGACTGTAGAGGTCCACCCGAAGGAGCAGAGAAATAACAAAATCATCAGTGAGAGCAGACTCGATGTCTGTGGACTGAAGCACCTGTCCCTCTCTGGCTGCTCATCACCTTTCCAACTTTTCACGGTGACGTCTGAGAGATCAGTGCTAAAGATGGTGCGTGCGTGATAAATGAAAGGCAATATAGCTGCTATAAATAGCCACAGTGGTGCATGGTGTCTTTGCATAAGGACAACCGCTGAGGTGTTCTTGGAGGACATCAGTGATGCAACGCAGACAACAGGTGAAACCATGCCACTCTTTTGGTCGTCCCACTGCCAGGTCTGCACAGACTGCGGGTTTGACAAACAGGTGATAGAGTGCATGTCCACAGCGTAAATCAGGCTCATGCATCTACACCCGCTTTCACTGCAATTCACATTTGATTCAGCAGAACCACGTCTACATGCGCAGCTTTTAGTTTCAGCGGCTGCTTTTAGAAAATTTCATCCCCCCCTGTAGAGACGTGTGAAGCGTGGACGGAGCGATAATGTCCGTAGCCCAGACCGGAACAAATTCCTCAAGAGTGAGGGCCGATAGGTGAGGACATTGGCTGTAAATACTATTACTGCTGAATCAAGTTGGGAAATGAGACATAACAGCTTCTCATTACTCGTTGCCGTTGCCGGCAAATCAACCCCGCAGCCTCCTGCAACCTCTGAGGTGGTAAATTTCTTCTACAAGGCAGTTTAAGGACAGATCTGTTTTCATACATCATGGGCCATGTTAAACGAATGCGGCCTCTTGATCAACTCTCCCTCCCCGACAAAGAAAACAGATTGTTTTGGAGGTAAATATTGTTTTTAATATGTTGGTGTTTTGATTTAATCTAACAGCGTTTGGAAGGTGCTTCAAGTGGCAACCTGGTAATTACCACCACTTGTCAGCCAATATTCAAATCAGCCCTGATGTTTTAATCAACAGCTTGCGCGCTGAGATCTGGACAGAGACTCTCCCAACATCAGAGACATTAAAAAAAACCAGCAGCATCAACGATGAAAATACTTCTAAGGTTGTGAACTTCTCTTTAAAGGAAAGTTGGGGGAAAAAATGAATTTCCCTTCAAGAGATGCTGGTGCAATGAGGCGCAGTCTGTGTCAATGGCCCCTGACTATAAGCGCAGGATTTTAGTGATATTTGTGCTCTGCTTTCAGTTTCACACACACCTTTTCAGCTTGGCACAAAGTAACTCCACCAAAGAAGAAGAAGAAAGGAGGAAAAATCTTTTAGTTGGCTACAGGTAGACTGTCAACTCACCCTTCACCTGATCAGTTTACTTAAAACTAAAACAGCATGCTTGTGACGGCTTGCACTTAAGCTCTCCCTCCCTTGAGAATATCCTCTGTGACACTGAAGTGTTTTCGTTAATGCTCTCATCTAAATCTTCCCCTGATCTGCTTGTCTCAGGTGCTCCAAACTATCATCATCAAAGCACCGGAGAGAATTTCACGTGTGAGTTTGAGTTTTTCCGAGGGAAGCCTCAGCGCTGTCCAAGCAACAGAGATAACAACACTTTGACTGTCCTTCGCAAAGTACGTTCAGATGTTATTTGTTATCACGCCGGTGCTTGTGTGGCGCGTCGGAGGAGAAGCGAGAGGTCGGGCGATGAAGAATCATGACCCAGAAAAAGCTGTATGTGCCGCTCTCTGGTGTGCAAATGTTTACAGGCCTCTCAGGAAGTCTTAAAACCACAGGATGCACTTTTTTTTTCCTTTTTTTTTGCAGGATTAACAAGTTGCTACATAATTTGAACCCCGACAAATGCACGTTGTGTGTCTCTCCACTTAAGGCAAGGATCACACCGCAGTTTCCACTAATCACTGTAATCACACAGCAGTTACCAATCAGATCGCGCCAACGTTGGACAGTATCAGCAAAGTTGTCGCTATATTTGGGGGGGTTACGTTCCAAACCTGGACAGAAAAATGAAATAAAATAAATAAAATCACCCTGCAGGGACTGACTTTAGGAGAGTGCACATGCACATGTAGCACGGTGCCTGGCTTCCTGCTTGCTGACACTAATCCAAAGGCAGCGGGGATTTTCTGCCTCTTGCTGCTTCTTGCCTCACACCCCTGCAGGGCTCTCAGATCCACACTGGCTTTCCCAGTCACACACACACGCATACAAACATACACAGACGAACACACGACGGACTATAAATATTCAGGCCAGGATCGGCGGTACGTGCAGCACAATGTACGCCGGGGACACAACACACACTGTGCTCATTTCAACCCTGCCACCGAGCTCTCTGTCAGCACTTTTCTGTGGGAAATAGAAAAAAAAACACCCCTCGCACATCTGCTCATCTGATGCTGTTCATTTAGGCAGACTTGTTCATGAACGCGCTCTACGGAGCCCAAAAAACTCGAGCGCTCCCATCGCTGCTTTCTTGTCGGCTCGCCCGGCTACCCAGTCGATGTGTTAGCTGCTGCATGACAAGCCAAGCTTCAGGTGTTGTGTGTTTGTTTATGTTTGTGTCTGAGGGTGAGAGGTGCAGTTTGGAAAGCACATGTGCAACGCGGGCGAGTCACATTACACCATGACAGACTGTCACGGTGAATTAAATGTGGGACACAAATGGAGGCAGTGGTCAGGAAACGACATTAATGCCAGGATGCTCAGGTCCACTCTGAACAAGACGTGTGTGTCGCAGGACAGGCACAATAAGACGTATATTGAATACAACAAAACCAAATTTTGCCTCCTCAAATTTTTCCATTGTTTTCCAGCTGTCCCTGAATGAGACGTAATCCATTGTCTAAATGTACTGTTCTGCCTTTGAGTTACATAACCGATGTACAGTATATATAGCATGATACGACAGAGCAGAAGTAGCCGAAAACTGGGTTAGTGCCAATTACTTCAATGCCAGCAGCCAAATAATCTATAAGTTTAGATGTTTTTCTTTCTGTGACGATGATACAAAGAGACTGCAGCTCTTATCTAATCTTTTAGCCTCACAACTTACTGACAGAACGAATGGTTTAAGAGTCCAAAATGTCAAAGTCAGGACTGTTTGCAGTCCTGGAAACACATCTTGACTCGAGAGACGTCTGGACTGAGCTTAACAGGCTGAAAACAGAGAACAAGAAAATGTAAATGCAACTGGAAAAACAATGCACGTTGCAGACATGCTAATATGGTAAAGTAATGTGCCAATTCCAATTAACCTTGCACTGTATGTGCATTTTAATTGAGAGTGTCTGAGGAAGTAGTGTATTTTTAGCCATGCTGCAGACTGTAATGGAAGGCAATGTTGGTCCACTACTTCAGTCCAGCCTGAAATACCCATTGCATGAATTGAATTGAATTTAAGACAGCCCTGCATTGTCATACAGGTAAATGTCTCTCATAGCATTGTCACTGAGTGTCCAATCATTTGTTTTATGACCAAATACTGCAAAAATAATGATTTTGCCTTAGCTGTACTTAATTCCAAGTCCCTAAGCTTTGACGCCTTTCTTGTCACACACAAAATATGTATTTTTCCCCAAATCAGTAGTTTATAAGAAGTACCCTTGGGTGAGGTTTACTGCTACATGGGGTTCTTTGTCAGCTTTTTTTCCACGATGCAGATGCATTATTGTCACCCCTCACACTTTGTGTGTTATTCATTTCATGTATAGATTTTAATTGTGGCTGTGGTACATTAAGCACAATTTCATCATTTGTGTGAACAAAAGCACCGGGCCGTTTACCCAAAATGAAAACTGTCATTATCTGCTCATCCCCGTCAGTCACGTCGTACCACCTCCAAACCAGCCTCCTCTATCTCGTGCCCCCGCAGGCATTTCTCACATGTGCACTTCAACAGTGACTTAATGAAACGCCTACAATCACTTACCAACAGCAGATGTAGATGCCTGCCAGTCGTGCTGCCAAGCATAAAAATTACCACGTTGTTTCCCTTGATAATGGTAGCTGGAAATCTATTCCCCAACTTACCAACTCCATTACAAACTACAACTAATTTTGCACAACTGACCCTTTTGAAATTGTGTTTGTTATATTTGATTACAAGCCTTAAACACGGTGGGGCTTTAAATTGGTGGCAATCTCCTGTGCTTTGTTGAAGTGGTTTTAACAGTTTTCTGTCTTCAAAAGACCCGCAGTGCGTATCAGTATGAGTTGACGAGCTACGTTTTCATTTGAAAAGATGTTTTGAAAATTAAAAAGAAGGAGAGGCTAAATTTAACATAATTCTCAGCTTACTAATGTCGGGAAAATGCAAAAAATGCGCTTCATAGTGCCTGCATATATCACACATGCATCGCGTTTCTCACGTTGATGTGGAAATCAGGTTATTTTTAGATGTTTTATATGTGAAATGTGAGAAATTGCGCGTAAAAATAACAATGTCACATGCAATATCACACATTAAACACATCTCAGGTCAAGTCACATGCCGGCACATGGTGCGGGATATTTGCATCGGTGAGAACATGAATACCTTCACTGTTGTGATGAGCTAAGAGCAAGACACAACACAAATGCTGACATATATTTGTACACAACATTCCCAACTATTTTGTTCATGACTCCGTAAACAAAGTAAATCTCCACACTAAGGCAGCACAGGTCTGTAATGTGAAGGTTGAAGTAATACCACCAGCCAAAAGCCACGACTACAAGAAAAATCTGAATAACAAACCTAATTTTGTCCAGCAGATGTGTGGTCTCCATATACTGGGGACCACTTCTTTAAGGGTTTTTGTGTCTCCTCCTCGAACACTTGGATTAATTAGACCCATGACTTCCCCCGGGTTCGATAGTCAATTCCTCATCCCTAATACCTGGTCAGTTTGATCAGCTCTAAATGAGTTTGTTGCTCGGACCAGGCAGAGCAACACTCGCTGCCCAGTTTGTGGAATGAAACCATGCTGGATTAGAATTAATCCAAACTTTGAACCAAGGCCTAATTGTGTTTTATCACAGGTTTGGCCGATACACAAGTAACAAGCAATTAGTTTGAAAACTGTCTATCAACAGGCTGTCTGATTAGTTTGATTTATCAAGCATGGCCAACAGCCTGAAATTTACTACTGTGGAGAGACAAACCTGTCTCATTAATTATTACCAATGTGTAAAGGAAAAATGTATGTGTGTAAGATTGAAACATCAAGTTGAATTGTCTCGAGTGGGTTTAAACACTCTAAGATGTTACTGAGATTTTGTATTGATCATTTTAGTGTAATGTGACTCTGTACAGGACAAAGAGTTATTGTTTGTCACAATGACCATCAACCAGTTAACTTGCAGCTGGATTGACAAGATCTTAGCAAGATTTAGCAAGATTCATGTTACGTGACCAGTGTAGTATTTGAGCTTGTAGTGAACCCAATCCCTGGCTGGTCCAAACCACCACAGTTTGGACCCAATAGGGAATGGGTTCAGGTGTGATGATGGAGAGAAGCTAGGGTTGGTTACATCAGAACTGGAGACTACTTCTCCATTGAGAGAAGAAATTTGCAACTTTTTGAATCTCTGACTGCCGTTTGCACCCTAGTCGCCATACCTTTTGCAATATTCTACAGACTACCATGTGCTTCCTCCCATACACATACATGGAACTGCCAGTCACCTACCTGCATGCCAAAGAAGCAACACAGACACAATCGCCAACTGTCATCCTACCTGCAAACGCTGCCAATTATGTTTTCTGTAGTGCTGGAGGAGTGAGAGTGATTCAAGTGAGTCTGTACATCAATGTATGGATACATGTGGGCGTGCAGGTTATGTTTGCCCACATCTAATCACTTTCACAGCAATTGAGAAAAATGTATGCAAGGCTTTATAACTCTGAACCAAAGTATGCACGCTTAGTTCTATCTGTGTGCGCGCTTAGTTTTAGTCGTATGCTCATAGATTTCCCTGCAGTGATGGACGAGTGTTTCACCAGTACACACTTTGCAGCGCATTGAGCACCAGTGCTGAGTTTTCCCTGAACACCGTTTGATGGTTTGCCCTTGCTGCCCCTTTGTAACCAACCTCCCAAGTTGCCTTGGCATGAGCAGAGGTGTGGCTTTATGAGACCAAACATCACATACTGCCCACTCATCATCTGCTCTTGCAGAGTCATGCACAGACATTTTGAGAAGCACGCAGCAGCTCGATCGACCAAATAAACACAAAGAAAGTGGTGGAGAGGGACACTTCAACTGAAAAGGGCAAGGGGGCAGTGGCCTGAGCCAATACAAACAGTCAACTCTGATCATTACACACATTTCACTGACTTCCACATAATTACCATTAATTACCATTAGCAAAAACAACCATTGACTTAGCAGCTGTGTTTGCTGGAACAGCCCACTCCGATGTTAAGAAACCACATTTATTCACAAATCTTTCTGTCCAGTATGTTCAAAGGCAACAGGTAATCGTGCTGAGTCGAAATGGCCCACGCTAGAGTCAAAAACAACAGAAACTGTGTGAACTCTGCCTCTGAAGCTGCATCAGTACCAGTGTAAAACCTGGCCACAGTGACTTGACTCCTGCACAATAAACCAGGAGAAGTTTGGGATTGATGAATATCAACGTTTAGATGGTTACTGTGGGATGGCAGCCATGTTTTTGGCCCCTTCAACGTGCTCTGCCTCGGAGTCTCCCCCGTGTCTGGACCGCAGCACGGAGTCTTGTCAAACTGCTGAATTAATTTGTCTGTCACATCTCCCACAGCGTCTCCTGTCTGTCCAACGCCATGCCTTCCTTAGACATCTTTATTCGCTTTCTTTCACGAGAAAATCTCAAAGAGCAATGCCGCTCTGTAGTCTTAGCTTAATCGGCAGTTCCTCTGCCTGTTGCTTCATTTGCTACAACCTGGAAATATAATTTAGGCAAAAGGTCTGTCTTTTTTAAACATCACGAGAGGAAACATGGCAACCCCAGCCCTTTTTCTAGCAAAAAATCACATGCAAGTCTTTCCCACAAGTGTTGACTCTTGCCCATTTGGCTGACTCATCTCCAACTGGCTACTTTTCTGCTTATAATTTATTATTTTCCTCTAAATGGGAAACTGTGGTCATGCATCAGATGGTTCAATCCATCCTTAGCACTGGATTGATGCAGAAAAAGGGATATTTCTCATTCCTTAATTCTCCCAGTTAAAAAAAAAAACAACCCATGTGCAAATACAACCCTCATGAAGAACAGTGAGTGCAAAGCTGTAACTTGACATATTTTAGTTATTACAAATCTGTAAAACTGCCCAACGTGAGCGTGAGTGCCGTGACTCACACACATTGGCCCTGTTCACCTGTTTGGGTTGACTCAGCTCACCTCAGCGCTGCACTTGGCAATCTGCAACGATGAATAATGAGGCAATGATCCACAACAGGCCACAGTACAGCGATATTTAATCTGCGGCAGTGCGACATGCACGCAATGAATCGTTTAGTCTTCGCACACACACGGTAGCATGGTGAAGCTCAAATTTGCATTGGTCAGATCAGTGACTTGTGGAAGGAGGGTTTTATTCATCTGTAATTGAAAAGAGCAGAACTTTCAATCCTTTTGTGACTTATGAGCCTTTAAATGAGCCCAGTCTATTCTAATAACATATGCAAAAGAAACATTTAGATTCCAAATTCCGTGCAGTGCGCACACCAAAGTCTAATTTTAGTGGAGCAGGTGATACGTCAATCCTTCTCATGAATTTCTGTGGAGAGCAGATGCTTCCGGACACCAGGTCTGAAATGTATGTACTGTATTTTTAGGTGACGTAGTATAAACTGTGTGGAGGAGGCTGGGGATGAGTCAAACAAAGCAGGACTTTTACCCAAGAGACCTGAGTTTGTGTCACACGCGAAACCAAAAGTCAGCGTAAACCTGTTTTAACGCGTGGTTGTTGTGTGTTACCTCATGTAGCTTCTGTAACTTAACATACAAGGAAAGTTTTCAGCTAAAAGCAGTTTTTTTTCCTTTCCGTTGACAGACTATTCAGTGTTCTCGTGTTGTGCGATTCCGGTGAGGAGCTGAAATTTTGATAATCACTTTTTATGCTAAACAGTTCACGTAAGGATAGCCGGACACCGGTCCTGCGTTGCGTGAGTGGAGGACGATCAGTTATCCTGCAGTTCTTCCAGCTCGTTCTTTCAATGTCAAACCTCTCTGTTTCTTCTTCATTCAATCCTTTCGTGGCTTAAAAAAGGAGCACATACTGTATTTGCACTTGATACATGGCGCTTCTTTCATAAAATTGGGGGAGATATGGCTCCCCGCAAACTCCTCAATCTCTTTGAACTGTTCTGTTGTAGATCTCCTTCTTCTCGCTTTTCAAAAAGCCTCTTTGATTTCAATGTACAGGTTTAGTTTCCTCACAGCCCCTCCCGCTGCTTCTCTTACTACCTCTACCTCTCTCTCTGCCGTACACTCTATAATTGCTACCACTCCTTCAAGGGACCCTGAGACAATACCTGCATCAACATTTAGCCAGAGTGCTATAGGTATACATAGTATGAAGGCAGCTCTGCATCAGTTCTGCAATAACAAACAATATATAGCAACTTGCTGTTGTTAAGGCAAGCTTCAAATTTAAGGGAAGAACCCTAGTTTTTGAACTTTAATAACTTAATTTCCATAGTTTGAATCAGACAGAAATATGAATTTAAAACTCTAATTGATAGTAATTGAGAGTACTGGAACAAGAGCAGCAGGAGGAAATGCAGGTAATAGGCGATACATCTCCAACAAGACGTTTGTAAAAACATTATGTGTCCCGCTGTTGTGTGGAAAACTACCTGTGCCGTGCACAACATCATCTTATTTGGCAATCACTGGATGGCTTTTAAATCAGCATTTTAAAAAGCTGCCATGGTTGCATTGCAAACCAGCTGCTCTTGTTATTTTTGACAAACTGAGCCGCGTTTGCTGCCCCTGGAGTCATGGGACCTGCACTTCGTCATGATGGCTGTTACTGTTAACCAAAGGTGTCGCCAACCAGGACTGACATCTTAAAGGATTTTGACTTTAAGACTTGGGGGGTAAAATGCAGCGGCCTGTTTCATGGCTGCATGTTGCATTAAAATTAATGAAGATATTAATTATGCTTCCACTTCTATCCTCACTTATCAAGGTGACAACTCTGAGGATTTTTGTAAATATTTGATTGTGTCAGAATAGCGTTCGGAATCTATTTTGAGAACGAACAGCAGGAACTTGGCACCCACAGCAGTGAGCTCCTCCGGTCTCGCTTTTGGTTATCTACACACACAAACGCGCTACATGTCAGATTTAGAAAGAATAAACACGAACACGATCTTTTTCACTTGCGGTGAAAGCCGAAAGGGGAGAATTGCCTGGCGCCCGGTCAAGGCAGCTGATTCCAACATTTGGACTTAATTAAAAAGAGAGAAAAGGTGAAAGAGGCTGGAGGGAAAGACGGGCTCTGCAAACAGCTGATGGGGACGACTGAAAAAGGGTCTTTTTCTTTCGGCGCTCCAATATTGCTTGATTAGACACTTGAGGTTAATTGCAGTGGTATAAAGGTAAGCATGATTGCTGGATTGATTATGGGCCAGTCTCCCAGACTGTCATTAAGCCTCATTCTGGACTCAAAAGTGAAATCTTCAGTGGAGGATTTCTCTTCAAGCGTTATATCTATACATCAGTGCTTTGTGATCTCTGGAGGAATGTGAAAGTTAAATTTGTTCAGTGTCCCCTCCTCAGCTGCTAAAACTCTCATTTTTAAATTAAAGTTCAGTTTCATGTACATTATTATTTCTTTTTTTATGATGCCCCTGTCCTATTGCCTAATGATGTCAACTCTACAGAAAATGAAAATGTTATGTTTGCTGTAGTGCTGGAGGAGTGAGAGTGATTCAAGTAGTCTAAACATCCATGTACGGATAAGTATGGGTGCGCAAGTGATGTTTAATCACTTTCACTGCAATTGGGAAAATGTATGCAAGGCTTTATAAATGATGCGCATAGATTTCCCTGCAGTGACGGACGAGCATTAAACCAGTACTTCACACACTTTGCAGTGCATTGAGCACCAGTGCTGAGCTTTGCCTTAACACCGTTTGATGGTTTGCCCTTGCTGCCCCTTTGTAACCAGCTTCCCAGTTGCCTTGGCAGGAGGCAAAAGCAGCAGTTTCTATCACATTCACTCACCATTATACCATCACGCCATTGTTTCCAATGAACGAGTGGCTGTGCTCTCTCAAACACCCACGCAAGTCATGGCCGTGCTAAGCAAACTTTCCACTCCAGTCATTATTAAACTAAATTAAGCTTTGACCACAAATGTGCCAACCTTCACGAGCTTTGAGCCGAGTTATGAAAGTGATCATTTTGCTGTAAAGGTAAATAGTCCCAAAGTTTGTTCAGTTTGCATCTGAATTCTGACTCATCTTGGAGTTAAGCGATTAATCTCAGCGATGGCAGAATAAATCAGACGGTGAGGATTCCTGCAAAGAAAATTAGTTTTGCGATGTGGTCCGCGCGATCTCGGCTCAACTCCTATTTGCACTTCACTTTGCCCTGTCTTGTGCAAACTTCAACATACGTGGTGTAAGGCGTGTGTGTGTGTGTGTGTGTGTGTGTGTGTGTGTGTGTGTGTCTGTCAACAGTTGTGACACAGCCTGTGTGTTTTACTTTAATGTGGCTCTCAACTCAAACATGAAAAGCACAAAAGCAGCATAAATGAAAGTTTGAGGGACAGTTCATAACCACTTAAGTCCGGCTCCTATGGTCCACCACACCAAGCCGTAAAAATCTCTGAAAATGTTTGAGTGACATGTTTGGGGGTTTTTTTATTCGCACACTTTGACTGCAATTCTGCGTTTGTTCGTCTGAACCAGCTGCTTTCTGCCTGGTTTCATAAATGTGATCTGTAACTCGATAACTTTTCAGATAAACACCTCCTATTACACAAACACGGCTGGCGCAGACTGTGTCTTCTTGTTATCTGCCTTCTGTGAACATGTAATCAAACCTCACCATGTGGAATTGAAGTAGATCGCAGGCGGGCTCGGTGACGTCAGCTGTCAAACGTTACAAATGGTCTAAAGCTGTTCTCAACTCAACACTTTGTTACGCAACCATAGGAACGTGTGGCGTATTTGCATCGCAAGCAAGGGCCAACGATGACTTAGATCTTAATTGTTGCAATCTCATAGAGGGACAGCACTGACATGATGTCAGTCAGAGGCTGCATAGAGTAATATTCACTCATTGCGATGCAACATTAAAGTCTAGAAAGATACTGGTTCTTAGCAAATGCAGAGACATTTGTTTACATCTTCTTTAGTAGATGAATGCAAAGTATGTAATTAAATTAAATATGACCAGAGAGCGTTCAAACCTTGCCGTGTGAAATGAAGCGCAAAGAAATAAACCTGTGCACCCAGAAAGTCTGAAAAATATACGGCAATATAAACCAAACAATGCTCAGTGCATGACCTTGAGTCTGAGAGTAAAATAGGGTCGAGGAGTGCAGAACATTTTTATAAACGTACAGTAAAACCTCGCTCCGGAGGCACAGAGGCAAAATCTGCATATATCACTGAAGTGGCTGCGCTTTCTTCTCCTGCACACTCTCCCTCTTCATGTGGCATCTACAGCTGAGTAGTTGCAGAAACGGCGTAGACCGAGAAGACAGGACAAGCACTGCATTTAAATAGACATGGTGTAATATTCACAGTATAATGCATAATTCAGCCCCGAACTGTGGATTAAACCCTGCTCCCCAGCTGTTACAGAGAGCCACTTAAAAACAGCATGTAGCGCGACAGCCGAGACCCCGAACTGTTACTGATATCATGAGGCTCCTTCTTTTTTTTTCCCTGTTTAGCAGTTGAATTTCCCTTCAGATCGGGTCACATAAGAAAATCATTCATGTATATGATTTTTTTTCAAGTCTTCCCGTTTGCCAGCACTCTGTTTGGAAAAACTCTGCTCTCCAAAACACACATTTTCCAAACTGAGGGTGAGACATGGAAAAAAAAAAAGTACAGAATTACAGAAAGCGCAAATGTTCACACACACAGATGTTCGTTTTTTTTAACACTCACACTTACCAAACTCAAACACATGGCCACACAAGGAAACACACACGCACGCCCAGGATAGTGTTTTCCATAGACAAATAGCCTCTATCAGAGATTCCAATCCCCGTTGCCATGACAATGATTACCCCAAACATGGGTTTCTTTCTTATGACTTACGGTGCCCTCCACCCCGTCCTCTGGGAGAGTGTTTTCAACATAATGCATGGGAATGCAACCCAGGAACAACATTACATGGAACCAATTGATCATGTCTGACACACGGGGAGAGCCTGGTGTGCACAGGGAGAGCGGTTTGACAACAATAGACCAAAACAGAAAGGAGAAACGAAAAGCGCAAACCTCTGCCAGCACTAGAACAATTCCTCATGCTGGCAGTCTCATCTGAACACATCATACCTGTCACTTACATCTGAGGTCTTCCCGAGCCTGCGTGTGAATTTGAAATGGAGTTTCTGTCTGTTGGTTTGATGTGAGCCTAATTAAACACCTCAATTATCCAGATGTGACCTAATTAATTGCTTGAAGCACCAAACAAATGGAAAGTCTGTCAAATATAGTGACATAGCTGACAAGGTCCCTGCAAAAACGTTGAACCTGTTTAACACTGTGATGTCATGCAGCTGTAGGGTGTTTTGGCATCTCAAACTGGAAACCCTGGACCTGACATAGTTCAGACGGCCCATTATTCCCAAACCACAACAGTCCGAAAAATGTCCCACTGGTGTGAAAGCCTATTTGTCCGACAGCCTGTTATCCTGAAAACAAATGCTTACCAACTGAAGTAAAATGTTTATGATTTTGTCCCGACACTAGAAATTTGTCTGCAACAGTAATATTACGTGAAATATCGTTTGGCGCGATGCCAGAGAGATAAAAACCCCTGTTGAGTCAGCACCATGGACAGGGCTGACAGCAGGGGGTACTTTCAGAGAAATGGCCGCCTGTTTTCGGGATGATGGGACACCAGTTTCCGAATAATGGGTCATCTGAACAATGGGCAGTCCACATTTTATCATTTCTCCAGTACACGTAGCAACACAATGACCAATGCTGACCCTTGCGTTTGTTGTAACCTGTTTCCGTTTAAAACGCCCCAGACTAAACCACAAGCTCAGTAGCACAGTATCTTCAGCACAGGCCGTTCATGCTTGAATCTGACTCTGTCAGACTGGGTGCACTGGCTTGATTTCAATGCATTAATGGCACAAAATGCATCGCCCGTGGTGCGCCTGACTTTGACTGCCAGATCTACGCTATCTCGACAAGCTCAGGACAAAAGTCTGGTCGAATACTCTGTCATTCTCCGATAACTGCAACAAATTTCTTCTTTTTTTTAAAAAAAACGGTGTATTCCTTATGATAAGAATAGAGCTGCGATGGTAGGTTGATAAGTAGTTCTGGGGAGATTAAATGTTATTGAGGAACATCTGACATTAGTTATGCACGACTGAACTCCCCAGTCAAAATTTGCATGATTAGCATGTAGCTTCTTGGCGAGGTCCTTATTGGAAATTTCAATTGAGTCTGGTGGGGGAAACGCAAAATCAAATAGTATGCATTGGAAAAGCTTATATCAGTGGTTCACATCTGCTCAGTCAAAGTGGCTGACTGCATTTTAAATAGAAAGTAGACATTTGCATTTCCCAACAGTACAGAGTACCACCAGTCATGGGAAGACGCCGGTTTACATGTACCAGCATATAATTCATACAGATCAGTTATGTTTTAATTTTAAAAAGTTATGAACTTAAACCAAACAATCTAATATTATTGCTTGCTTATTTACATTTTGTAATAGTTGTCCATATAAATGACAACAGCAATTATATCTGAGAAAACTATACTGTGTGTCAGGTGCATTACTTAGTGACATACTGTCGAAATAACACAGTGTGTAGCCTGGTGGTTTACTATTCATAGTCACTTTTACATTTCAAAATGCTGATTTAAGTCCTAGTGTTACTGCATTAAAATGTAAAGCATTTTACACTTCATATTGTATATTATTTGTATTTGTACACGGTTGCAGTGGACGCAGCAGCTGCCATTCGATTTAACAAGCAGAAGCGAGGTGGGGTCTTTTGGAAACAAATCCCGTCCGTGGCACAGCAGGAAATGCTGCACCTATTTTTAACCACAAACATGCAGTTTTTCAGCCGGGGACACATGGGAGGGCTCCAATTAGCTCACAGGAAACCCGCAGAGGCAAACACTGAGATAACTAATAATGTGTCTTTCCCCACATGCTGACACACTGCACCAGCAGGAAACTTGACGTGTCTAGAAAGACTTCAGTTCGGAGGGGGGGGGGGGATTTGGATTCAGATTATGTGAAAGTAATAAAAAACAACATTTCATTTCTTTTTATGTGACAGCAGAGTATAATATGTGTTACAGTGTACAGTGGTGGTTAAGCAGAAAGCAGTTGAGTCCTTTTCTAAGTAACAAGACAGGAAGAAGCTACTTTTATGCTGAATGACTATTTATTTTCAAGAATTTCATGTCTCTTGTTCGTGTTTTCTTTTATTCATTGTTTAACTCTCACCGCTCTTTGACTCATTCATTGGATCATTCATCCAACCTTTCTTTCATTCACAGACCCACTGCCTCTCATCCATTCATCCAGTGACTCTTTCCTTTCATTCACAAACTCACCTGCTGACTGACCCACTCATTCATTCACTCAGTCCTTCATTCCTTCCCGTTGATTCACATTTTTACGTCACCCAGGTGGTTTCCTCCTTTTCCTTCTGTTCATACACTTATTCATTCATGCATGTATTCATTCATTCAGTCTTAATTTAATTTATACATTCACTGACGGGCGAGTCGACTAAATATTACCAAAATTCATTTACAACCTTGTTAATTCTTTCATTCACTCACTCGTCTACCTTTCAATCCCTTAAAAGCTGTTGGACCGTATTGCAGTGAATGCAGCTGATGCGCTGGACCAGACTCTCACACTCTTGTCTCTCTGTAATTCTGCTGAACTGTGAAAGGAGTTTGGTGTTCACGCAGAGTTTGCTCACCGGGGTTAAAATCAAAGATCAAACCTCAGCGATCTCTAAATGTTCTGGAAGCTACATCTGAATAAAAGGCTGCTGCTGCGTGGCGAGCTACAAGTAAGCCGAAATGGCTTTCAGCTACAACGACCAAGTCACCTCCCTATTATGAGACCACACCTTCAGAGGTCAGTCCTGTCCGGACGTGAGAACGCGTGATTCACTGATCTAAGCAAATCCCCTGATCGCTGCAATCCCCTTTAAATGAAATGAATTTGGTGCAATCATAAATACTGCCAGGTACGGCAGCTGAGATTATTGATTAACAAGAATGGGCTGAAAGGAGAGATTAAAGTGAAGGCGAGATATTATCTGCACTGCTGACAGATTAACTGTCTCAGTCACTGTAAGAGGCTGTAAGAGGGTGCTTCACACCTTGCACTCTTAAAAGCTATAAAGTTCAGTATAATCTCAAGTGTAGAGGCTCTGCTGAGATTGATAAAAACTTGTGGGCTTTGTGGAGGCATCTGAATAATGAGTGGAGTGACATAAAAACACCCTCCCTTTCACTTGTTCTGTGTGGTTAGTGGCTGTCCAACAGTCTATTTTCAGTCTGTGTGAGTCTGATGCTTCTTTTTGAGACTTTTTTTTTTTCTGTTTTCTGGACACCAGATAGTGTGTGCAGAAGATCTCTGGCCCACACAGATACTGTGGCTGCAGGAAAAATCAACAAATCAACCATTTGTTAACAGTAAAAATTAAATGGAATTTTCCATCAGTGCTGTGGCAGCAATTTAAATCTGCCAACTGCAGAGTAACGTCTAATGAAGAGGCAGAAAACCATGACTGTATAAAACCAGGAGTTGGCTGCAGGGAGAAAGGATTTACTGTTAGTGGCCTGAGAAGTAAAACAAAAATCCTAAAAGAGGACGTTGTGGTTTCTGTGCATAATCCAACAGACGTCAGTGAAAGCCTTCCAAAATAGCTGCGTGGACCTGGCCCAAGGAAAATGAAAGTCCCTCGAACATAAAGATGGTTTTCACCCTCAGAGGTACGGGCGAAGCCAAAGCTGGTAACAGTTGCCCGCTGGGAGAATTATCTCCGCGTCCTGTTTTTAATAACATGTCGAGGCATTTACAAAATCAACTAGCAAATATATGAAAACATAACTCTTTACAGAAGCAGCCGTAGCAGTATTGGCGCCCTGCCTCATCGTTAACCGACGGCAGAACCCCCGAAAGAACGACCAAATAAAGTCAATGAAGTTTATTACTGAATTATGATCTAAGCCAATGAAAATAGCTGTTTATCCTCCTGCTTTCACAAACCCATGGCAGTGTGTAAGGTGTCAAAGTGAAAAGGCCACAACTGTTCACCTAAAACCTGGACTCACACATTTAAAAATGAGCCTGAGAAGAGCACAGAAAACAAAAATCAACCACAGGCCTCGCCTTGAAAGAAGCCATCAAGAACACATTAATCGGAGTGAAATTGGGTGGGATCAGCAGAGAGAGAGACAAGGAGCAGAGAGCCACGATAACAAATTATCTGAATGAGAGGTAAAGGGGCATAAATAAATTAAAACCGACCTACCGCAGTAAATGAAATGAAAAGGAAAACAGAAACTGTTGAAGCCGGTGGGAGGGTGTGTGTTGCGCGTGTGTGTGTGTGTGATCAAAGAGGGAAACGGGCAGGGAGGGTGGCTGCGTTGCGCCACGGAGGGAAGCAGCCGAGCGGTTTGGTTAATCACATCAGGTCTCGAGTTTACATTCAACAGATATTTGCAGACGACAGAAGGAGAAGTTATTTGAGCAAACGTGGCAGCTCAAGTGAAATTTCAGAGTCACGCGCAGACATTTTTGAGAACCAGCGGCTCGACTCGACCGCCACCGCGCCGCTGCACCGTCCAGATGCTTCATCTTTCATAACAGCACGTCCCGAGCAATGTGTCCACTTTGTGGCACTTAATCACTGCATCAGGACTTAAACTGATCAAATATGTTCAGAAGGTAGAATAGTTATAAAATAAGATATTAGACAGCACATTGGTTTTAGTGTCAGTAAAACCATGCTTACCTCCAACATCGCCGTTACAATATCGAATAACTACAGCAGCTAATTAGATTATTTTCAATCAGTTTACTTGATTAATTGCTGAATTGTTTAGTCAACAAAACATGACCCGAAAGAGCATCGAGTTCTCCTGACTGAAAGTGCGGGAACTCTTAAATATTTGACGCTTTTGCTTGAGAAAATGTGAATAATCGATAATTAAAAGAGGCATACTATACTACGATAACAGGTCTGATTTGGAGCAGCGTATGTGTTTTTTAAGGAAACACGCAGAATGGTGTGGCCGGGATCACATTTCATCTGAACATAATGAGGATTGTATTTAATTAAGGCATCTCCCAATTCACAGAGTGATACTGAATGGAAAGTGTTCACACTGACAATGCATTTCATCTATTTATCCTGCATTGTTTGCGATTCGATATCCATTTGTAGCAACTACGGCATTGTTAAAGCAATAGTTTGACATTTTGGGAAAAGCACTTTTAATAAGTCTCTCATGAGACAAAAATCTACCTACCAGCTCCTCTAAAACTCCACAACTAACACTCTATATGTTGTTTTGGTTTTTTTATTTTGTACATAAACTCGAGTGTAAAGTCAACTTCTTTTTTTTTTTGCCAGAAAGCGAGTGAGCATTTTTGTTAAATGCTCAAATGTTTTGCCAATGCTCGTTTTCACAGGTACGTACGAGAACTCACCGCCCTAATTTAGGGAAAGGGTGAAAAACACTGACTACAAGTGTAAAAGATGTGTAAACTAAACTGCGGACTTACTTTAACCTAATGCGCTTTTATTGCTGTAATCTAACCTGTCACAGGCCTCAAACCCTGGTCTCAGGAGTCAAAGCACAAGCACCCCAACATCCTCTCAACCACCTCTGTGTAGTCACAAGCGCACAAAAACGTTACTGAATGTAATCCAGGCAGCGATTATGTGACGTCGCGTTATTTGTAAATCAAATCAGTAGAATGCAAACATAATTTCTTGGAGACTGAGTTGAAAAACAGGCGTGGAAGAAAAAAAAAGTGTGTAAGAACCGATCGAGAGATATTACAGCTGCGGTGATTCACCCACTGGCCAGCTGCTGCTTTGAATTAATTCCTATAAAACGCCTCAGCTCCAGACGTCTGTTTACAGTGACAGTGTTCCACAGAGGGAGGCGACAGGTACAATGGTTCTTTTATAAAGCTATTTTAACCTCAGCTAACCAGTGAACAATTACATTATTAAGTATAATACACATGACAAAATACAAATATAACACTGCTGTTTCAGTCAAACCAGGAGCTGCTGAGAAAATCACATATATAAGTAAATCCATTCATTATTTACACTGAAAACAAGGACCTCCTTGCTGTGAGGCGATGGTTCTAAACACTGAGCCGCTGTGCCGTGACAACTGCATTGTGTGCGTTCAGACACCAAGGGGAAGAAGACGCACTGTGGAAGGACAAAAGTGAGGAGTTCCTCCGGCCTCTGACAGAAATGAATTCTGACACTGAGGGCGAGCGTCGCGGACACGTGCGTGTTCAAACTATAAGCAACGGCAGTGACAACAGTAAAAGCAATCATCTCTGCGACAATTTTGATTTATTTCGTCCATGAGGCAGCAAAAGCAACCCCTGCTTCAGATCGAACATGAAAAAAAAAAAGATCTTTTACAACCAACTTTGATTCTTTTATCACCCAGAGAAAGTATGAAGTTCCACTTTTTACACTGCGGCATGATTTGATTTATTGGAGTTTTTGGGTTTTTTTCTGCACCAGTGTTTTAATTTATGGGTAGTAAGCTTCAGTGACAAGATAAAGACTGATCAGGATGTATAAGTGTGATAAATGAATGAAGACACTGTCATCTTATCTGATGTGTATCGATGCACATGCGGCAATTTGCAGTCTGACAGTCAATTTTAAAAATCCGTCTGTCCTCCGTCCAATTTTTCATCATTACCGGGCGCACAAACAGACCATTTCACCATAAAACACACAGTTCATGTTGTTTGTGGCTCTTTGCACTCATCAGTCTCACCTCTGACCTCACGCTCTCTCTGTAACTCTTATTCAAGCGTCCTTACATGCGTATGAATTGGCACCACAGCGTTATGGTACACACTAACTCCTATGCGCAATTACAAATCAAACTACTTGCATGGATCGAGATGAAGTGTGTGTGGGGGGATCTCCGGCCTTTGCAGACCATGAAACTGACTCATCTTCATGTAAGCGAGTCAAGCCCCGGCGTGCTGATTGGTTGCGTAGAAGCGCACGCGTGCACACACGCAAGCGCACATTCCCGCACACATGCACACACAGCAAGATACACCCCGGGCCCTTTAGAGCGAGCATTAGTCACTCCACATAAAAGCATCTAGTCACTCCAAAGCAGGAGAGCAGAGAGAACGAGTGGGAGACGAGGTCTGTAGAGGTCTGGTCATGGCAGCCATTTTCCAGCACGTACAATCGCTGCTCGGGCAGGACAAGAGCCGAGAAGGCTTTAATGTTGGAGAGCCGGGCTCAAGTTTACATAACAGTGATCGATACAGGAGGAGACGCCCCCTGATCCAGGCTCATCTAGGATTTGTGTTTTCCATGTCCACACCAGCCTAGACTGACCAAGGGGTGAAACTTGAGGTCGTCTGACTGTAATAGATGTTGACTGCACACGTGGCACTTACGTAACTGGATATTACCTATCAGCGTTTAATATTAACGGCTGTCAGACCGTCCAGAACCAGCAAAGAACATGCTCAGATAGGAGGTCTGTATTCCGTTGTACACTGTACCGAAAAACGCTGTGGTGTTGATCTGAATTTGAGCCTGTTAAACAGCACCACAAGTGAGTAATATACCGTGCTCCTGTAATGTGTTAGATAATAGTGATATAGTGCTTACTGACAGTGCTATCAAACTGTGTGAGATTGCAATCGTTGAAACATTTTGTCAAACTGCTGATATCTGGCAGACCGAGGAAAAGTGGAGGAAGACCTAAGAGTTTTGGAGATAAGGATGGCAGCGGATGAGGGATTGTTGCGCGTCTTCTCGGCTGTGCAGCATGATATTGTAGGTGATGAAGAATCAATGTGCTGTTCAGTGCATTGAGATTTCAAACTGCAAACACTGTGGTTTGTAGAAAACAAATACTTCCAGTTAATGCGGGGTATATACTATATAAGAGCACTCTCCTCTTGCTTTAGCTGGCAATTCTACTTTTACCTAACAAAGTGACAGATGCACAACGCTGATATATTATTATGGTATGAGGTCGGTATAGCTAATGCGCCACTAAGCAATTATCCATTCACACATCCAATAGACAACATTAGGGGCAAAATGATCATCCCATTAAAGACGTGTACCTGTCCACCTGATGAATGTGAGCTCACTGTTTACAATCCACTACCAACGCCGCAGAAACATCTGCACCTTTAACTTCCTTCACCAGCTAGTAATTAACTTTGTCCATCAGCTGCTGGACAGCTTGTTGGACAGGTAGTGCACAGCGGGTTTATTAGAACTTGTTTGCTGTGTACGGGATTGATGAGAGCAGTAAACATTGAATTATATAGTTGATTTGCAGCCCAGGAAGCATTGCAGAGATGACGAGATGGTAATAATTCTCTGCCGCTTCATAAATACGCTCTGCACATTTGAATCAATATAAACAACAGTCATGAATTAATTTTGGTTGATAATATCCCTCATTATTACATTAAAGTACAAAACAACTCCATAGTGCTGCTCTGATACCAGTGGTGGGCCGTCAGGGCCAGCAAGGCCTTCTCTGCTGGCCTAAAACTAAAGATCACTGACTTACGTTTCAATATGTTTTTCCATGAATGTGTATTAATTACTCTTATCAGGATACTCTATCATCTTCATATAATGGCTTGTCTCTTGGTTGCTTCCAGTAGTGTGTTTATATTTTAGAGCTTTTATCCAATCATATTTCAGACATCATGTGTTGCTAGGGCCAAAGAAATCTGCCTTGAGGCCTTCAGAATCATCAGTGCGGGCGTCTGTAGCTTAAAACAAACGGCAATGAAACTGTTGCTTTAACCAATCAGATTTCGAGTTGGTGACACCGGGGCCATCTAGCGGGCGCATAGTAACATCGGCATTTTCACGTCCTCTGATTGGATGGTCAGAGCGTGCACTCGTCAGAGCTAGCAAACCGTATCTTCACAAGATAAAAATAAACTAAAATAGATTCCTCTTGATTCATTTGTTGTTTTTTCAATTGACAATGTTTGTTTTTAGCTCTTTGGTTTATGGCTTATCTCAGTTACTATTGTAACTGTATGCAAGCAACAGAGACAGCAACAAAAAACAGTCACTATCCTTGTACATGTACATGCATATGTAATATAATGCAGACAATGACAGCATATTAATGTTGCACTGTCCCCATGTCATCAGGTTTGGTTTGTCCTAGACGAGTCCTTGGTGCGCAGGAAATGGAGACTTTGTTGTCGACACACCCTCAACCCCAAGTATTTACACATGGATAATGTTCAATTTTTGGTGCACCGGGTGCCCCTTTAACATCAACTTTTCAATATGCAGGGTAGACAAATTTCATGGAACCTTCTCAATGTCGGAAATACACAACTTGAGACCGTATCTTGAAGAGATCACACTTTTGTTAGAGTTTTAGGTGCCAAAACTACTTGATGTTTCAGAAAAGATTGAATTGACGTATAGATAAACCTAAGTGACATTAGTTACAATAAGACCACGCTGACTTTTGGTTTCACATCCCCACTGTGCTTCCCCCATCCATTCCAACTTCCTCCACTTGAGGGCTTTCATGTTCTTTAAACTACATCATCTCACTTGGTTGTTGAAAATTGCACCAAATGGGTCCCGAGTGTGTTGAAAACTGACAAGGAGGATTGACTAAGTGTCCATATGCGACGAGTCGTGACTGGGACTAGATTGGAGTTGTCTAATTTAATAATGAGCAGCCTCAGGTGATTTATACCAAGTGTTTTAACAGTACGCCGTTGCTATTTAATTGCAGTTCTGACCACCACTGATCCAAGAAGAGATTATGAAGAATCAGACGAAGTCCAGAATGAATCAAACCTTGTGACAGCAAAGATGTGCCGCAGGCTGTGAAGGTTTGAGAAAACAAAAAAAACCATTTTCTTTTCAAATATTTACACATCCAACAAACAATATAAGCAAATGAGTCACAAGCCATAAAACTGCAGACTACAAAGTAATTTCAGCTTTGATTAGACAAAATGTTGCAACTGACTCTAATGGGCTTCATGAAACATTACATAAGCTGGAACAGGATATGACCACATCCCTCCAAAGTGGGACTTGTGTAATTTAATTTATTTCCAAATAAGAGCAATATATGTAGATAAACCAAACCTGATGAGCCGGTTGGATGTGTAAATTATGCTTGTTTATAGCATTTGTCAAAAGACTTCAATGCAGGAATTTCACTTTGTGAGATAACCGGAGTACCTAAAATGTTTTTGTGCTCATATCTGTTTTATAATCTCAAGACCAGATGCTGGTTGCAGCTGTGTATGCAGTTAAAGTTTTGATGTTTACAAGTCAATAAATGCCAACTTTCTTGACTTCATTCTGTCACTTCATGGTGACCCGATGCTGTCCACATCATCTGCTCTCTGCCACTCTGCAGCCACTAACACAGTTAAGAAAGCAGCTTTGCCATTTCCCCAAATGCCTCTTTCAAAGCCTTATTTTGTGGTAAGGACGGTTCATGCGAATTTGCAGAAGCCAATAGAGACAATGACTGTGTACCAGGTATCCATCTACACATTTTCAAACTACATATCCCCGTCCTGGACACAATTATACTCAGACACAGTCTGGAATCTCAAGGAAATCCTATATATAAATCTTTAGAGAGTTGAATGGTTTATGATAAATGAAGAGCTCAAAGAGAGTGCCTGGCCATCGAATGCACCCTTGAATGCTTTTCCAAACACATACTGATGTGTGTGTGTGTGTGTGCGCGCGTGCGCCTGTGTATTTCTCGATTCCCACAGCGCGATCAGCATCTGCGGCCCCTCAAAAGTTTACAGGACCAGCAGGGCGCCCGTCCTCTGCTCACCAGCTCATCTTCGCAGGGAGCGGCAGAGAAAACTTTTTTATGGTTGAGCAGCTGCTCCATTTAATCAAATCTCAAGCTTGTTCATAAAAAGCTGCAGCGCTGTGGGGTTTTAGGTAGCACTCTGGAAAATGAAGGGGAAAAAAGCCTAAACTTGATATGACAAATCTTTGAAATGCTTACCTTTCCCAATGCCATAACAAATCTGTAATCCTCTGTTGCCCCAGATTGTCTGTGTGTGACGGCAAACTTAATCAACATTTTGACCACACATACCTCTGTGTACACTGCAGGTAAACTGACAAGGAAGTAAACCTTATTACAGTGTAAATATTGATTTTGCAATCTATATTCTACTTTCTAATTGCCATGATTTTGGAACCCATAACACCAAATCAGCATTTCTCTTTTAAATGCATAACATGCAGCAACCTTTTTTTTTAATAACCGGAAGGCAACAGCATAAGCATACAAAAGCAGCAGATTTCTCTGTGGGTGGAGAAACCCGACACGGATGCATATGTGTAATTAGCAATGCAATCTACACGTCTAGAATGAGGTAACATAATAAAGCCTGGGATACTGTCAGATTAATGCAGCCAATTAGAAAGAGGGGATACAGCAGAGGGTGCAAAGAATCAGGTTGCTATCCGTGAATAGAGGGACATTATGTAACTGCTGCGTGGAAACCATGAGCTGGTTTAAACTTACACTGGGGCTGTAATCCCAAGAGTGCTTTATTAACTGCTCTCATCAGACGGGGCTGTGAACATTTTGTTTACGTGGAAAATGGGAGGTGACAAACAATCTTTGTCATGTACATGATGGCCCGGAGCAAGTAAGACGTTACTGTGGAGAAGTTAGCCCGTGGAGAGGGCAAGTTGTCCAACTGACGGTTTGTTTAACACCACATATGCAGTTTCCAATGATAGTAATTATAAATCCTTCTTAATTTATTCAAATGATTTATCCTTGATCTAAAACAGCTGTAGACAAAGCGAAGCTTCTCGTTTTGATCTGGTAACAGTTCAGTTTGTGACTGGAATGACCGCTGTCTCGGGCAGATTTAAACAGCTGCAGCTAACTTGCTAATTGGGCTAACCTTAGCTCCATGGGTTGGGTAGAAACATTGTCTCAGACTGACTTTGAATATTTCCAGCTGTCTTGTCTGAAAAGAGAATCTTGCACAGGGTGTCTAAAGCATCAGATGCCTACAGTAGATGATATTGTTCTTAAAGACTGCATCTAAAGGCACAGAAATACAGCAACTCAGCTATTCTCGTACTGCTTTGCAGTGCTAGCTACATTATAGTCTTAAAGTATGATGGGAGGAAAAAGTATAACCCGATTGTTAATTTATGCCATCATAAAACTTTTGGGATACTTTGTTTCACATTTAAAGTTACAGGCGAGAAGGCTTTCAGGATTAGGGCTGTGTTGTGTTAACATAATGCTATCTCTGGCAGTGCCGCTGCAGTTTAACTAGCCCAAATTGAATAAAAGAATGGACTATTGTTTGCCTAAACTCTGATAGCATCCAGGAGCAGCTGCTAGAGAGTAGCAGAACATCATACAGTGGATTTGTTGGTCTTGAACAAGGTTTTGCAGTAATGTGAATGGCAACACTACGCACTACACTGGTGACTTACAGGCTTGCTCACTGGTCGGGGAAGTAATGCATAACTTACTAATGTGGGTAATACACTATGCTGATGACTCTAGCTTTTGCAACATAGCAACATATAAACACACGTTTGGTGTTTTGGTTTTTTTTGTTTGTTCGTTTTTTTTTGGAGAATACAAAGACACCATTACCGATGGCTAGCAATGGTTGCTAAGCTAATATGCGTTTATGGATTGGGTTTAATGACTGGTCAGCTGGTAAGTCTTTCTCGCCACTCACTTTCCTGGGTGACAGCTCATCAGTAATCAGAGTCAACAGCCTTCTGGAGTTGATATTGATAATTCAACGCCGTCCTCGTTGAACCATTTGTTAATGATTTTACAAGAAGGTAGCTCGAGCAGACTCATTTTTAAAGGGGCGACAATTATCGTAAATACTCGCATGATGACAACAGCTGGGATCGTTTGTTGTGTGTGTTGGCAACGCAGCTATAGCTGACAGGCCTTTATCAGGCCTGATTAATGTACTGGCAAGACAGATGAATGGGGAGACATTCCAGACTCATGAAATTCCACTCAGTTTTAATGTTGCTCCCTTTTCATGTTGCTTTGGTTACTTATAAGGAAAAGGTTTTTATCAGTGAGGCATGATGGCTTATCTGAGTTTTTTTTTTTTATTTGTAATAATTACACTAAACAAAACATACCAGTACTATAAAATTCTTTTCTCCAACAATCAGGCATTATTATGTTGTTCCAATGTATGTAATTATATTTGATTGATGATTTTTCCACAAAATCATTATATTTATGAGATAATAGCCATCTGGATGAGTGGAAACACTGCGTGAGCCAAAGAAACTTCCATGGTCAGATTCTTAACATTTGAGCATTTTAGTATTTTAGGCAATAATGTGCTGATCTCCTTCATATCTTGGTGATTTCACTTATTTTGGCTGATTAGATGCGTTTCCTCAAGACAGTGTGTTGGCTGACACACTGATTGTCCTCTCTCACTCTCCATAGACCCTTATATTGCTATAAAGTAATGGTGGAATGCATGCGATGTTACCACTGCTGTTAAACTGGCAAACAAATGACAGCATGGAAAAAAAACATGGAAAACATGGCAAAGATGGGAAAGAGCTATTGCCTGTAAAAACAGATCACAATGTTCACTCATATAGGTGAATAGTGGCCTAGTTGGGCCACTTAAGCCTGGCTCAAACCACAGGAGTGTGAGGCAGACTTTACACTGATTCACCCCTTCTGACAACTAGGAGGAGGGGCAACCAAGTCCAGTTGCCAGGACTCATTATTGATGTACGATCCTGATTGTAATGTGAGTAATTTAATGTTAAACATTACAAACTGCTCGCAGACTTATTAGGACTGCCCAATAACTCAGTGTATGTTTAATATTTAGGATTTAAAAACTAGATGTTAATATTTCTACTTTCTGTAGGGGGACCAATGACAGACAAGGATACGTGCATGGAAACAAGCGTACAAGGAGGTAAATTAGAGGGAACACCTCGTGCGCAGCTGTGTTGGCTACAGTCTAGCCCTTGGTTAACATTACCAAGCATACTACTGTTTTCTTCTGTCTACAGATAAATATTAAGACTGACTTCAGCAAGGACCCGCAGAGAGCCGGTCTCTGGGGAGAGCACGCAACCCTTATCTCGCCAACCATTTTTTCATCCAGACTTGTTTAGTCTTCTGCTTTTTTGAGCATCACAGCAGCAAGTGTTACACAGCGCTGTACCACCCTATGTGACGTGTTACATGTCACATAGGGTGGTACATTGAGTCATTCCCTCCGGCACAATAATCTTATTGAGATCCTGTTGTTTGTGTGATACATGCAACCCGATGTAAAGTCAGCTAGGATTTTAACCCTCCTACATTCTCCTGCAGTCTGACTCAGGCCTCAATGGTGGTCAGAGTCGTGGTGATCCCACTGAAAGTACCCTGCAGTGATTTTGACATCTATGGAACAATGTTTTGATGTGCGGCTGCCACAAACACAATTGCACAAGCACGCAAGTGACAGAACGCATATTTCTTCGCTTTCACACTAATCTACCGAACGACAGGTTGTGGTGACGTGGTAAGAAAAGTAGCAACACATCAGAAAGCTGGCAAACAAGTAAACGCTGCAGGTCTCAGCTTTGGTGTTCAGAAATAATAACATTTTGAATGCAGGACTTGGTGTATAGCCGCTGATGTGATGTCATAACCATAATGGGGTACTGTTATGGTTGTCAGTATTTTTTGTAACTCCTTCACGTTGGATGCATGCTCTCCCTGTCTTTGGGTGACCTTTGTGTGCTTCAGGTCAAAGACATGCAGGTCAGATGAACTGCCAACTACAGATTCCCCCAAGGAGTGAAACTGAGTGTGTGTCTGTCCTTATGTTAGCTCTGTAAATAAGAATGTCCAGAGTGTTCCCTGCCTCTCGTCCAGTGCATGCTGGGATGGGCTCCAAACCCCCTGTGACCCTGAACAGGTATTAGCGAATGTAGAAGATGGATGGATGTCTTGGCTGCAGGTAGGACCCATTTTCTGAGCAGCTAAATGAGCCATTTGTCAGCAGGGTCAGCCGTGGCTCTGACCTACGGGTGTCAGCACAATTTGGCTTCTGTTATGCAGAGCAGGTTGTTTCAGTCTCGACGAGTTGACTGTCACATAAAATGTGGACCGTGGTGCTGCAAGGAGCCTAATTCAATGAAACGTTTGTAAATGTAGATGCCAGTGTGATAACCACAATGGAGAACCTGAATACTCCTCTGCTGCATTTAATCACAGTCTAAAAAGATCTGATTAACTCTGAGGCGTGTCGGAAATTTTAGCTCTGGAGCTGTGCTGCATTTGTGAGCCTTTTGCCAGCTTTTGACTATTGTAGCTGCATTAGAAAGTTGCATAACATTCAGGTACATGCACTTCTACATAAGTGAATATAATTTAGTGAAAGAGCATGAACTGCTGGGTCCATTTTTTTCTATATTTTGGTATTTTAAGGAATGTTTTTCACTTTAGTTACAGATAGCATTATGTATCCCGAGCTACACCATAGAATTCCCACCCTGTGGATTTTAAAGCAGTGCAGATAGGCTAGTTGAAAAGATTTAAACAGTAACATTTAGGACAAGTTTAGAACAGCTGAAGCTAAATGATTTTGGGACAATCGCACCACAAAAGCTAACACTATGTTCTATGTATGCTAGGTCATGTTACACTGAACATTGGGTAAAAGCTGGGTGTCACGTCAGGATCCTTTCCTTTTCTGGTCTAATCCAGCTTCGCATTTTGCCAAACAAATGTGTGAATCATGAAGTAAAACAAAGTAATACACAAAAAGTGTGCAAATGCATCTATGGTTCAGAGTGGCTATAAATGTGACTGTGACCAGTGGAGCTCTGCGAGAAAAGCCTGAATCACTGTGGTTCTCTGCTGTCTGCACTGGGTACTAGAGTGGAGCATTGTAAACAACATTCATCAATGAGCAGTCCTTCTACAACAGTGTAATACTATAGCTGTATCAACCCCTGTCAGAGTTGTGACTTCTAACTCTCATTATGAGTAAATATGTCGATCAACTCGACTCGTTTGTACTCTGCTTTTCCTATTTTTGTATAACCCAGTGTGACATTATGTACCGCACACTCACTTTCTTTCAACCTCTACTCTGTCCTTTGACAGGCATGGAATAGTTTTTGAGAAATAACCATAAATAACTTTCGCTTTGTCACATGGCCCAGCCATATGGTCTAAATCTGCACTACAAAGACTCACCGTGCACGTGACAATAGGACGCTACGAGCAGTCAAAACCATTCAGCTCTGTTCTGTGGCTCAGGATGATCCTGGCTGTTTTCACAGTCAGCTCAGCAGCTACAGGCCTAAGAATATGCCTGACCCACACACTTTGCTTGAAAAATGTTTTGGATTGCGCCTCTTGCCATAAGCCACATTATGTAAGTGCGAAGTGTGAGGTATCAAGAGGGGTTGGCTCTGTGCCAGGATGGTGCTCCGTGTGTGTGTGTGTGTGTGTGTGTGGTTGTGGGTGCAGGTGCTGAAAATATCTTGTATGAATAGTTCTTCTGAGGATATAAACACACAGTGCAATAAATTATTATATGCTGATGCAGTGATTATGTGCTGAGGAATGCTGAGAGGCTCTGATGGAGTGACTGACAGTGTGAATGGATCTACTTGTATAAATGCAAATGTCTATTGATTATGACACAAGCAGCATAAAGAATAAAACACAAAGCTCTACAAAGTAGCTTGAAGTTACATTTTGGATTTTTAACTTTTCTAAAAGCAACAATAAGGTTTCCTCAACTTATTGCCAACAGCTGATACAGTGACAAGGGCCAAGGCTTGCTGTGGATTATAGAGTAATGCTGACACATTTCAAAATAATAATAATAATAAGTCTACTATTTGTTTTTTAAACAACTTAAAGACCCCTCCACATCTCTTTTAAGACATGAAAATACTCTGCTTTAAGTGATTATATATGTTTGATACATATACTTGTATTTTCATATATATATAAGTTAAATTACCTATTTCAGTATTCTTAAAATGACTCCACTGTCCATTCTCAGTGTTTGTGCACTTCAGACATCCACACCAGACTTCTGTAAGTTGCACATTTGCTTTTAAACTAGCTGTGAGGTCTCAAACTCCTGCCTGTGTGTTTAAAAAAAAAAAAAAAAAATTAAGGTGAGCACAGATCAAATATCTGAAGCGAGTGATTGTAAAAACAACCTTCTGGTGTCGAAATGCAAAGTGAACACAAAGCAGGATTTTTGTATGGAAGAGGTCTGAAGTTTTGCTTGGGGACCTGGAGAGTAACATGTAAAAGGCAGCATAAAGGAAAAGTTTATATTGTTTACATTTGAAATCATACAAGTTTGTCAGGTTTAGGCTGATAAATGTTGTTAAACAATACATTTTGTCAACAACCTCATGCTAAGGTGAAGGTGAGAAAACCATAAATAAGAGGACTACAGGGGAAAAATGCAAGAACTAAAATGAATTATCTCTCAGTGAGTGCAGTTAAGACTATCCAACAAAGCAGGGATTGCGGTTGCACATTAATATGACTTTTAGAGTTGTTTAAAATAATTACTGTTCTCAAGCTTCAGCTCAAGTGCTACATATGTAAACTTTTCAGACACTAATAATGAGCCACAGGATCCTTTGCGCGCACCTTTGGCACAAGCTCCCAGCAGTGTGACCTGACGTCACCTCAGATGAGATAATTACAGCTATTAAGACTGAGAAAGTGTTTGTAATAATGTTGGATTTTAGTCCTGAGTGCATGAAATTACCGCACGATGACTGCAGAGTGCGCCATATTCGACAAGCGTCCATCCACTGTATTATCCGCACTTTTACGCACGCGTAATCTTGCATCATTCTTTGGTCTGAGGCAAACCAAGGGTTGAAAACAACTATCATGGTGAGATATTATTAAATATACCATATACTTGAATGTGGTATATACGATAAAGACAGAGTGTTGCACTTGTTCTATCTATCATCAGATGTTCAGAAGCATAGCTGATTGGCTCGGAGTTGTTTTCATCATCACTAGATAATAACCACGGTCACACACGAACTGCAGGTTACATACCTTGGAAGACATCCACATCCCGAGGATCCTCTGAGCTCGGAGATAATCATAGTCCTCTTGAGAAAAAAAATATTTTGTGCACGAAGTCCAGCGGACAGGAGAGGAAGTTGCTCGCAAACTCCCCTCCAAGGAGTTTCCACAACAGAGTCATTTTTGCTATAGCTTTCCATCTGCGTCCGTGTAAAGGGATATTGTCATTTTTGAGGTGGTTTCAATGAAACTGGGGAAAGTGTTGTCGCCAAGGCCCCAAGCCTGTCCATACAAAACCTGGCGGGGCAAGTCAATTCTCCAGCCGTGTTTAACTCTGATGATTCCTGTGCTTAGCTCTCGTGGTGGCTCGACAACACAAGGCTTTTTTGGCCTGTTGTGGAAAAGCATATTTATGTAGATGTCATAGAAATAACTCTAGCCCTGGTTTTTATTTGATGACTGCTAAATGCTATGTCTTATCAATGAGCTTTTTGTTAATATTAAGTGTTGGAACAGTAACAAAAGTCTTTTCGTCTTTTATCTGCCCGGCTTTTCCTTTAATGGAGTCCAATTTTTATTGGCAGCGTATGAAAGAGGTTATTAATATCCTTAGTTTGCGTACTTTGAGGAAGTTACTCAAACATTCTTAAGCTAAGTGGTCAGCTCAGGATGACTAGAATATTGCCATTTGCATGGCCTACAGTTTCTGTCTCTGAAATAAAAATCAGCCAAACCCAGCGCAAATTCTACATTAGTGCAAACAAATTGAAACTTTATTGCATAACAGCAAAACGACCATCCCTACCCTTTATGTTATTGACAGATGAAACTCATAAAGTGCGAATGCATAGCCTGTCTTGTCTCGAATTTCGACGTTTTCGTTGTTGTTGTTGTTGTTGTCAGATTCGGAAGCCCGCACAGGTTAAATGAATCAATTAATCAACCCATTAGGCGAAGATTGGTCAGAATTGTTCCTAAAGGTTCGTCGTCGGCGTGGAGAGAATTTGGGAGAAACTATTGTTCTGAGATGAAGAGAGTTGAAATATTATAACTTGCCAATTGATGACCTGTGTGCGTGTGTGTGTGTGTGTGTGTGTGTGTGTGTGTGTGTGTGCGTGCACGCGCGCGCGCATGGGCTCTGAGGCGTGCGTAAAACTTGTGTTAAGGGGACCACCTGCTCTTGGGCACACAGTATCTTTACAGGGCGTAATCTTCCTTAGAAAAAAAAAGAAAAAACACAAACTCTACTTGTAATCACACGTCAGTCTGTATGGATTTAGAGTTAGTACTGTTTTTCCTGCCTATGTCTGTGCCGTTTCCTTTACTTGGGCTCTTGTCCAGCCCGCAGAGCGACTCCGTCACCCCCTCCTCCATCTCCATATACTCCGCTTTGTCACCCAGCGAGGAGCCAGAGGGCGAGCCTTTGAATTTCCTTAGAAAGTCCGGGAAATAGGGGCAGCCCGGGGGCATGCTCTCCACCACCGGCGTCTGGTCTTCGTTATCGGTCTCCCTGTGGTAAAAGTAGTTGAAGTTGGACACTATGACCGGCACCGGGAGCGCGATGGTTAACACGCCCGCGATCGCGCAGAGGGAGCCTACTATCTTCCCTCCGACGGTGATGGGCTTCATGTCACCATAGCCCACCGTCGTCATGGTCACCACGGCCCACCAGAAAGCGTCGGGGATGCTCGTGAACTGAGAGGTGGGCTCGTCCGCCTCAGCGAAGTACACCGCGCTGGAGAACAGGATGACACCTATGACCAGGAAGAAAATGAGGAGGGCCAGCTCCCTCATGCTGGCGCGCAGGGTATGACCCAGGATCTGCAGCCCCTTGGAGTGCCTGGACAGCTTGAAGATGCGAAACACCCTGACAAGGCGGATTATTCTCAGGATGGCGAAGCTCATCGCTTGCTGCCCGTTGCCTTGGTGCTGCGCCAGGTCCGTGCCGAGAGTTATGAAATAAGGCAAAATGGATACAATGTCTATTGAGTTCATAATGTTTTTAAAGAACGCCGCTTTGCTGGGACTCGCAAAGAAGCGGACTATAATCTCAAAGGAGAACCAGATGATGCAAACCGTCTCCACGATGAAAAACGGGTCGTTGAAAGGAGTAAATCCATGATCAGGTTGAGTGGAGTTGTGTCGTGGCTGCAGATACTCTTTTTCATCCCTGAACTCCGGCAGCGTCTCCAGGCAGAAAATGACAATAGAAATAACTATAACCAGGACGGACACGACTGCTATCCCCCTGGCGGGGCTCGAGCTCTCCGGATACTCAAAGAGCAGCCAGATCTGGCGCTTGAACTCGTCCTCTGGCAGAGGTTTTTCCTCCTCTTTGACAAAACCCTCATCCTCCCGAAACTTGAGGATCGCCTCTTCCCCGAGTTCGTAAAACTTCACCTCCTCGGAGAAGATGTCAAACGGGACGTTGACTGGTCTTTTCAAGCGCCCCCCTGACTGGTAATAGTAAAGAATGGCGTCAAAACTCGGTCGGTTCCTGTCGAAGAAGTATTCGTTCCTCAGCGGGTCGAAGTACCTGATACGCTTGTCGGGGTCTCCCAGGAGAGTGTCCGGGAACTGAGTGAGAGTCTTGAGCTGAGTTTCAAACTTCAGCCCCGACACGTTGATGACAACTCTCTCACAACAGCCGCACTCGCTGTAAACATTTTCGTATCCGGACTGAGGGCGTCTGTCAGTGAGCGAGACGGTCTCCTCCTCATCATCCATGTTACACAGAAAACTCGACCTCTTGCTTCCCCGGTCCCCCTCCTCCTCCTCCTCTTCCTCGGCTCCCTCGGCCTCTTCCTCCTCTATCATGATGTCCTCCTCGGATCCGAGCAGCGCCAGCTCCGAGTGGCGCAGGTCTCCGCCGAGAGTCGTCCGGCTGCGTCTCCACCGTCCGACGCCGCGCTGCTTTTTCCGCTCTCTGAGAACTCTCTGCTGCTGCTCGGGCTCCTGCTGGTGCTGTGGCGGCTGCGAGGAGGAGGTGGAGGAGGAGGAGGGGCGCGAGGCGGTACCGCCGCTGCTGATGTTGGCGTTCGTGGAGGAGGCGGCGCGAGACTGATGCTGGCGGTTGTTAAGGAGATGAGCGCTCGAGGAGGAGGTGGAGGTGGACCCCCCCACGCCGCCGCCACTGCCGCCGCCGCCGCCACCACCTCCTCCCTCGGCACCGGACCCACCTTCGGCAGCGGCCGCAGCCGCCGCCGCTCTAGACTGGGCAGCCTGGCGCTCCCTCTCGCGCTCCCTCTCCCGTGCGCGAGCCTGGGCATATCCGTAAGGCAGGTGACTATTGCACCCGCCGTCCGCACCCACCATGGCAAACTCCATTTTAAGTCAATGAGCGGTTCGGTCCGTGAGCGCTACAGTAACCGCCTCAGGGCGGTGTGGATGCAGGCCAGAGGAGAAAAGTTGCAGCTTGAAGCGCGCAGAGAGACAAAATGAGGCATCAACCAATCAGTTGTGAATATGAGAATGTCAGAATAACAAACACACCTCAATTAGGTCCATGCTGAGTGCGGTCCATGTGTCTACTTACATGATAGGAGATATTTATCAGCCTGTCTTCCCGTTCAGGCACGGGCCTCCAAATATTTTATGACATCATTACCATAACCAAAATATGTGAGGGCCGGTGGCATAGCCTGTTACGCAGACGCTCCGTGTCAAACTTGCAGCGCCCTTTATTTGTTCAGCATTTTTAAATCACCAAGTCAACAAGCGACACCAAAACAGTCTCTCCTCGGTTTCTCCGGTGCCCATCAGGTGGTTAAATCCTCCACGACCGCGGCGTGCGCCCAAATGCGTCTTTTGATCCTCCGTGGTCACTCCTGGTTGCCATTTTATGCGATGAGATTTATTTAAAAAAAAAAAAAAAAAAAGAAAGAAAAGAAAAAAGAAACGCTGGATCTTCGCTGTTTTATTATGAAGCTCCGGTTGAACGTGAATGACTTTATTCCTCTGACGCTCTCTGGAGCTGCGAGAACAAGACAAGAGAAAACAGCAGTTGGTTTAGGCGAAATAATTATGTATTCATATTGATGTCCGTTGTTTTGGCGACTGCATAGTCCAGGATACTACGCATCTTTTGCAATATAAGGGCGGTAAAACTTGCCTGGCATATCATAATTATCATTATTATTGTCATTGTTGTTATTTTAATTGAGTGAACATGGGGGTAGGCTTTCGGAAATGAATGCATGGAATATAATAATGTTTAGAACAGACATTACGCACGAAATCTTGCCCATTAAAACAGCCCCCCATCATTCTGACATTCATACTTACATGTGAAAAGGGGCCAAACGAAATCGCCTCAGCCCCCCTACAAACAGATCTGCTGGAGGAGGAGGTGGTGGTGGAGGTGAAGGGGGGCTACGTGAGGATGCAGTTCTTCGCTTTTGCCCAAATTCCCATCAGATTTTTGGGGGGGTAATATCACAAATCCCTCGTCGTATCCAACCAGCGACCATATCATCCACTCTATGCATCCGTGCTCTGACGCACTCTGAGGAGGACACTTTTTGGCTGCGTCTCGACGTCTTGTCTCAATTCAACAGGATCTATTGCCACTTCAGCCCCCGTTTCTGCTGCATCGCTCCCAATACACTGGCAGCAATAATCATTGAAGAAAAAAAGGGAAAAGAAGAAGAAGAAGAAGAAGCAGGTGTGCAAGCAGCGAGTTGGCATCAATGACAGCTCCGCACGATCACGGCGTGAAGATGCGAGGGTGGGGAAAAGTTTACCTTCACGCAGGCGAGGGGAAATGGCCCCATGGTTGAGTCTGAGCATCACACATCTGTCTGTCTGCCGCTGTAGCCCTACCTATACTCCGGTATCCTTCCCATTGTGTGTGTGATGATGGAGAGGCTCGGTGAGAAAGTCGTTCACGTACCGCAGCGCGTGCAGGCGGTGCTCGGTCCTCCCCCAGTGGCTGCAGCCGGTCACTGCGCACCGTGCTGCAGTCTCACACCCGAGCCTCCTCTGCCCTTCATCATCACTGCTGGGTGGCAACCGGTGTCCTTTTCAAAAAAAAAAAAAAAAAAGTAACGCATTACTCTCCATTCTCTCCAAAAGTAACGTAGGTACTTGTAACGAGCTGCGAGTAGAGCTCGAAACGCCAGTGCACTTGCAGTTTTCAGTTACATCCCCCCTTCCCAATCCACGAAAACATAAGATTTTAGAAATGATTCTGGAAGAAGGCGCCTGTACATTTTAGTGATGCTCTGCAATATTTATTGATGTCTGTCCTGTGAGTATTTCGTCTTCATCACGAGAACCAGACATGACCAGACATTCACGTGAAGATTTCACCTGAACCTGCACAGATGTGGCTCCATAATTAGACTTTACCCTCAAAATGTGTGAATTTAAAACACTGGAAATACTTCATCATAAAAGTATACAATCTCCTCATCTCTTTGCACTCAAACAAAGATTTAGCATCGTGATAATTAATTAGCTATCACATATTTCTCCCCCAAAATAGATGTTTACGTTTTACAAACATTCGGCAGTCTTAATACACCTGCAGGTATGGCTGCGGTTTAAAAGGAAATCCATACGCCAATAATGTCAGCTGTGTCTGCCATCCTGTAATGTTTTGATAAACCAAGAGAGCACCTTAAAGTGAGTTCCAGGCATTTTGGAACCAAATTCATATATTTGTTCATGATTTTGAGAGTCATTAGTAAACAACCTGTTCTGCCATTTAGGTATGAGGATTTGTTGCTTTTCGCCGTGTCCCCAGAAGAGTTAAGTCAATAGGAACCAGAAAGAAAAGCAGTGAATTTGTGTTGACAGATGCAAAAATCAACAGCTGCACTGACGAGCAATGGGCTGTTACAGTACAATCCAATCTGACTTTGGCCTCTAGCATAGTGGCAATCCTCAGCAGTATAAAACAGTGAAACATTCACGTACGACACCTAAAACATTATCTAAGACATGTTTGGCATGATCCAAACTACATCTCTTGGAAAAGCCCACCTGCCTTTTGTCGATATCTTGTTAATGGGACATTAATGCAGTAAACTAAAAGGAAATGCCCCTAATTTAATTTTTCTGAAGTTTCACTCTGAAAGGTACAATCACTGATCCAGCAGCTTTCTGCATTTATCCTGTAATCAGTGTTAATTATGCATTTTAAACTGGAAAAGTCATTTTTACACCATTAATGAGGGCAAACAGCAAACAAACTCTAACTCTTACTCAAGTAACTTTAGATTTTAATTGGACTGTGTGCAACGTACTACAGGAATTGATTTTTATTCAACTATACCTTGTTTTCCTTTACAACAGCACTGCACCTCGAGACAGATCTGTGTGACGCAGGGCCACACGCTGATTGACACTGATCTGGTTTGTTCCAGCTTTGCCTTGAGGAAAGTTAAAGGGTTCGCACGTTTGTAGATTTCAACTAAACTGAAGACCAATGAAGTGGAACTTAAAGGCGTAAAGGTCTCATAATCTGTATGATAATAATAATAATAATAATAACAAAACTTTAAAGTTGCCAGACCCTTCAGCAGCCTCTTGCTTAAGGGCACCGCTGTGGTCAGATATCTGGTAAAACCCCAACAGCAGAAAAATCCACTCAAAATGACTGAAATGCAAAGAGCATATAGTGCAAATATATGTATAATTTAAAACTATTTCACATCACTTCAAGTAGTTTGTAATTGAAACAGCAAAACACTGTATTGTCCTTCATCTTTCACATGAGAGAGACCTGAGCTAACCTGAGTTTTTGAGCATAGGGAGGACGCAGTCATCAGTTTGGAGACTGTAACACAACAAGCAGTCTGACAAATCACTGTGCTCAGGTATTAATTAGTCAAACAATGCATTACCAGTGAAAAGGCAATTAAGAATGCATTACGTTTCCTGAGTAATGAGTACTGAGAACCACAGACAAGTCACTGTGTTCAATATCACTGTGATTTTTCATTAACGTCGCCACATTGGCGCCCAGTTATGTACAGGTGTATGTCACAGTTTTTGAGGAAACAATGATATTTCCACGAAACGTAACATAATGAAGAGCACCATAAGCAGTATGGTGATTAGTGGCTGCGCAGTTACAATACGTGCTAAACCCTGCAAGTGACACTAATACAATGAACGGTCGCAGTCTTAATTGCCAGTTAAACGGGTGAAGTAATTCAGGATATATTTATATTTTACTCTATATTATCTGTGTCACAGTTTAGCTTAAAAAGCAGATAATCGCGCTGTTGGTCATTCGCTGACAAGTCAAAAGTGTGCACACAGCCTTTAAACTTTATAAAGCAGACATTCCAGTACCTGGCGAGGTAACTGTTGAGTCACTGTTATTGATCACCCTATTGCCACCACAGATTTATTTGGATCATTTTGCGCTATGGGACAGTAAAAGTCTTATTCATTGCACCTTTGAAACCTCCCAGGTTTAATTTGATTGTGCAGATAATTGGTTTTTCTGCAGGTGCCACCGCAGGCCTGGCGCTGGGATACACAACAATCAGTAGCTATAGCCCATTCAGTCTAGTCCATTTGATTCAAACTATCTGTTTGACTCAAAAACTCTAATTAGGACAAGAACAGCCTCTTATTCCAAACCGGAAAACTGATATCCCTCTAAGGAATCCTAATTGTTCCCTTAGGTATTTTTGAAATCTCTGTTGTAATAGTCCTGTAGGGATATTTTTGGTTGCCTGTGCACTTTCCTTTTAATATTGCTTTTCCAATCACCGTGCTTTCTTTTTCATAAGAGGAAATCAGAAACAAAATGTAAAATCCAATGCAGAGGCTTACGCTGGTGAAATAATCAGCAGTGCTGACAGTGCAAATATCCCTCACGGATTCTTTAAAGAGCTCGCCTTCACAGTCATCTCTCTCTGTATTTCAGATACTTACCTAACGGGAGCTCTTTTCTAGTCTGCACAACATGTAGGCAACCTTCCACCCACCACACACACAGCATGCACACTCACCACTTCATTGAGCATCCACCTCAGTCAGCACCAGGGGGAGTTGTGAGGTCAGTAATAATAAGAGGTGATAGAGTGAGGATAGATGGTGCCTTATTACACTCAAGTTTAGATGCAGTTTGTACTGATGCCAGAGCTGCAACAGAGCTGCATCTGTTGACAAAGTCCTGCTGTATCTTGCTGAAACACACACTTATTTACAGTGACACCAGACATTTAACTGAGGAAAAAGACAAACAGTGCATCAAGAGGCAAGTATTTCCATTATAAATAGTATTTTTACAAGGGCGTCAATCGAAACTGGCTGATGAGTTCAGAAAAGTTGGAGGCATAAAGTGTAAGAACGCTGCACTGGTAACCATTAACCCTGTCAGCATGATGGAAAGTCAAGGTTTGCATCAGTGAACAGCAGGGAAGTTTCAAGTAGTTGGGTCCCGATTGCATTTTCATGCACAATACTGAAAATATCACAAAGCTAAACTAGTGAGGTAATGTGTGGAAATCAATATCATAATGTTATGAATATGTATTGATATATATTAGGATACAGCAACTATGTGCAAATAATCAAATACAAACTTTTGTCCCCTCCGGTGGTTCTCGTCTTGCTGTTGTGATGTAAAGACAAACTCCAGGACACTGTGACGTCACTGAAACCATAGATATATAAACACACAGATGCAAAGTTATGTCATATCTCATGGGATAACAGTCTGCCATCTTGCCTGGGTGCGGCTTACAATCGCCACCTATGTGCACAGCGATTGTGTGTGTCAGCTGTGCACCATCTAATTGTTTTTCTCAAGGGACCAAAGAGGCTTGCCTCACCTTTCACAAGCCGGTATAGAGTGGGTAAGACAGTTATTCTTTATATATGGATCAACAAAAACAACAGAAAGTTGGTGACTTTACCGTTAAGGTTAAGTTATTGCTGTTAGCTGCACCATCTTAGAGCTCAATGGTAACATTAAGTAGTCGTAACTCTATAAATAGTTATTAATTTTACAGTTGCACTTTATTTTATGGTACAACATGTAATAAGCCATACCATCAAAATTAAGAACAACTAGACAACAAACACATTAATGTCTGAATTGGACCCCATACACCTAAAGTATGCTGTAACTTATAATACCAGTTAGACTTACTATATATTATACTTACAAATACCAGACCAAAGTATATTCTTATTTTAAATTAAAGGAGGCTTGTTGATAGTAACAAACTTGGTCCAACCATCAGTTCTTTGTTTTGTTTTTGTTTGGTTTTTTTTAACTTCCTGCCTTGTTGTGTGAGTTGACTTTCACCGCCTATTTCCACACTTGCATCTCATTCCGTAATCAGCCACTTCCCATTTAGACCACTTCACTTCCTTTTATTGTCAGATTCCATGACAAGTAACCATGTGTGACATATCACACTCCTCAGTTGTTGTAACTATATTTATTTGGTATTTATTTACTTTTGGAGAGCTGCTACCTGCCGTTTAGGACTTTGTGTTTTTCGCACTTTGGCTTTCCTGCCATGCCCCCTTGGATTCATTTGCTTTGTTTGACTGCATTCCCAGTTTTGACTCTTGCCTGCATCATCATTTCAATAAGCCTTTGTACCCTTGGTTGCGATAATTAAATCTTTGTACTGCATCAAGCTCTGCCTCAGTCATCTGCATTTAAGGCCTTTTACCCCGTTACCCTGATTGCACCGGCCACAGCAGTTTTTGTAACAATGTTTGAAACTTTGAGCGAATCATTAGGATAACTAAATCATCACGTATCATCATGATGCACTGCAGAAAGTTAAAATATTATGCTAAATTATAGTTTCAAGATCCAAATACATGCAACAAACTCACGCAAATGTCATTAAAATACACAGTTCAATAACTGAGTAAAGTGGCAGGTGATAGATGCTAATGTTTCACATTTTCCTGATGCCTCAGGCCTATTGAATGCTGAAAAACCCAACCCTATTGCTCAGCTATGAGAACAGCTAACTACATGGCTAACCAAAGCTGGGTTGTGTTTTTGCAGTCTAATCAGTGAAGCCTGGCCCCATCTGCTGCATCTTCAGCTTGATTCTTGTCTCATTTGTGGTCTAATAAATAGTAAATTCATCAAAGTCAGCTCCCCATGTGTCTGCTTTCCAAGTTAAGTTACTGTAACTGTCAACAGCGACGAGCGAGCAGATAGCACTTTGCCTTGTGGGGTTTGATGCATATTGGATTTTTTTTAAATCAATGTAACGTCCAAGTATTTTCATCATTCTGCAGATGGTTTTGTTTGCGTACTTTGTATCACATACTACATTTTGTCAATTTTTCCTCAAAGTGACACACAGAAATTATGGAAGAAAGGCAGAGACAGGTGGCCTCTCAGGAAATTCAGCAGCAGTGTTTTCTATCAGAGAGAGACTCCCTTTGGGGTGGACTATGGGCTGTAACTTTGCAGACCATTTATATGCACAAAAAAGCAATGTAGTACACTGCAGGGCAGGGAAAAACTTCAAGAGCACACTAAGGCCTCTTCAAAAGAGTGTCAATAAGATATTTTACAGAGAAAGGAACACAGATGTGCTAATAAGTGATACAAAACTACTGAATAAAGAGAGAAACTGGAAAGCGAACAGAGAAAGCCGAGAACAGAGGACAGGGAAGAATCATCAGCAGTCGATACACATAAACACACCTACCACCTACGTCCACACTCCACACTGCACACAGAAACATCCAGCGCAGTCACCAAACAAAAGTCTTGTCCTTGGCAGTGCTGTGGAGGCGTTTTGTTTAGACCTGATGGAAGGAGGGTGAAAACGTGAGTGTGGGGTGATGCGGTGTGTTCAGCCCCCCCCCCGTGAGTGTTTTTAATTTTTTAATTTTTTTTAATGCGACATGATGATTTTAATAGGAGTCTGTGTCAGTGACTGCGATCACGGACTCGTGCAGCAGCAGATGGAAGCAGCAGAGGAGGCGAGGCTCTGCAGAGAGGGGAGCAAGGTGTGACTGAGTGGGTTTGTGGATGCTGTCAGTCCTGTTATGGCACTGTTTACAGCGTGCTGATAATAAAAAATAAATAAATAAATAAAATGTAAGAGGACTCTGATCCAGAGCTCAAAACCAATGACCCATGACTGAAATCTGTGATGTCAGCAAGATGTACAGCTCTGAGCTGTTTTATGTGTGGCTTCGTACAAAGCGTGTTTGAGCTGCTACACCCAAAAGAGCTTTTTTTATAGTAGTGCTTCGAGTTATGGACCAGAAACTCATCCCGGGCACTGAAACCATCACCTCATCCATCATTTCCAAATTGATTCCCAGTGGACATTACAAAACAGGCCTCTCTCCTTATGTCCGAGGGAAAAAGAAATAAGATGCTCACTCGGACATCTGTTTCACCGCCTCTTTAGTGCTGTTTTCTCTGAACTCGCGGCCGCACAAATTGGCTATTTTTAGGACCGTGATATTGTTGTTGTGAACTTTAATGTCCCGCCTGGCCCTTTCTGAATAAAATAAGATGTTAGTGTAATTAGCATATCAATGGAGTGCATGCGTGGATGTAATGGCTTCTGCTCCATACTTAATAAATCAAGTTTCAGTGCAGATGCGCTCATTTGAAGAGGAATTACCGGCTGTTATTCAGACTCCTCGGAAAATGACTGATGATGTTTTCTACTCTGAATAGAGGATTAATAAACTATGGCTGGTGTTCATTAAGGACAAAAATGCACATCAGTGATTTATTTCAGCCGAGGTTTCCTGAAGGAAGCAGTGCCTCAGAGGACGAGGGTGACGCTCTATAAAAGTCCTTGTTAGGCAGGTATGGCAGTTCGGCAGGATGCTGGGGAACCTGTGTCCCTGGTGGCTGCAAGGGCAGACGGAGCAGCAGTTGGATGAACCATGGCTGCTGCCCAAGTACTTACATTATATTCCACTGTCACTGCAGATTGTCCAGCTCGTGGTGCAGTGCTAAACTTTTTACTGAATGCAGCAGACTACAGAATTTCTCCAAAAACAGATACCTGCAGGCTAGGAGGCTGCTCCAGCTGTATGAGACAAAAGGGAGGCAGGCAGTGGCACAAAGAAACAAATGAACTAAAGAACTGGACTTCTTTTAGTATTTGAGACGTTATCTGAGTGCTTCCATTGTACAGTACTTCAGACCAGAGCTGTAGAAAGTACTCAGATCCTTTGCACAATTGTTTACGTGGAGCTCATTTTGAGTTTTAAACCTCAAAATTATGAAAAATACAGTAAAATCATCAACTGTTAAATCAACTGTTGTGAGGAAAAGCAGAAGCCCCTTACATTTGTGCAGCTGGGATCATGAATTTAAAAAAATGTTATCTCTAGTTGTTATTTCAGGTGTACATATACATTTCCGTGTGATTTGTTTGACTAAAGTTGTGAAATAACTTAACTGAGGACCTGAGGAGTCATGTAATATAGAGGAAACCATGAGTTTGTACTTGAGTAAATGCACCTAGTTGCAGCTCGCCATTGTTTCATACCTGTACACATTTATCTGACAATTACCTGTTCTTGCATTTGTCACTCTACAGACTCTGATTTTACAAACCAATCATTTTATAGATTGCACCGAGCAACAGTATAGGTTTGCTGCATGCAGTCATATGAAAAAATCCACGCACTGTGGAAAATGCCACATGTTTCTTTCAATGCTGTAAAATCTGTTGCTTGTTTTATTGTAAAAAGGTCAAACTTGATCAGGAAAAGAACACAGAATGGTTGTCTTACTTCTTGCATGGACCAAATATGGCTGCCAATAAGTAGGAAAAACAAGGAGGTGACTCGCAATCAATGAACATAAATATGGTAAAACAGTATCCATCTGACAAACAGTAGGCATGTTCATAATATCATTAACAGCATTTCCCAGGATAAGGAGCTTTTAAGACATATCCATGAATTCAAAATGCAAGAAGACCATAGGAAAAAGCCATCAGACTAACAATAAATGGGCCTGTTCATGATCAAATCAAGATGTAAGGTGCCAATAGCAGGTACATATCATACATATTTGTTAAAGCTGGAAACAGTCAAAGAGAATCCAGAGTAACATAAGGAGGCTAGTTTGAAATCATCACCAAAACACAATCTTTCTATTTCACTGGGATAGCATTCATTTCTGTTATTTATTACTATACAGCCACTGTACATATGATACTTGTGTCATTTTGAGTCTGTTTGAGTCGGTGAAAGACGTCACGCTGCCTCACCAGTGCTCATAAGCAGTGAGGGCAATTCTGCAACTTTACATTGGTCACAGGGTGCCATTGTTTTGGTGGCATTTAAGTGAGAAAAGCTGAACCTACAAGTATAAACAGATTCAGATCATGTAAGTAAAAGCAATGCAGCTTCTCTCACTGTGGGCACTAATATGGTTGCACCAAAAGTCTATTGCACCCTTAGACAGCAGGTGCTGTTTTAAAGCACAACACAACCACCAACTCACCTGAAGGATGCTCTCATCAACACAAGATGTTAACCTCTTTTCCTTTTACGTCTGACTCAGGTTTTATGGAAAATGAGTCATGAACCAGCTCCAGTTTTGCATGCGGGTGATGCACCCTCCCATTAACTTCTATGGATATTGGCTGTGCTGAAATACCACGTCTAAAAATGTCAGGTGGCGTGGTATAAAGAGTGAGAAAGTCTGTATGTGGAAGAGGCTTTAGGTGGGTGGATGGGTCAAAGAAGCAGGACTTTCACCCAGGAGACGGTTGCTTGTGTCCTTGTGAGTTCACTTAATGGGTGTAAGGTATTTAAATTACATCGCATGCCTAATGTAACCTAACACACTCATTTAAACCCAAACCACTACCTTCTCCTAAACCTGACCAAGCAGTTTTCTTTCCTAAGCCTAATCAAACTGCAAACCTTTTCACAACATTGCCCACGTCATTATATTTTTGTTACCGTGACGATGAAGGTCACCTAAACTATGCATCTGTTTTCTATGGAAGAAAATAGGAAAAACTGACGGTTGCGCTGCACAAAATTTAGAAGCGCTGCATGGAGGAGCGACTGAAATTCTCAATGCCCGTGGTGTTTTTACAGATCAGATGAACGATGCAGTGTTCAAACCTCTTCAGCGTATCCGGGCCTACCACTGACAGCTGAAGGGCCATCAGTAACCAACAGGCAAACTTTTTGTAAATCCAAATCTCAGATGTTCTCTGGATGGATCTCAAATCTTGTCAGTCTACAGACAAGTTTAAAAATCATATTTGTAGATAGTCACAGAGTATTTCATCACCCTTTGAGACCAGCAATTGTGCTTTAATGAAAACAGTGTTGTCATATGTCCATTCATAACTCTTACCTATTTTTCACTCCTGACGTGGGGTGTGGGGCTCTGCTTTTATCTGCTGAGAAGAGAGCTGAAGGCTGCATCTTGTACGCGTTTGCCTTTAATACATGTCACACCTGTTGGGAACCGGCAATGAAACATTTTCACACAGCAACATATCACACGGTGCACTTAGACAAAACAGTATAACATAAGACAGCGGACATAATCATGAAACAACAAGAGACCATATTTCTGTTACACAAGGTTACTCAGCTGAAGAGCCTTACACACCAGTAGATGCATAGCTGGGTCATGTCGGTACAGTCAGTTGATTTATCCACAGCAATAGACGTCACCTCTGTTTTTCAGCGGTTTTCCAAAAGCTTTGTTTGGACAGTGGAATGACAGCAAGCTTGCAACGTTTAAGGGTTTCCACCTTGGCATGTGCAGGCTACATGCAGGGATGCTAACACTGGTTTCTGTTATTTCATGCAAAAGCGAGAAACCACTTGACTCAGTTGAAAAGATGCTAGAGGTCCCTGAAATGTACTTCCCCCTTCCTCAGTGTCAGCCATGATGATCAAGATCCCACTCTTCATCACCACACTGCTTTTGTCGAACACGAAATACAGTCATTTCTTACTCTTTGCAGTAAGTGCCTATTAGCTTGTTTTTAGCATGGCTGATGTGACTTTGTAATCCTCTTCCTGCCAATCACAGCACATAGGTGTGTATTGTAGAGACAGAACCAATACCTGTCCGACTCGGGTGTCAAAGTAGCTCAGATATATGTACCTCAGTTTTATTTTCATATCACGCACATACCAGCCTGACTTGCAAACAGTTGGGCAGTCCATAGAAAACTCCTTAGAGCTGTTTACGGCCTTAATAATGTAAAATGATAAAATATTCAGAAAGGGGCCATTTGGCATAACAAGTGCCTTTAACTTGAATGCAGAAGTGTTACATGTATCAGAGTATTTGGTCAGTGTACGATTGCTGCTTCCCAGAACTACATTGCACCTCATTAATAAAAATTTAAAAAAAAACTTTCTGAAAAGGTTTGGAGTTGTAAATTTATGATTCGTGCAGACACATTATTCATACAGATTGAGAGTGCCGATGAGGTTCCCTGCAGTTGTCGACTTTGATGTATCAGTTTTTAGGTCCTGCACAGAAAAATACTTAAGGCCACTGTTGGAAACTTTTTTTTTTTTTTTTGGCTTTGGCATCTCACAGTAGTTGGAATCAAAAAGATGCTCTGGCATTGTTTGTTTTTCTCTGTACTACAGTGTCGTAATGTCTCAAAATTGGACTGAGAGCAACTTATAGACTGCTCTAATGCTCGCTGGGATGGTCTCAATTTTCAAGAAACAAAAACCAAAGCCAACATAATTTGAAATGCACTATCATTACACAACAGTGATCTCTAAGTGGTTTGAGTCTAGCAAGTCTCACACAACTCGCTCTGTCAGCATAATCCAGTTGATTGTAAACTTTGAATATTCAGAAGAAAGCACAAAAATATGAAAGTCGCAAAACGTCTCTGATGACTTGAAGCATAACTTCTACATCAGTAGAAAGATCCCTTCAAAGCTTTCAAATCTAAAGAGGTTATATTGTGGTTATATTGTGTGTAGTTACCGTCTGCTGTTAATATTTGTGTCTAATCACAACTGCAATGTCGTTAACAAATACATTGGGAAAAATGGCATACAAAGCAAAGATGGAGCATTTTAAATCACTGGTGCCCATGTCAGTGTTTTCCATCCCTCCGCGGTGGACAGACGTATGTGTTGTTCCTGTGGCCCATCTGAGCCTTTCACTCATGTAGCCTAAACAAGATTTCTGCAGATCTCCCACCTCCACGTCTGTTGAAGGAAAGGCCATGAACCACGGGCCCGAACTGTTGAGGGAAAAAGACGGGGATTTGCTTTTTAATTCCAAACAGGTTGGAAAAATCCAGCCCAAGGTTGACTAGATTAAAAGGATTTATGAGCAGCGCTATTTAAGTAACAGAGAGGACGGGCCACAGATTGTGAGCTGCTACGGAAGTTCAGAGAGTGACAGAAGAATCAAGACAGAGCTCTACAGGTAGGTGGACTTTGCTTTTCTGTGACAACAAATGATAAAAAAAACAGTCAGGCTTGTCAGAAAAAGCAAAGCTGCAGCACCTGTAAAGAATTTTTTGAATCCCTCATTTTAAGGTAATTTCGTCTAAATTATGACTGAATTTGTGTCCCTAAATGTTGTTTAAGGGTGTGATGAATGTTGGTAACTATACTTCCATCATAGTTTGGTAGATGTGAGGAGGAAAGTCAGTTTGAGGGAGTCTGAGGAGTCTCATTTTCCCCTTTCTATCCCTGATCACCTTTGTTTTGCTGATCTTAAAGTACATTTTCTAAGATGCAGCTTTAGGAATGTATTTGGTTGCAATTTTTGCAAATTTAGTTGAAATATATTTCAGTTCAGTTCCAAAGAAACTATTTTAATTTCTAATCTGAAAAGCAGTTCTCTGATCAAACCGTATCTATTACATGTTTCATGACAGATTATTGCCTTCCCACATACCATTATGTGTGTGTCACTTCTACTGGTCCTGTATTGGCAGTTATACAAACATCAATCACAAACAACTCATTTGGTTCATATAACTGCAGAGCTGTTTTCAGTAAATGTAAATCTGAGGAGGCATAAAAGTGAAACATAAATACCCCCTGTAGGTCCAAAACCACCATTAACCCAAAAGCCCCTGAATGATTTCATCAAAATGATGATGACACGATGCCTCACTTTAATCCACATTAACTTCTAATGGAGTTTTAAGTATCTGATGTGAGACCCGATCCCCTCTTGTGGCAGGCGTCTGTGCTGCACCCGGCAGAGGATGCAGCTGGTTGTCATGGCAGCAGTGCTGGCCCTGGCGGGGGCGGGGCAGGACTGCAGCTTCGGCTGTCGTCCAACCAACATCAGCATCCCCATGGAGATCTGTGGCAGCATCGAGCTCGTGCACACCACCGCATGCGCAGGACAGTGCTACCACGAGGTAATGGATGATTCGAACTCTGAGCATACTGCTGCGAAGTTACTCTGCTTTTGTGCCTGAATATGTTAAGCTGCACTCTGCCAATTGATTATACTCCAGTGTACAAAGTTTGCAAAATATGAATATTTTCTATGTTAGATAAGTTTGCAGGAGTTTTTAAATTCATTTCCTCCTCAGCAGAGCTTATTCATAGATTTATCAATGTTCCACCCAACAAATAAGACAAGAAAAAACAACAATTAACATTTTAAAATGATGGGTTACTTACTTAAATGTTAAAAAAAAAAAAAGAAAGAAAGACCTGTTGCATGTTTTAATTTATAAAGGTGGATACTGGACATTTTTCATTGCATACAAATGGAAAAGTCAAGATTCTTAAAGGATCTCTGAAATCCTTCCCCTGCTAGACTTTATCAGTGACATCACTATCAGCCCTGATGCCGATGGTGTTTCCTAAAACTGTGTTTCCACCAAGCAGTCCGGTCTAGTTCAGTCCTGTCCATTTCCACGTTCAAACAGCCTCGAACTGCCTCAGTCCACTGTTTAAAGGTTCCAAGCAAGCTGAGCTGAACTAAAGGGTGAAGTTAAAACACTGCACTGATTGGTCAATAAATGCTGCAGCTTCTCAATACAAACTTCTAGTGTTAGCTCTGGAGCCTCCTTTGCCTACATTAAAGGTATCGTCTGCAGTGGAAAGGCACAACAGGGCATATGTTCACAGATTCATTCATTCCAATTCATGCCTCATCCTAGTATTATTATTATTACTATTGATGTATTTAAGCATAAATTGTTGTCTGTTGGTGTGAATGACAGGATCCGGTCTACATCGGTTATGATGACTGGCCTGAGCAGAGGGTCTGTACTGGGGAATGGTCCTATGAGGTGAAATACATCAACAGATGTCCAGTGGGCGTCACCGTCCCTGTGGCCAGAAACTGCGAGTGCACCGCTTGTAGCACCGGAAACACGTACTGCGGCCGCTTTCACGGAGACATGACCCGCTGTCTGTCCTTTTGAAGAAACCTGTTGTCTATGCCACATAAAGTTTATTGTCTCTGTGCCTAAAATAAACAGGTATCACATAAGTTTTTGTCTTTGTTTTCAAGTCGTCTTTTCATAAGTAAGCCGTCGGCGGCGAATTTCAACCTGCTCTGTTCTGCACATCCCAAGCGCAGAGGAAATGTCATAAGTCGGTGCATAAGAACTGTCTACAGATGAAACAGTGAGATAGCAGAGGGGCTTTACATTTATAAAGGCCAGCTGAGAGATTAAATGTCCCACCAGGAGTTTCAACTCTGGATCAAAGTCACTGACCCCTGACATTCAATAACCTGGAGATTCAAATTTGAATGCTTTATTCTTGTAGGTCAACCTATAAGAACAAGAGCGGGCCTCGCCTCCGTTCTGACACATGGAAATGAAAATATTATCAGATCGCATATTCATATATCTCTACTAGTAATATTAATAAATTGATCTAAATGGCTACTTTAGCTCTGATTGATTGTGCATCTTGAGCAATAGCCTGTTGACACAGTCGGGCATCTGCACAGCTGAAGTCACATGAGATCAGCAGCAGATGTTTGTCTCCTTCCTGCCATTTTTGCATTAATATGTCAATAAATCAGCTCGTAGTTGCAAGGGTGAAAAGGAGGGACTTTGGAGCACTAAGACACAGAGTCTATTAAAAAAATAATATATATATATAATATATATATATATAAAATATATAATTCTAACATATGTGTTGCCTTTCCTCAGATTTTAGTCAGTGTTGTCTGTCAAATTTCAATACATGGAATGAGGCAGTGAGTGTGAGGAACTTTTTTTTTTGTCATTTCAGGTCTTTTAAATGGATCCTGAGTTTTAAATGGATACCGTACCATTGAGTTCATACTGAATCACCTTACATTAGCTCGCTAATGGGTAGCAGGGGTTAGCTGGATGCTCAGTCTGGAGCCACTTTGCATTTTCAAATATATTTTCCCCACACCGGTGTCTCTTACGCTCGCTGGGTTCTTCAATTGGCTCTCCTCCCCTCATAGGGTGTGTGTGATTGGCCCTGAAATACAGACTTCTTGTTTAATGGAGAAAGCTGCTCATCAAGTTGCCACAGCACAAGAGCACAGCGGCCTTTGTTGTCTGTTTGGGACAATGAAGACAATAAAAACATGAATATTCTTTCACCCGGCACAGAGTCAAACCTCAGTAGTGTAGTCAGGGTTCCTTTGCTCCACATGGGCTGCATTGTGTTTCTTTTAAACAGATGAATTTCACTTTAAAATTCAAGGATTTTATCAGAATCCAAAACTCCATGAAGGCAGAAATGATGAACATCACTGCGGAGAAATGAGAAGAACAATAAATCCTGTTCCTCTGATGCAGTATAGAAAAGGCTTGCAGGTGCAGCTTCTGAGTATGGAGATTGTTAGGGGTAACATCTTATTAATCCGGACACATGGACAAACCTGGGGCCACCGCTAATGACAGGGAACTCGCTCATTAACAAGACAAGCTGTTAATTACTACCTACAGCGTTGTGATTTGGCAACTTACCAGTTTTAGCCGAATATGATCTTTTTTTTCTAGTGTAGTCTAATTTTGGCTAATGAAGTAAGGTGTTGTCAGTGTTTGTGTTGTGAAGGGATGTCATTGAGAAAATCCTCCTGTTATGATTTATTTAAGTAATTAAAGTTTGCCCTGAGGCTTAACAGCGATGACCCTGGTGGGAGGGAGCAGGTCGAGTTGTTTCCCAGTAACCTATTTTTATTTCTTCAAAGAGAAGAATAGAAAGAGAGCGGCTCCAAAATGAAATGTTTCTTTTTACCACTTGTAAAATGGGATATTAAATCTCAAATATGGTGAAGAAATGGAGAGGATAGCGATGCCACGCAGGCAAATGTGGGCTTGTTTTGACAGTTTACAGATTTTTAACGACTGCAAAAACGTTGTTCCGCCATATTTTACAAGGTTTTCTCATAAACGGGTACTGCATTATTGCGTTTCCACAGACTTTGGAGACTCACGAGAGATGGATTAAGCAAATAATGCTGAAAACCAAAGCCGCAGGGACTGAAATATTCTAACATTCAGTCCCTTGTATGGGTGTCACTCCTAGAGCAGTAGATCTTGCATTTCCAATAATGAAACTCCACAGCATCTTTTATTGGACATCATCGGGGTTATTTTGTAAAAAAAAAAAACCCACGAGAGAAGATAATCTTCAACTCTTTTCACTCATTATAATAAATTAACTTCACTTTAAAACAGCCAAGCATCCCTTTATGCTCTCTCAGAAGGATAGCTATATCTGAATACTGAATATCTGAATAATTTAAATCACTGTTAATACCTTTCCTGTTAAATCAAATCGGGGGTGATGTTAAATGTATGTAACTCTTGAAAACTTGTATTTGTGTCTACTATCGCCTGAAGAAAATGTGTTCCTTATGTGTTCCTTAAACTTGTCCATGTGTTTATCTTCAGCCAAATCGACAACTGTAACACTGTCTAAAAAGTAAGAACGCTGCCGCTCGCATCCTCGCAGAGACCAAGAAAGTGGATCACATCACTCGTGTTGTCCGATCTTTACACTGCTTCCTGTCCATCACGGAACTGATTTCAGAGCACTGCTGCTGATTTATAAAGCACCGAACAGTTTAGGGCCAGTGTTATGAACCATCCAGATCTATCAGATGATCTTCTTTCTGTCCCAAGAGTTAAAACTAAACATGGATAAAAAGCATTCAGCTTATGTTCACCACAAATCTGGACAATCTCCCAGAAAACTGCTAGTCTGAGAAAACTGAGACTTTTGATTGATATCTTACACTACAGAGGAACTTCTATCCTGTTTTCTCTTTTTCTATTTAAGCTTATTTGTAATGTTTTGGTTTCTTTTCAATGTCCTTTATATTGCATTACGTAGCTGCCCGTTCTGTTTTATGTAAAGCTGCAGCCAATTGCCTTGTTGTTGGAAGGAATAAACTCGGCTTACCTTAAAATATATCAGCCAGCCAGAAAGTCAAGGGTCAACACTGGTCGCCTTAAAAAGTGAGACAATCAATAGAATGATGAATAATTGATAATAATGGAAAAGAAGGATCGATGATTTAAAAAAGGTTGTAGAAGGATGAAGATGTGTGAATGTTATGAGCAGAATTTTTATACTTTAAGACAGCAGCATGTCAAACCCAGTAAAGGGATATATGAGGGAAGGGGCAGACAAGACAGACAAATGCTCAGAGTTTAGTTTGGAGGCTGAGGTAAGAGAGTGGCTGAGACTGGATTGAGACATTACTGACCCCGCGGGTGAAGCTGAGCGAAGTCGCTTGTAGTGGAGGAGTAAAGCTGCCATGTAAGGATGGACTGTGGCCGGCAGATACTGAGTGAAGGTGCTGCTCTCTTAGCCTGCACTATATCACAGCAGTTTTTTATTAGGATTTTAATTCAAGCATCCTCAGGAACCCAGCCTGCAGAGGGAGGGCAAGATGGATGGATGCGACATGAGGGAATCTCAGGAAGATGGAGATCAAGTATTTCTCTAGAAATATTGGCAAATAAAAGACATTAGAAGGGCACAAACCTCCACCGGCGCTGCATAATTCCCCAAAGACATCATTTCTACCACTTAAAGCTATGGTTAAATTGAATGAATCGATCCCAAACCCTACAGCTACAGTTGGAAATCGATCTTTGTTGTCTTTGTCAGTTTTATAGTTGTGGTTACAAAAAAATGGATAATTAAGACGGGAATCTCACATTTTACTTGAACCCGACCTCTAATTATTGGTTCTTTGGCCAAAGGCTGAGGATACATTTTTAAGGAGATCTGATTGTACCTTAGAGGAGATAAACAACATTTCAGCACATTGATAAATAGACAAAAACAGGACGATTAAAGATTTCAGGCCTCCAAGTAATTATAATTTTAATTCTTGCCTAATATCTCCATTCTTTGTTCAGGAAACCATTGTTTTTCCAAAAGGAGTATCTACAAATAGTGAACAATGCTCATCACCAAGCCCGAAGTGATGTCTTCAAATTAGGAGACAGGATTGGACCATAGATATTCAAAGTACAATGAAATGGAACTGAGAAATTATATTTTCTAATGAAATAATGCAAAGATCTGCCATATATTTGTCATTTCTACCTCTTAGGGTGTGGGTCAGTCTATCCACCACTTTGGTCCAACATTAAATATCTCAATAACTACAAATCGTCATAAAGTTTGGTTCAGACATTCATGTTCCCCTCAGGATAAACCGTAATGATGTGTTCCATAACTTTTTATGGAGCGTCAACAATAGGCCATAATAGGTTTCAATAAACAAATCGTTGTTTATGAACAAATTCAGTCAAAACTACTATTGATATGCCATCAGCCTCAGCCATTCTTGCTCTTTCCTGTGCTCTTTCCTGTGTTTAGTGCTAATTAGCAAGTTAGCATGCTGACACACCAAACAAAGATAGTGAACTTGGTTATTATATTATAGCTGCATGCATCAGCATGTAACAACGTCATTTTTAGCATTTTAGCATGATTGAAATCAGCATTTGGTTGAAAGCATAACCAGCAGCAGAGAAAGTTGGGTAAGGACTGGTACGTGTGTTTAATTGTACACATGTAGAGGTGTGAAAGACAGGACGGCCCCATTACTTCATCTTTTCTGTCAACATCCAGGCAGACCTTCGACCCGCTCACCCTCGTGCTCATAGATTTTGTTTCAGCCTTTGCCTTCACACTCTCGCGCACACACTCCTCTGTCATAGCTCCAGTTTGGTGTGAACACTGCGGGCTGGAAGTCTGCTGACAGATTTCAGTCCGCTCAGGTCATCCTTGTCCTTTAATAACGGCTTGCTTTTATCCAGCGGCTCCCTGGAGGTCTGCGCTCCCGTCTCACTAATGACTGCCACAGCCAATATTTAGATGGACGTTTTATCAAGTTTATAGACGAGCCTGTCGCTTTGCTGGAGGCAGGACTGCGGACACGGTCGTGTGGTGGATGGCATTATCCTGAATACTTGAGCTGAATTTTATAAAAACTAAGGACAATAGTTTTTTTAGGAGTCTGGAGCAAACTGTCATCACAACTATCTTTAATTAACTTCAGTCTGAATGGGCACATGAATATGGACTGTACAGGATGTGGTGGAGAAACCAGTCTTAATTTGGATCAGTTTTACATGATATTTTGTTTTGAATGAGGTATCTTGCTTTGGGAGCTTGAATTTAATTAATATGAGATTTTAACCAGTGAGAGCACTTGAGTGAATGAGGCTCACCGAACTGAAATGTTTAAGAATCCGAGCTGCAGCTCTCCACCAAATCACCCAGTAATTTATTCATTCCCTAAGCAACTGGGCTGCTTTGTGTTAGCAAATGAAATTATGTAGCCTGTTAAGAAGACTAAGCCAAGCTAGTGGCTCTGTGAGGCTCTACTAGGCCCACAGGTGCTTTGAGCAAATGCTAACATGTTAACAATGACAGTGTTGACAGGGCTGTGATTGGTTTTGCAAGCCTAGCAAACAGTAAGTGGAATTTAAATTTGAGTGCTGATGACGGCACACAATGGGAAGTTATGGGATTAACAAAGTTATTACAGTTCATCCTAAGGGGAGCATGAACGCCTGTATCAGATTTCATGGAAGTCCATCCAATTGTTGACAGGAATTTTCACACTAAAACTGCAAACCTCATGGTAGTACTAGAGGAAAAGTCAGAGGAACTGCCAGAGTTATCAGGATTCATCCTCTGGGGATCATGAATGTCATATCAGATTCAATGGCCAACAGTTGAGACATTTCGGCATGGTCTATAACTTTTCACCGTTGTGACGATTTCGCAAAAATATAACATGGTACTATTGGTATGGCACTGTTTACTATATGGTACGACATGGTACTATTTGGAACTCATAAATGCATGTGAAACATTAAACGAGACATGCAGCCCAACATTTCCTATAACTGACAGTAACTTAATTAACTTAAACTTAAGATTCCTGCCAGCAGTCAGTATGCGGGTGCAGGCATCATTTAAAGGTCGATATCTGTCTATCTCCTTTACGTGGAGCTGGTGTAACACAAATCGTCCTGCTGAGAAAAGACAAACTTTAACTTGAGCTTAAATTTGAGTTTGGAGCAGAACTTCAGCCACTTTGATGAATGGCTTGTTTGCATTGACTCGCTCGCTGCTTTCATCGACTAGGTTCTATAAATATTAATAAGCCTCATTTATATGTAGGCCTTTAAAAAAACAGGGCTGTAAGATGCAGAGTGGAGACAGTGGCAATGAAAATGTAGCAAAAATAACAAAACAGCACACTTGTATTACATCTTCATTGACTAAAATATGTTGTCGGTGATGTTACGGTAAGCTGACTGCACACTGCAGACAATGACGACTGGCATTAAATTTACATTTACATCCTTTACTGTGATTTGTCAAAGTTCAATTTTGGCAGGACGTTTTCCAATTCTCGCTGCCAATGTTCCCTGGAAATAAGCAGAGGAAATGGAGGCAAAGCAACCCTGGACTGTGTGACACTTGACCCACAGCCCAGCTCAAGGACAGCAGGACGTGTATAAATGAGACATTACTGTCTGAGCAGCTCTGCAACTCTTTCTTTAGCCTGCGTGATGAACTGCTGTGTCATGCTGCTATCCAGCTGCCTTCGGTCAGGGTGTAAGGGGAAGCGAAGATGAGTCCTCTAGCGTCCAGTCTGTGATAATCTGGCAAAAATGACCTTGTGGAAATTAAAATTAATCACATTTTTAGAGGGCATTAATTTACTAGGTGGATTAGTGAGATGACTCAATCAGACGCATTAATGCCTCTATTTGGTCAAATGACTGCATATAACATCACACTGATGGGGTTTTCTATAGCACGCAGAATGGAATAATGCCTTTTAGCTTTTAGGAGGCTAGGCTGTGATTCATCGCCTACACAGCGTTGTGCAACTCAACACTGCACAGATGCACTGTTCAATATTTAGACCTGACCATTGAAACACTTGCTTTTTGTGACATATTTATAACATAATTAACATATTCTGTTAATTCAGTGGGACTCAGCTGCCACTAAAGTACTGATGGTGTTTTCCAGAGATTGTGCTGACCTTTGATTCTTTGTGTTCGCTGCTCAGACCAGTGTGACTTCTCTTAGAGTAACTGTTTTCTTCTAAGATTAGCAGTTCTGACTGTGATGAGCCTTCCCTGTAGATGTCATACATGTGGACGTGTACTGAACACCACAAATACTCAAATGTTGTAAATTATTGTTTAAAATGGCTCTTAATTCTTGTTGCTAACAATTACATATTAATGTCAGGAAGTTTTCTTGAACCATTTTTTTTTTTCAAAAATAAGTACAATTATGTTGTCTTAATTATAAATATTGCACAATTTAACAACTGCAGTACAGATCATATACTATGTGAAACTCTTAATCTCACTTTAACCCTTTGAATGTTTTTCATCCTGATGTGAGTTGCCTATTTGAGCAATAACATGCTCACTTATATATTTTCTCTTCTGTAAATTATTCAAGTAGAAAAGAAATGGTGACATTACACTACACTGGATTAAACCACTCAGTGGGATTTGGGATTTTACTTGAGGCAGCTGGACATAACGTATCAGGTGAAGACATTCCCAACCTGCACACATGATAGCACATCAACACTGAGGATATAAAACATTAAAGATTTTCCCCTCTTGTTGCTACACAGAGAAACACCAACAGACAATAAGAAAGTAGATGAATGTGGCAAAATGCAATGTGAATAAAAGTCTAATATGTTATCTGGTTCAGGACAACACTTTTAGTACTGCAATACTATATTTTCTGATATTGTATTAATACTCAAAAGCACTGAATCAATTTTAATAAACGGTTTAATTGCATTGAAGGGCAAATGTTAATGCTACGCTAGATGTTAGAGGGACTGTGATAGATACATTTTTATATAAATGGTGCACATGCTGGTGTTTTTCCTTGCTTACAGTATCACAACATACTGAGCCGTAACTCCTGTAACATGCAATGCAACAATAGGACGACTCCCACGACGATCCCACGCTACTTTGCAATGTGATGAAACTACAGCTTATGGTCTTTGTTGTTCGGACTGGAAGGACCCACAGCAGCAGAATCCTGTGTGTTTCATAAAAGTTTATTGACTCGAAGTGGTTCTTTGTAACTAACATTTTTAATTGAGAGCACGCTGGGAAAAAAAAAAAAAAAGTCAACACTGAGCAACAAAATACACATTCAGTATTCACCACAATACTCACGTTGCTCTGCATAGTCTTTTGTAAAAAGCAGTTAACATTGCAGTTGCTTCATCCCAGTCTTGAATGGTGCATCATCCTGACTTTGCAGCAGAGTTCAGGAAAAGAGCACATCTTGAGTCCCAGAAACCGTGTCACTATTCCAAGATTGGGTCACCGATAACTATACAGCAAACTTGTTCCGGATGATCTCTCCGCCCTCCACCTCCACCTGCTCGTAAAGCCACTTCCTGTCGCAGCGACACTCGACGCCGCACTTGCGCGAGCCGCAGTCGGGGCAGGGGTAGAAGCAGCCCATGCAGTCCACATCCAGGCAGTCACACATGTCCTTGCTGTTGGAGAGCAGCCGGCCTTTGCTGTCGTACACTCTGCTCTTGGCTCCGATGGTCTGTCTGCAGGCACCAGATCAAAGGCCGATGTTAATGAGTCACTCGTTCACTCTACTGTAACAATTTCATTCAGTTCTCTTGGAGCTCTTTCAGCCTCTCCGTTGTGTTCTTTAATTACCGTTTCGGTTTTTATTTCTATCTGTCAGTATAAAATGATCACGGCCGAGAACAAACTCAGAATAAATTTACATGTCTAATGGTTGAACACAGTCTGCGAACAGCAGTCTAGCAATGACAATTAATATTATGAAACATTCACTGAGGGGTGAAAACCTGGGGACAGTTTTGTCTTTCACATCATTATGAAACAATGATCAAACCCACTCCCACATTTAATTAATCTTATTAACCAGCTCGGTGCTTAAAGGAAAACTGAACATCTGCCACAGGACTGATGGAGTCAGTCTGGGACATTCGGATGTTACTCTGTCGTGAATTGTTGCGTTCCTTTAACCTGCCTCATTTGGCACTAGCTGAAAGTCAAAGACATGTATTATAATTTGGCAAAAATATAAATAAATATGAATGGCCTTAGGAGAAGCGATTCATGTTGCAATTGTAGGTTAAAAAGTTTCTGCTCTAGGTTTTGATTATTCTTTGCAGCAACACTGGGTTTCCTCTTGAATCAATAGTAGCCTCTTAGAAACTATTTGCATGTCATTCTGTTCTTTTAAGCCACTGTGGGTGGAGAAAGTGATAACGCCTCTTCACTCTTTGATTTTTAGACACTGACGTAAAAACATTCAGTGCTCAGGTTGAACAGGTTTTCCCTGCTATCTATATGTACTGTACCTGTGGTGCAATGATCTCACCTGTGCACATACGGCCTGTGTTTGGTCAGATATTAATGTCATTAATTACATTATGACCCAGAAACGTAAGATAAGCAGGCAGGTGACCAGCGGCTGTGTTTTGGTTTGGCGGTGGTACCACTGAGAGAATACGCAGCAGGTGTATCTGGGATGGGCTACATGATGAAAAGAGCTCAGTGTTTCAAAGGACTTCTCTGAATAGCAGAGATAAAGGGGTGAAAACTGTAAAGACATACTTCTGTAGTACAGGTCAGCAGAGCTACTGTGAGAACAAACAAACTCCCACACTCGGTCTCACCTGTCGGACATTTGTTTTCCTCCTCGGCCTCCTCGTCCTCCCTGTGACAAAATAAAGAAGTGCATTTTAAAAGGGGATTATCCCCACAGTTTATTGTGTATTGACTGTAATTGATCATTACATTAAAGCAGATGTTTGAAATATTGTGGTTTACTTATGTTAAGCCAACACAGACGCAGCTTACAGTCAAATGCTTTAACTGTGGATAGTGTCCTACTGAAGCTCTGACTGGCTCCACTAATGCTTCTGACGACTGTAACTTAAATATCCTATCATGAAATTCTAATTGATTAAGCATTACCAGATGCAACTTTTAAAACTTGTAACAGGTCAAAATGATCATTTATACATTTACATTTTAGTCTGATATGTCACATTAAAAGACTAGCATGGTATATCATGGACCCACGGCTCAGACAACAGTACAGTATAACTTACCCTCATTCCTCCTCTTTTGTCTCTGCGCATGCTGGCAGCCTCCTTCACTCGGTCTCTCTCTGCTTGTGTTCCCATTGGATTTACGAAGTTTGTCTCCTTTGGTATCACTCCTCTTTTACGAAGTTCAATCTGTGGAAGTTCCACAGTTAGCTATTCACTTACTACAAAGGACGACTTGGTACAACCTATACAATGTTGTGAACCCACACCTTTGATGAGTCTTGCCCATGGGTGAATATGGTGGGCACTGCATCCTCCCTCAGAAACTGTTTGCCATTGTAGTCCCTGAAGCAGTCGGTCCGGAAATGCTCTGAGCAGAGGCACGTGTTGGCGGTAGGGATGAAGTTTTTCATCCCCAGGCTGTGCACCCATTTGGTGGCGAGCTGAGGTTTGCTAAGTGGGAACCTGACGGACAGGAGAGGGAGGAGGTCGCTTCAAACAAGACTGCAGGGTGCAGGATTTCGAGCGTCACACTTGTTAAGGTATCGACTGACACCCTGATAGTAACCTGTTTTATCACAGGTGATTCTTAAAAATTAAAATAAAATCTTAACTGGACACAGTTACAGGAAATCAGGTACATAAAGCACATCTGTTATATGCTTTACCAACACAGAAATGCTTTCCAAAGTCTGTAAATAATAGTTTTTTATGTCTAAAGGTTTCATATGGAAGCATCATCAAAATGTAATGCAGTGACATTTTATTAAGACAAGTAGATGCCAACTTACTGTTTATGGGCTTTAGTATGTAAGAACAGCTTTGTTGCATCTTTGCACTGCTTTTGTGAATATATATGGTTAACCTTTCATTAAATGTCAGTTTGTTATTATTGTCTCCTATTATTTTCAGTCAGGCTCTATTTATCAAGTCTCTGCCTTTATAGTCTGATATGTGCATCTCACATTATCAGGACAGTTAAAGAGAAGAACAAGTGATGGAATAAGAGTGGACTGCGATGTCTTATTGTATTTGTACTCAAGCTTAGTTTTTTTGTGCATACAAATTGCGCATTAATGGTAAAGCTGCATGCTAGAATTAAAGTAGATACATGCAAGCATGCAACTTAGTTTTCATGCACGCGTCTCATTTAGCCCCGAAGGTACTACTGGGTCCAGTGTGGTCAGTGAGGAGGCGTTAATTTATGTCGCAGTGAGTATTTTCATGCTACTAAACAGGAGGTATCGCCAATAAAGGTGCAAGTTCGTTAATTCAAAAGCAAAGTTATCCATGTGTGTTTCTATGTCGTGCAACATTAACTTCTAAGCTAGGACTGGTCGTAACGTCACCGACAACTTCCGTTCAGCCGGTTAAAACTCACCTGTAAAATCTTATTTCCGAACCTTTGACGAACTTGTTGTTGCACCCTATTGCCGCGCAGATAACGGGCATGGTGTCCGTTTGGTCGAAACTCAACTTTAATACAGAAACCCTGCTCAAAACGTGCAGGGAAAAAAAAGAACAAACACGGGCGGTGCGTGATTGTTTTCCTTCGGCTTCTTCTTCTTCGGCGAGGTTAAACATACATCCGCTCCAACTTCCTGTTTGGGCTTGGACGACTCTGTCCTCTAGCGGTAAATTAGGTTACCATCAGTATATGAGAGTAATAGTTTGTTATTAGCATTTTTAAAGACAACGAGTATGAACAAATGCTTTAAATATCAATGCCAGAGATGTGAACATTAGTATTCCACCTCCCAGATGTTTTGTTGAAATTTACATGGATCCAAATATACAGCAATTCGATAATTCTGTTATGTGTAAAGAAAAAATATTTTTCTCTGTGCAAATTAGATATAAAATGATACGGATAACTAAGAGCAATTAAGTATATTTCCTGAGTGGTGTGCCACAGTAATACAAATCTGAGGTGTTGCTATTTCCACTACATTTTAGAAGGAAGTTTGCTTTTTAATCCATCACATTTAATTCAAAACTGTAGTCACTAGTTAATTACTAATATTTTATATACAAAAATATATCAATTTATTTGATTGTCATGCATTTCGTTAATCAAACTATGATTATTATAACAATTATAATTCAGTAACATTATATATACAGGAGTACTGACAGAGGCCATTCTTTCTGAAGGACTATAAAAACCTTTGTCAATTCATTTTTCCATTTTATTTTTTAAAATCTTAATTAAGATTCTAAATGCATAACTTATAACTCATCCACCAGTTTCTACAGAAGATTTCCAATTCAGTATTTTTTTGTATTGAGTGATGGATACAATAAGAAAAAGGTTGTGTTGCTAAAAGGCTTATTCTGAAGTTTTTTAATATGATTATCTCAGCAAATGAACACACTTTTTACTTTAAAAAAAAAAATCCCATTTAATTTTTTGAATGAACTCACTGTAAGGGTCATTTTAAATGGTCATTTTAAATGGACTTTTATACCCAGAGTTTGACCTGTAAGGAGCACTGCACTAATATAATAATTCTCCCCGCTTTCTGTAACAGTATAGTAAGAAAACACAGAGTGTATTTTGCCCATTTAATGAAAGCTGACTTTGTGAGTTGCAAAAAAGAATCACAGTGTACCTGTGCTGTTGATTTTGATACGACGGCCACACTTTTATCATTGGGTGAATATACATGGCCAGACCAGCAAATGGTCAAAGCAGGTATCTACCACAGATGCCAGGTTCACTGTGTGTACACTGGTTTACGTGCATTTTATTAACTGAGGAATTTGCACCGGCAAAATGCAATATCAGCTAAGGTACATTTTGCAAATATCACCTAACGTTGTGGCCATGCCTTACACGGACTGCCATGTCATAAATTAAATACTATTAACACATTAACATTCATACATTACTAACACAAACAACAAGCACAAGCCAGCACTGGAGTACTGTGTCTGTCATGCTAGTCTGCTGTTTGCACCTTAACGAATGGAAATTTTGACAGCATACACAATTTACAGAAGGCACAGTGTTGGTTCAGTGGGGACCCAACAGCTAATTTTGGCTCCCAGGCACCCATAGATTAGTTTGATCATGGCAGTTATTGGGTATATTAAAATTATCAGTTTGAACTTCACGTTTCCTCTATCTGTGGATAAACATTACGACTTAATAAGGGGATCTTTACACGCTCAGATTGCCTGTGAGACTCAACACTGGGCAGCAAACCTACGGTCTACGGCTCTCAGCCTGATGAAATCTGCCTCCTGCTGCGCCAGCCGCAGCTTGAGCTACCCGGGGCCGCTGAATCACATGACATAACTACGCTGGCTGGAGAGCTAACATGCTAGCTTGGGTTGTCAAAGCCGCTGTCAGGAGCCTCGAAAGGACGGAGTAGCCAACGTTAACTACGAAGGACTCGCAAACTCGTGAAGTTGCTGGCAAGTCAAGCAATTTTACCTTTGGTCATGTTTGTGCTGTTTGTGGTTTAAAGTTAGCCAAGCCAAGCTAAGTTGAACTTGTTAAAAGGGAGTTCCTCTCGAGTGCGGGGGTGGTAAGCTAACGATATTGGCCTTGTTTGGATTGACTGTAAAGCTAATCTCACCTACAGATCCTGTTGTAATTTTCCAGTGTTATCATTTTAACAGACCATCGGCTTTATGATTGGTACTTTCAAATATCGTCAACGTTAGCTCGCGCTTACAAGCCGAACTTGTAGCTAACTAGCTTGTTTGTTTGCACAGCAGTGAGGGTTAGGCATGGTTAACTCTTAACTAACTTGGCTAACGTTAGCAAGAAAGTCTGTAGTCAAACCAGCCACAACCTAGCAGTGTCAACACTAAACTTGACAAACGTGTGTTAAGGTGCGACTTGCTCTTCCAGGTGTTTACATAACACGATTGCGAAACGACCCTAACGGTACCGACGTCAAGGGGCAGTTGACAACTAACGAACTAACCACCGAGGCTAGTTGCTAATCAGCTATTGTTGCTTGATGCTTAATGCTGCTAGGCTGCATCCAGCTTTATATGTCAGGTTGTTATTTTTGGCATGTTTGTGAAAACATCTACATATCCTTTGTCTACCCACACAGGTGGTTTCACTTTTTGCCTGTTAGATCTTCAGTGTGGTGGCGTGACCTGCCATCTGTTGCACCTGCTGTTGGTGCAGTTTGACTCGCATCTTGATCTTTGTTTGATTTGGTGACCTGACATAATTCCCGGCTCAGCTCCACCCAGTGTTAACCTGAGCAGAGGTCAGCAGAAGTGAAAACATCTGGGTGGGTCTGCAAGGCCTAGAAGCACTGAATGTACTTCTTCTTCCATCAGTGTGTTGGTGGGAACATTGATTCCTGTCTGAGCCTGTGACTCCTGAAAGCACTGACTCTTTGCTTTCACACCAAGTTGTTGCTGAGTATGGTTGTCTGATTTTTGCTTCACTGGAGAGAGCTACATCCGTCGGTTCTCTGAGACTTTGAGAGGGGAACATTTCCCACTCAATCATGCTGACTTGTATTTGTACAGTAGATGATGGCATACATGAACTGAGCCTTCTCACACTCTGTCAGCCACCAACATGACCGTGACAGGGATATTGTCCTAAACACAGCTGATAACATGACTGCAACAAAAAAAACAATCATTTTATTAACCATCTATTTCAAAGTTATGTTCTGGGTTGATCAATTCATCGTCGGGTCTATATTACACGTCAGAAAATTGTGAAAAATGGCTGCTGTAAGTTCCTGACATGTAAGTCAAGTATAATAATACCATATTTTGGCAAGAAGCCAAATGAAATAATTTAAAAATTATAGAAGGCAAAGGAAAACAGAGAAGATCCTCATTTGAGAAGCTGGAAATAGTTTTAGTGGTTGTGCTAATGCCGAAATGAGTGTTTGACTACGCTGTGCATTAATTCGTTTTTGATTGACCACTTGATTAAACAAATGATTATTTTATGCGCTGGATGCTAAATAACGCCAGTAGGCAGTTATAAATACACTTGTTTGTTTAATAAGCAGTCTAAATGCTGTTTTCTGCAACATATCATCATCGGGGGAAAAAATGAATGTTGCAAATTAGGTTTTGAAAAGTTGTCATGTGTCAGATACATTTGTCCTGTCTTTTAATTTTAAAAATAAGGCATGCATTTGACTTGTAGAGAAAGTTATAATGACTAAACCTTTGTAGCCAGAGCCATTGAGGGTTTTTTTTTCAGAGACTTATTGATTTTGTTGTTGCTTTCATTTAATTTCCAGCGGCCTATGAAAACATGCACATGGACAAAGGTGGCTGGCTGATAAGATGCAGGGGACATTGGACTTGTACAGAGAGATCGGGGTGGGGATGACATGAGTTCACAGGAAGAGCAGGGAGGTTTTACAGCCAAAGAATGTGAATTCACCCAATAAACGTTGATACCTTTCGATTACGAGACCTACTGACTCTCATAGCCGATATTAGAGAGCTCGATTCAACAGAAGTCCATCAGGCTTACACTAATGATCCTCTATGCTGACATGGCGTTTGACATATTGATTTGTGGTTTCTCAATATGTGAATATTAGACCTGTTCTGAATTTGGTTATGTTTTAAAATCACCTGGGGGAAAAAGATGGGATCATTTTTAGGTGACTGTGTGCTATAACACTGTGTGAGTAAAATGTGCTGCTTAACTGCTCAAAGAGGAAAAGGCTGGAGCACCTCAGCCCTGTGGGGATTTGAGAGTCGTGCACATGACCAGTAGTAACCTCTTGTGTTCCCTCTTTCACCCTCTCCTCCCTCCCTCCTCCTCTCTCTATCTGTTTCCCTCCTGTCTCCCATTGGGCATTGTAGAAAGGGACTCGTCTTTCCTACTTACTCTCTTCAAGATACCGAGTCATTAAACTTCCGCCCAATAAGCCACAGGGGTGTTGGCATCCTCAAGGCTCCTCAGGCAAAGCAAGCCCTCCATCAGCGCAGCGATATCGACAGACTGAGGTTGTGGACTCACATGGGCAAGATGGATAGGCGATAAATAAGACATCAACATTAGAGGTAAGGTCAGTCCAAAAAAATGTCTGTCACTAAGTGGCAGCGGCAGTTTAATTTGAGTAAAATGTGGCTTTGTATTAAAGTGACCTTTCTGTTTTTATTAAGCTATCCTTCGGTGTTATTTAGAGCGAAATATCCAGTCAGCATTCACTCGTTCTTTGCTACAAAAATTGCAATATCATTGCTTAAAGTCTGCACAGACATTTTAAAGGCAGATGTCGTATTAGTCACAGTCATGCTTTGCATCGCTTTTGTGTCATGTTAGCCAACATTACATGAACACGGACAAAACTGCTGTTAATAAAAAAAAAAAAAAGTCACCAAGGCATCTTTTTGCCAGGATGTGTCACCTTAATTATAACCTCCTGTGTTTTTATCTGCCACTGGTGCAATAATAACCACTTCACTAGTTTACTGTGGTGTTTAGGAAGCTTATCAACAGGGCTGGGAATGTTACTTCCTTCACCGCTGCGGTAGCTCTTTCATGTGTTCCGTCTCACTGTGGTTTTCCCCTTTATTTCACGGGAAAATGAACTGATTGCAGTTCTGTAAGTTGAGACAGCTTTAGCTGTCTAGTGTTGAGGTTATCAGCCTTTTATGATAGTGTCGGGACTGTCTCACATGCAAGTTTTTGTTCTAATAATTTTTGTACCCTATTGTGTTTCAGAATCATTACCAGGCTGGCCCCTGCCCTTAGGGTTTGATTTCTATAGTCGACAGAGCAGTTTCCATGTTTTGTTATTGTTTGTTTGTTATTGCAGCAATTTTGACTAGTTATAGCCCATATTGACCAAATACGACGAAAGAGTGACATCACAAGCTCTTACATAATACAAACTTTGTTTTTCGCACACACTTTCACACTCACGCTGTCTCTCTCTGTCACTCTCTTACACACACACACACAAAGAGGGACACATAAAAAAGGTACTACGGCCAAGCAGCTTACCTACACTGATTAATTTATATTTTTAATAGTCAGCAAACCAAACATTAGCTAACCAACTTTAGCTTTAGTGTTTGATTATGTGTACTTGTAGTTAAATGTGGAAATGACACCCCTCAGTGCTGAACCATTTTGTTTTCTGTCGGCTGTCAGATCAGATCAGCTCAGGTAAATCTGGAAACAGCTCTTCACATTTATAGTGTTGAAGAGAGTTTGCAAAGTTTTGGAAAAGCACTGGAAGATTTCCCTGTCAGTCTGCCTCTTGACTATTCCTGCTCCAAATAATCTGTGACTCACGTATGAACACGTATGGCCAGTTTTGTGACTCTCTTTAATTTTGACATCCAATGGTTGCCATCATCTCTGAGCGCTAGAGTAAAAAACAAACAAAAAAGTATAACTGTATAACGAGTATAGCGGAGGAGCTCGCTAGCGCACATTCAAAGGTAATATTGCAAGATTTTTGCATCGGCGTGATAAAGTACCCTAATTTTATTTTAAGTATCGATATTGTTATTTAGTCAATAGATGGTAGACTAGTCAGAAATACCAGAACCTAAAACACAATGCAGTTCAACAACAGCAACAGCAACATCAACTCCAGCCTCTGAAATATCCATAAAGTTGAATCAATCCCTTTACAGTTTCAACACAAATGTTCTTTGGGTAGCTTTTATTCCAGGCTACATTTGTTGTCGTTAGATGAACATCATCAACCTAACATTAAGCTTGTAACGGACGTTTAAGTACAGTTCTGTGTTATATTGCATAATATTGATAATAAAAAAAATACTAAACATAATCATTCTTGGGTTACTGAGTTTTTTTATCATTTGTCATGACAAATAATCGAAAGCTCATATATTTAAACTGGATTTCCTTCTTGCATGCGGGTTAAGAATAGCAGAGAATCATGCATGTGTGTCTGCTGAATCAGTTTCCTGAAATGCATCCATATGAGGCACATGACAGACTTTCATTTCTGCTTTTACAGCCAGTTGGTTTTCCTGTACAGGCAGCATCTGAGTCGATTGCAAGACTTGTCACATTTTACATCTTTCTATGAAGTGCATTCCGCTGTGTAAGATTGGGATCGCCTTGCCATTGATGTAATTTAACCACATCCCTGTTTTGAACGCGTACACAGCCTGCCCCGGGTTACTATGCGCAGCTGACCACAGTGTCAGCAGATTTAGCGTCAAGGGGCTTTTCTTTCTGCTTGAGACATTTTATTTTAGCTGTGTTTTGTCTTTGCTTATTCTAAACCAAAGTTCACTTTATAGTTTTGTTTCCGATTTGGTTAAGTTGCCATCTTAACACAGGACGGTTGTATTATTTTGGTTGCACAGGTACACGTTGATTTCGTTATGACAAGCTGCTGTGCGGAAGATGTCCACGCTGTCTATGACTGATATCCCAGATGTTGGTCATGGTAAGAGGAACCCTTTCTGTATATGTGCTCTGAGATCAAACTGGGCAGGGATCAGTTCTGTCTTAGCATCTCTGTTTTTTGTATTTTGTTTTGTTGCATGTTGTAGGAGTTGCTATGTAGCCTGGTTTACTTACTAATCATCTTCATGCATGTTGTCTCCTAAAACGTACTATTTATTCCTTGACTAATACATTATATTGCATGTTTCTGTTATGTGTCAGCTTTTGGCTTGGGAATGTTAACATGTCACACCGGTATAAGGTGATTGGTGCTTGTTTTGAACACAACTGTGTTTGTGTGTCCGCTGTCAGATGAGAATAAGGTGTTTGACGGGGCCTCTGAGCTGCAGCTGGACTGCATGGTTGAGGAGAGCAGTGGAAGCAACACAATGAAGCATGACGGCCTGCTGTCGCTGGCTGACCTCTCCCACCCCAATGACTTCCCCGTCCCCCCTCATAATGACCCTTCACTGACTGAAATGAGCAGCCCTCTGCCGATAGAGCCGGGCGATATTAAGCTGGATCCAGCTGCAGGTGACACATCTGCCAGCACAGGTGAGACAAAAGTACCTGCTTTGAGTTGCTGCAGCACAGAACTTGAAAAACCCTGCAGTGCATTTAAAGAAATATAAATAGCACAGAACACTCTACAGAGTATGTGCACGTGCCGTTTGAGTAAATGTTGCTGCTTTAGTCACCATTAGTCATTGTTGAGGGAAAACGGGACATCACTGTGTCATCCTGAAAATGAAAACAGGATTCTGGGTGGAGATGCACTGAAATTGTGGTCTCCAGTTTTAAATCTGCACTCTTATATAGTGGTGTGTGTGTGTGTATGTGTCGTGTTCAGTGTGTGTATGTGTCGTGTTCAGTGTGTGTATGTGTCGTGTTCAGTGTGTGTGTGTGTGTGTGTATAGTACCACTGGTGCGACAGCCTCCACAAACAAGGCCTATTTATTTTTCAGTTTTGTTAAATGCACCTGCAGAACCCAATGCAGTCGTGTCCATTAGCCCTGCAGCTGTTTCTGAGTCTGTCCAGCTCATTTTTCCTAATGGGGTTGGTGAGACGTACACGTAGAGCACCACTAATTCCAGTTTTAAATCATGCCCACAAAATTAAAGGATGAATTGGATCAGATTTTACATGTGTAATCTAATTAAACTGGTAGCTCGGTGTGTTTGTCATGTTGCAGACTCACCCATAGCCTGAAAACTTGATTTGAATTTGAGCCACGACAGCCCTTTTTTTTTTTTTTTTTTTTTCATTTAGACAATAGATGTTTGCCTTTGAATAAGCAGACGATCTAGACAGGATGTGCGTGACTCGGTGAATTTGCATTGCATGTCTTGCATATGTGCTTATGTACCTGCATATTTTGCATACAGATCTGTCTCTGACTTATCTCCCATGCCGAGGAGTACTCGTCTTTTCTTCATTCAAATGAGGGTAGACAAGCAGCCATAGCGTAGCCGCCAGCACACATCAAAAAGCACTCTGCATACAAGTTGCTGCCTCAGAGAATTTCCTTTACTCAAATTGTTGAAACTTCTTCCTGCCTATCCCCTATTTTTGGTTCGTGTGCGCGCAGATGGACAGCCAGTGAAGAGAAAGAAGGGGCCTGCTCCGAAGATGCTTGGCAATGAGGTGTGCAGTGTGTGCGGAGACAAGGCCTCTGGTTTCCATTACAACGTGTTGAGCTGTGAGGGCTGCAAGGGCTTCTTTCGACGCAGCGTCATTAAAAGTGCCCAGTACTCCTGCAAGAACAACGGCCGCTGCGAAATGGATATGTACATGCGCCGCAAGTGCCAGCAGTGCCGCCTGCGCAAGTGTCGGGAGGCGGGCATGCTGGAGCAGTGTGAGTGTCTCTATGCCAAATGAATCAGAGATGAAAGAGCGCATTTAGATTCTGCTGCATTTTGGTATGTGGGATTGCCGCCAGAATGAAAATCAGACATACTGAAAAAAAACTCAGATCAACTGGGAGATCAAGCTTTTACTCAAGATGTTCACCCCTCTTTGTCTTTACAGGTGTGCTCTCTGAGGAACAAATCAGACTGAAGAAGATGAAGAAGCAGCACGAGGAGGAAACGGCCCGCACGTCCACAGTGGTCACACCCACCCCTGTACAGGAAACAGCCTCGCTGGATCCACAGCAGCAGGAGATGATTGAGAAGCTGGTGGCCATGCAGAAGCAATGCAACAAGAGGTCTTTCCTCGACCGACCGAAAGTGACAGTAAGTGAGCGTCTCGTTTGGTAGATTTCGGTTGCTGTTGGTCGTCTCTCGTGGAATTTTAACCAGTAATTTTTATTGCTCAGTTGAGTAGGTGCGCTTAAAGATGCGGCCAGAAAACTCCCAGTTTCAATCTGCTGGGTGGTTTGCAGTAGAAATGAATAGGCTTCACTTAAAGAACAAGTAACAGGGGCTGCGCTCAGGTTAGGTATTCAGAATGGGTTCTGCAAGGACAGGGCAACGGCCCTGCCCTCTGTAGTCTGTTCAAAGCACTCTTGATTTGAGGATCTCTGCTGTCCATGTTTAACCTGGAATGTTTTGTGTCTGCTGCTAATCTCTTCATGCTTCTTTGCTGTGCACCCAACAGCCTTGGCCACAGAGTCAGGACCTACAGAATCGAGAAGTACGTCAGCAGCGGTTCGCCCACTTCACCGAGCTAGCGATCATGTCAGTCCAGGAGATTGTGGATTTTGCTAAGCAGCTTCCTGGTTTCCTGGAGCTCACAAGGGAGGACCAGATCGCTCTGCTCAAGACGTCTACCATTGAGGTTTGTCATGATCTATCTTGAAATATTGTTTCTGTTAACTTTTATTTAGTTTAAATGTGTGCTTTTTGAATTCTGCATGAATTGCATGCAGAAACTTTCTAGAACAACGAACGGGCTCCTCTTAAAACAGAGTAAGTAGGGCTGGGCAATGCAAGGTGTCATCACAGTGTTGTGGAACTGTACCTGCTGTTCCTAAGCGCACTGTGGCCCAACCCCAGCCATAACTGTTCATATAATATATCATATATCTATATTTTAGTGCTATTGTGATATGAGACTAGATAACGTTTCAGAATTTTCAGAATCATATGGTCTTAATAACGTTGTCATTTCCTGTTTTTATAGGCCATGCTGCAGAAAGGTTATGTGATTTTCTGACATTGCCTTCTCTAGCTAGCCTATTTGTCTTTACCCACTGAGACATTATATTCGCATTACAGATGATTATTTAGCAAAAGCATCAATAAGTTAAGATATTCCTGTATTTGTCCACAAAGGGGAAATTGGCAACATACAATATAAATATTGACACATTTGATTTTGCCCATATCGCCCAGCCCTACCGGTAAGGTCATAAGTCTTAGCAGTTTTAGTTTACAAGACAGCAGACAGAGAGTTGACATACTTCTTTAAATATCAAGTTACAGTAATATATACTTATATATTAATATTCCATTCACCACGATGCGTTTGTCTTCCTCAGATTATGCTGCTCGAGACATCTCGGCGTTACAATCCCGCTATTGATAGCATCACATTTCTGAAGGATTTCAGCTACAACAAGGAGGATTTCGCCAAAGCAGGTGCATAAGCGCATTTCAGCCTGTCAGATGTGTATGGAAGGTGTGAATATTATGTGTCACAGGCAGTTTCCTTTATTCCATCTATTTGTTTGTTTTAAAAACACGGTATGAGCAGACCTAAGCGTGTTTTGTACTTTTTCCCATACCCATGCATGCCTAGTTTTTTCATCATCAGATAGAAACTTCAACATATATAACTATAAATGCTGTGTATAGCTGTGACAGAAGGGACTGTTTGATATGTAATTCATATAGAAAAAGAACAGTTTGTTCTTACATCACTGTTTCCTCCTGCTTAGGGAAGCCTAAAGGCCACAGTGTCTTACCGCATTGGCACCGCATCATTTCCTTCTTTGAAGTGACTTTTTGTTTCCTTGTCCCTCTCTCAACTCCCACCTCCACAGGACTTCAGTTTGAGTTCATCAACCCCATCTTTGAGTTCTCAAAAGGCATGAATGACCTGCACCTGGATGAGGCCGAATACGCCCTGCTCATCGCCATCAACATCTTCTCTGCAGGTCAGAAGGCATAAACTACAACAACCTGCAATGGATCCAGTGTATACAGGGCCAACAGTGAAAATGTTTGGATTTAAAGCTTTAATGTTACCCTGTCAGTTCTTTAAAGGACAAATGTTTTTGTCGGTAAACTCTGTTTAGATCGGCCAAACGTGCAGGATCATGATCTGGTGGAGAGGCTGCAGCAGCCGTATGTGGACGCACTGCGCTCTTACATCATGATAAAGAGACCAAATGTAAGTGCCCAGCTGTTCATGTAAATACCACTGTCAGTATGTCAGCATAACCTGGCCGTCGTCATCACAACAAGCACATCGGGTCAGGGCTGAGGTTACATTGTTTTGGTCAGACTGATGGGGGGGATGCTTGGACAGTTATGGAGAACCAAATGAGAAGGACCATTAGGAGAAACAGCTTTTACTGTAATGCAGCTACTAAATGTAAATTATATAACACTTAAGCGCTAAAACAGGACTGTAGTTCAACATAATTATTTCTACAGATATGTTACAGTTATGATTGTAAGGCAGAAGGGCTACTGTCCTCCCTTTAGTGTTTTCTATTTTAACCATGTGAATGGTTTCCTCAGGATCATTTGATGTTTCCCCGTATGCTGATGAAGCTGGTGAGCCTTCGCACACTAAGTAGCGTCCACTCGGAGCAGGTATTTGCCCTTCGCCTGCAGGACAAGAAGCTTCCCCCGCTGCTCTCTGAAATCTGGGACGTCAACGAGTGACTGCAAACCGGAAGTCACGCTGCGGCTTTATGAGGCCAGAGACAGAGATGGCATCAAGCAGGAACACTGACTCTTTTCTGCCCATCTGGTCAGGGATTGGTTATAGCATTGAGATTTTTTTTGTTTTGTTTTGTTTTCCTGGTGGAAGGAGAGCATCGTGGCCCTTTGCTCTCAGACAGACTGCTAAATGGTTTTGTGTTCATAAAGGAGAAACATGAGCACCTTGTTTCTCTTTGAGCGTTTTGTTGTTCTTTTCATGTAGATGCTCAAATGGTAATGGCGACTATTACATACCAGCATCAGGCTCTCTAGCCAGGTATCTGATTTAATATCTGTTCAAAGTTTTGTTGATCTTTAGTGCAGTTCTATACTCATCCTCTAAGAATTATAGTCCGTACTCTCTGAGCAGGTCTTGGCCGTGGCTGTCACAAACATCAGGATTGCAGCTGCACATTCAGTTGAGTTTTTTGTTTTTTTTTTTTGTTTTTTTTTTTTGCAGTCGTGCAATAGGTGGAAATGGATACCCAAGTTAAGAATGAGCAGGTCATATCTGCTGTTCACTTTATTGATGTTAGGGTCAAATGGTAGGCCATCTGGTTGGTATTGTGCATTGCGACATGGCAAAAAATAGTTTGCGTTCCTTTTTTTGGATTAAGTGCAGAGTTCAAATGGTTGGTGTAGTCGCTCAGGTAAAGCAATGTGAAGTAGACCTCTGAGAAGCGGAGGCTTCTTTAATTTCTATTAGATTAGTTTTCTTCCAAGTGCATAAGGGACCCTTTTGGTCATTTATAGATGCCCATTAACTTTCGTGTAAATTGTATATTTATTTTTCACGAGATCTGTATAGAGTGCACACACGAAAAGCATCCACAAGATTGTACAATCACATACTAACGCACAAGAAAGCAAACCTCAGCAGGTGACAGGCAGACTGCGCCATCATTCACAGGGAATGGTGAGGCAAATAAATCTTTTGGGTTTTTTTTGTTTTGTTTTTTGCTTCTTCTTTTTTACACAGGGCACTGGTACCTCGAAATAGGTGGTACTGATGTGTCATCAAATTCCATGTAAAGATTAAATGTTTAAAACAAAGGACGTCAAACCATCATCTCTGTGACCGTCATTTCAAACGAATAATCCTGGCAAAGATGTACTCCTAAATCAAACCAGAAAGGACTGACTCCTTTAGCAACTTACCCATCGTGTTGTGTACTGTATGTGAGACGTACTTTTATTCATTTCATCGCAAAGCAGAACAGTTATTTCCATTTTTTTTTTTTTTTTTTAAAACAAGCATTTAAAGGAGATAAATGTAACATACAGATCACGTAGTTTGAACCGGACATTGAGAATTGAATGCGATTTATTTTTGATGATGCTGTTTGAGTGACGCTGAGGAAAAGCTAAACATCCAGTGGAGAAGTAGCTTGATGTTGCCCAGGCTTGAGTATCTTGTTACTCAACACAACAACAGCTTTAACCGGTCAGACTCTAGACAGCCTCGCTAAAAACTGTACCAAAATCTTTATTAACAGGGAGCAGAGAACAACAGCAGGTGATCAGAAACATTCAAATTTAACGTTAATTAACTACAGATGTAGATGTTTATATTCATGGTGTGTTTTTCCATGCGTTTTTTTTTTTTTTTCTGTGCAGTGTAAACTTGAAATGCATAACCGATTATAAAGGAATGTGGAATTGTGAAGTTTATTCTCCCTTCATCCTCGGGTTGCGTTCAAAGGGCTGAAAACAGGACACCGTGACGATATTGCAGCCTGTTTTTGAAACGACGGCCGTTTCAGCGCCAGTTAAAGCCAGGCATTATACGTGATTGTAAATTTTTTTACCATTATCGGCAACAATTTCTTAATGGGTTTTGATTAATAAAATTCTATTTAACACCTAACATGTTACATCATTCTTCACTTGACTCAGTAAAACGGGCACAAGTGTAAAAATGATACTATCAGGCTAAATGTTGATGGGATCTAGATTAGATAATCTTATCAAAACCTGGTGATAAAGTTCATGTATTATGATTTAAATTTCAATTTTGGACTTGGATTGTGTTTTTTCCCCCTCTTACTTCATCCACCAGCATGTCTGTATTGCACAATGTTTATGTTTAAATTGACGACCTGCTATGGATCTCCCAGATGGTCAAACCGTGTTTTTTTTAAAAACAGGCCTTTTTTGTTCCCAAAGCACATATTTGGACTTGTCACAGTGGGAAAAGCCCAGGTGTTACTAATACCATGATATTCAGATGTGACATTTTGTATTATTTACACATGCTTTTTCTACTGTGACATGCTGAAATGTCCCTCGTGGAAAAAGATCTTTTGTTTCATATCCCTGTCCATTGCACAGTCTTAAAACCCCAGTCTTAACAGATCCAGGGAATGATGAACTACTTAATAACACAACTCCAACAACAGCCAACAACAACAACAAGACCAAATTGGTAAATTGAACATGTTACTTATATTTGCTGTTCATTTCAACTATGATACGCAGCATTGATCTATTTTTCATTGTGCTTCTGATTTAATCAGTAGACCATAATTTCCTGGTTCTGCCTGATCATCTTTGACGTTGCTGGTGAACACTGGTTGACTGATTTTTAAAGACTGACCTCTTTACACCGATACGATCAAACACTGTAAATGGTCAATATGCAGCAGCTTCACCTGTTGGTTGAATGTATACAAACAAATGGATGTTTTCATTCAATGTTCTTTATTGTAAGTTGGTGATTGGTTAATTTTAAAAACTGTATCTGTTGTCTGATTTGCTCCTAAAATATTTTATTATGGATGTGATTGGTCAGGTGGTGTATATTCAGCAGCGCAGACACGAAATGATCTTAGACACGCTTTACGAATGCTACAGGCACCACTGTGTCTCTATGATCCTCTCGCTCTGCTGTGACTACATGTCGCTACTTCTCACTTTGATCACGAAGGTAACACTGCTCTATGAAGTACATAGGCTGCAATACAGTATAGAATTGACTTTTTCTATTATATAATGTTGCGAATATTATAGATTGAAGACAATACTGGCTGTAGGGCAAGACCGACAGAAAAATGCGTAATTAAAAAGCCACCTGGTACTTCAGCACCACGGACAGCACCATGGATTTATCAATACACAGCACGGTTACACTGCTGATATTTCAGAGCTGTGGTCTGGGTCAGAGGTTCTAACTTGTATGATCCTCAGTCAGGTAAAGGATCAGTGAGTCAGACACACAGACAGACCAGCCCCTCTGCCAGTCAACACTCTTTACTACTAGGGGATGGATTGGGTGGGTGCATTTTTGGTCCTTCCTTCGCCCCATGTCGCTTGTTTGTTGTATTAACAGTGGTACGGTATGTTCTTGAGTCTGCATTGCTGTTGTTTCATCATAGAAACAATAGCAACCAGAGTGTGCTTCTTCCTTTCCCCCATTTGCTTAGAAAAACACCCGATGAAAGGCTCCAGTTATGTTATTGTTTCTATTACCAGAAGCAAGCGTGGCCCAGTCATGCAAAACAGCATGATGAGTTAAACTTTCATTCCCATCCATCTTCAGCTGCGTTGGGTTGCACTGCAAATTTGAAATTTGCTTGAATTAAATGTTTAAATGTAAACTGAATTATGCTCCAAGTATAAAAGAGCAGAATTTGCCATGCTCCACTTTTCCATTCAGCAGAGACACATAAAGACAGAAGTCAATGGAGTCTTGCCATCTCCTGAACACATATTATATCAAACACTTTGCTTTTCTTTTAAAATTTGATTGATTTTTTTTTTTATTAATGCTTTAAAAATGGGAACATGCTTTTGTTATTGATTTTCTTACATTCTTGTAACCCTTACGTAACATGTTTAATGGTTTTCTTTTTGACCGATGGATCAATATTAAAAGATGCAGATAAATATGGGAGTGTGCAGCATTTTTCAGGTGGATATGAAAGGTTTCTTGCGGGTCCCTTTGCGATGAAATGTGAGGTTTGCTTTTGGATTTTGGTTTGTTGCTTGCAGGTTCTCTTTAGCCAAACACTAACCATCAAATATATATAAAAAAATAGTCTCTGCAATATTGGAGTGAATTATCCATCATGCGCCAATCGAATCCCAGTTTGTTATTTTGTCATGGTGTGCTGTACTCTGATCAAATGAGCATAAACTGTCAGCTGTTGACCCTCAAATCTTTGTTCCTGATTGTACATGTTATGTTAATGCTGTAGGTATCATGCTCAATAGCACTGTATATACTGTAATTGTCATTGCTGATCTCATTTAATTCCTGTCTTCAAAGAGTGACACTGTAAACATTATTGATATATAGAAATGCAAACCTATTTTAATACTTGTAACTCCTGAAGAGCTTCTGTTTTGTATGTACAGTATGAATTAAAGCTATGCTATAGAGCTGACACGTTTGCAATGAAAATCACTCCTTTGGCCGATCAGATGTTTTGCATGCTGACATTTAGTGACTCAAACCAGGCCAAACTGAGTGCAGACGAGAGCTTTTGTCATTCTCTACATATACTCAGAATTATTTGGAATTTACAAGGGACACCTTCCCACCTCGGTTTATTTACTGCAGAGTGAAACATTTATTTTACAGATCACTTAGGCAATCAAACAATCGATTGATACTGTAAATATAGACTTTCTATAAGCTATATAGTATATATGTATACCTGAAGTTTTTGATTTTCACAGATAATGAGTTTAAGCTGCCCCTTGAAAATGTCCTCAGAGTTCACCAAAGATGTGGTCAAAATCATATCGGATACAACACAGAAATGGTATAAAAAGGTACAAATACAAAAAAACAGCAGGATAATATTCAAAGTGGTGCATTTTACAGTATACATTACATACCAAAATAGCCTTTGATTCTCACTTAATTTTGTGAGTGCTGAGCTACGGTGACAAATTTGCATTATATGCTGAAAGACAGAATAATATGGAAGGATTTTTATAAATTATATAATCAAAGAACAAGCCCTACCAATCCACAGGTTGCTGCAATGTGCATCTCAGCCACCAGGAGGCATCTGAATAAATTAAAAATGTTAACTGTCTTTACTAACCAGTCTTCAAATTTAGTATTGCACTCATACATGTAATTGATGTACTTTACTAAATTAGTGTGAAGTACACAATTTTGATTAAATTAGCTCCATCAAATTATCTGGTTTAGTGGCATATTTTACAGATAGCATGGAAATATAAACGTGTAAATCAAAACTGACTTTAATGCTATAGTTATTGCCATTATTTAGCTATGTTTTTTTGTATGTAATTTTATTTTTCAGAAATATTTTATGATCGCTTGCTCTGCATAATTTCAAGTTGTGTGTGCGGAGGGAGTTATCAGGTGGCCATCGGGTGGGTCCCCAAAAAGGCTTTGGCCGCCCCTGCTAGGCAGTAAACCTATTTAAGTATAATACAGCAAACTGATCAGACTGATGATTGAATGAAGTACTAGTAGCACACACACGCTACCGTTAGCTCCTGTAGGGAGCATTAAGTGTTTTTCGTCAGGCTTGTTTGTGGCTTCCGTTTGGTCGGGCTCCGAGTATGCGGAACTCCCTGCAGACGGATGATGATGAAGAGGATGTTGTGAAGGCAGGTTGTAACTGACCGTACCGTCCGTACATCGAGCACAGAGGCGGACACATATTTCGCATCAGCTCTCATGCTGCGAACCATTTAGAGAGAAAAGCGAGCGTTTCCAGCCGTCGTCCTCGTCCAGTGTTTCCAATGATACACCGTAATCTAAAGGAGAGACGGCTGAATTCAGACAAACACCGCTGCCTCCCTCCCTCTGTGACCGAGGAGGGCACTCACCACCCAGGCCGTCATCAGCAGCTGGCAAGGTTAGCGGCTAATCGGCTAGTGTAAGCAGGTAAGGTTTTCCTTACTCATCGTTGGTGCTATTAAAACCTATCCGACACGTCTGTGGCATGTGTTCTGGGCCTTTTTCTCACGTCTCCACCGTATGTTACATTTAACAAGGTCGCCTTTTGTGATACAAATCGGTCGAACTACTGTTAGCAGCTAGGCGGCTACCTAGCTAATCCATCGGTGACGTAGGAAAGCATAAAGCTAGCAGAGAGGGGATGAGGGGATGCAGCGTTGGGGTGAACATGTAGAACAAGTGAAGGCCTGACAGCTCGTCATGATAATAATAATAAAAATAAAAGGATAAGTCATTTGTTTGATACACGACCAGCTCCCTCGGAACTACAGTCTTATCGCATTTGTCATATGTTATCCTCCTCGTAGCGTATGTGTTAGTTACTCTAATCTCCACTGTTAGCTTGTTTGGGAGTAAAATGCCTACTACACCTTCAAATTAACGTTTGCACATCGTGCATTTGGGCTTTATGCCCTGACACTCATTCCGATGGAATCGTGTGTCATTGTAAAAACCCATAACACGACTCATCGTTTTGCAGTTGCGTGATCTTACACAATGTCAAGCTAGCTTCCGACAAGAGCACGACTTATGAAGCAAGCTAACTCATTTAAACGTTAATGTAACTGAATGACAGTGACATTTGTTGTGAATATAGAGCTGATGAACAATATCAGCAAGGTGAAGATCGGACTAAGTTAGTATAGAATGAATTAACCCATGTCATCCTACTGCTCTCGTGTGTAATCACTTTGATGTACATATCTAGAAATCATACATATGTTTTAATCAAATGCTGTCAATGAAATGTGAAATTAGGTCAAAACAATAGAAGAGCTATGTGTCAGAATAGAAAACTATAGGAAAAGTATAGACTGGTATGGAATAGACAGGATATAAGCAGGCATGGATGTTGCAGTGAAGCCTCATATCTATGACTCAAGATTATATCACCTTCTTTGATCTTGAACTAAAATATGATATAGATGTCAAAGCCTGAGCATAAAACAGCCCAATAAAACAATGACAAATGGTTACACAGCAGAAATACTATTATATATCTATTTATCTATATACATTGGATTTTCCAAGCTTGGCATCAGGTTTTAAGATCCAGTAAGTCGAGGGATATTTTAAGCCCAAGGTATCGGTTTATGATTTATTGTTCAATCAAAACAAGGTATGTGTCGCATCATTGTTGTGCACAATGTGCTGAGCACCCTCCCTGTTACTTCAGAACGAGGGAAATGCTAAGCGATGTGACAGCTTGCGTGATGGCACATGGCCCAGATGCAACCTGTCACCGAACCACTACACCCATCCACCACTTTAATTGCACGATGAACAGCGAACATGTAGTAATTACTGCAAACCAGCATGAGCACATACTATTATTCTTCTATTGACTAGCAGGCAACAGAATATTATAACTGGTTTGTTTATGTGAGGACTGTGTCTGCAAAACCTGCTGTCTTTTATGATCTGATTCTTTAGAAATTAATATATAGTGAGGAGACTATTGTATTTTGTGGGTGTAGGCCTGGAGAGTACCAGGTTATCATTGTGTGCTAACCAGTATAATTGACTGTGACAGATATGTGTTCAGCCTTGGGGACGTTGTACCATTGGTTGAGTAAGAAAAGACTGTAATTTAAAAGTGCGAATGCAATGATCGATATTTCCTTCATCTACACTTCATTCCCCTCTCAAGTGCGTATCCATCCCTACTTAATGCTCTTCCTCGTGTCGGGCTGAACATGCTGTTCATGTTGGGAGGCCTGTGAATCATATCCATCTCCTCTCTGGGCTTATATAACCAGAGAGTGCTGCCTGCAGACCACTCTGACCAGATTCATCTGTTGTGTTAACCTACATCATTATCTTGCCTTTGAAGATTACGCAGTGTGGTGGTGATTCTTTTATCGCACTCTTTTTCTTTTAGAAAGCCCAAAACAAGGTTCAATATCAAGCTCACTCATTAAATACAGTCAGTGAAGTGGTGTAGTGCTTCCACTGTCTAAAAATAATGCTGTGGTCCAGTATCTTTGTACTGGACGCGTCTGCCTCCAGCTCTCCTTTCAGCTCGGCTGCTTCATAAAATAGCCATTTTGGCTTTGCACCAGGAGGCATTCATGATGCCAGACCCGCTCGTTGATTCATGGTCCCGATGGTTTGGTAAGATAAGTAGGGTTAGATCTGTATTCTGCAGAAGCTTAGCCCTCGACTCGGGAATATATTTTGTTGTTGGAATTATTTCCTTTCTGTAATTAATCATTGCTGTGAGGAAGGATCAGTTTGTTACCACTCCCGCAACGTGCTTACAGTTAGTTTGCAGAAATAGCTAGGACTGTGTAAACACTTCGCTTTAAAATGGTGTGTTTGAGGGTGGATGGTGTGTGTCCCTGCTAGTCTCTCTGAGCAGATATGCTTATTAATGTTAAGTGACAGTTAACTTTGGCCTTCTTGTTCATTGACATGCAAAACCAAGTGGGAGGCTGTCAGATTTGCACAGCATTTAAATAATTTCACCAAATGTGATGAGTGCTGACATTAAGCTGACTCACCAAGACATGCTCCAGCCCACTGTGCACTGCTGTTTGAACCGTGTCATCTTGTGGCACCACACACACTCCAAATAATTTTTTTACTGGACAGTGTTGGCGAGTTTACTCATTCCCCATGGTTACCCTGTCAAACATGGACCAGCGTATTGTTTCCCAATGCTTAAAAACACTGTGAGAAATGGCTATGTTTTAATTCTAATATGACAATTACAACAGTGTAAGCGTTCTCAGTTTTAGATCTATAATTAAGTAAAATCTTGACCCTTTTAACATCATTCTCCATCAAGACGTTCTCTGAGAATGGCTTCTCTAATCACAATTGGAGCTATTAGACTTAATTAGACCCATAATGCATCCGAAGGCTGCCCTGGTAATGTCTGGCTGCACTGTAGCTGCTGGGGTTTGTGACAGCGTTGGCCAGGATTAGAGTTGTCACGATATCAGAATTTTCATCTCTGACAGAAATACTGGCTTAAAATGATATTTAATACATCTTTACGTGCGCACAAAAAAGTTACTGATCACATCCTGACACATTTGTAATAATGTCATTAGTTAATGAGAATGCTTCACATTCAGAGACTGTGTTTGCCTTATTGACCTTAGTTGTTTCTGGTTTTTGTCATTGCTCCTGATGCTGAGGTCACTGACGATGTAGCATAATGACACCATTCTCTGTCTGCATTTCATGACATTTGTCCAGCCCTTACAATACTAATTAACATTATGATCACTGCTTTAGCCTTAGGTTGGAAGTATTATTATAGATATCGACTACAGATTTACAGTTTTACTTCAAATCAAATGAATGACTAATGGATATTGAAATGCTCTGGACGCGTGGTAGCGAAGTGTGTCAAAAAGTAGAACATACATTTTCACATGCTGAGTCAGGATGTGTGACTGCTGTGTCTTACTGATGATTTACATGCAGTTTAGTTGTCTGCTCTGTTATGTTTATCTTCCATTCTGCGATTCATGAAGAATAATTTTTTTTCTCCTAAAATTTACATTTATGTAGAATTTTACGTGTCAATAATAATAAAGTTGTAATAATTTTTAGAAGCCAGCCTACTTTTGCGACAGAATGTGTAATCTCTCTTGTGTCATCTCTTTCTGCTAATATTCTTTTTAACATGTAAACAAACAACGAGCAGACTTCCTGTTTTCAAAGGGACGTATTCTCATATAATGTGATACTCACAGACGAAGCTAACGGGGCAGAGAAACACATTGGCGAGTCAGAAACATGTGCAACAACAGAAAATCTGTCTGTCAATATACTGCACCTGAAGTGCGTCCGCTGGACATTGACACTATTGTGACAAGCAGAGTTCTCCAACAGCACTGAAAAGGCTGCAGATATTTAAAATCAAGTCAATCAAGATTCTATATTTTCTCAGCCTGGATCTTGCACGTGAGTGATAAAGTCTGATATTTCAGGTTGTTCCTGACGTTTTCAACTGGAACGGGTAAATGGTGTGCGGTATGAATGAGCAGCTAGCTGAATTATACATCCATTAGCTTATCAGTGTGGGGATAGCAGCCTTTGGGAGACAGCGAGAACTACTGTGTATAGTGTTTGTGTTTCAGGGTGGAGTTTCTGCATGTGCTCTTTGTTGGTGTTACAGTATAGGCTGTTCACCAAGGCTTGATCATTTGTGAAAAGCTGATCCTGTATAATGTAGACTTTGTCTTTCAAAAGGCATTTATGGTCCTTGCGTCACTGCAGTTTATAGTGATTTTAGTATAACACTGACTTAATCTATGACGTGTTATTATAATCATTTGTACGTATGTGATTTTCAGCAGTCCTCAGAACGAAACAGCACGGGCTTCTCTGTACAGCCGCCATTTTGTAACATTTAACAATCACGCTGGGAGAAATCTGTTGTGGAAGAGACAGATACCAAGTTCTCCTCTGACTGTAGTCTTCACTGCAGCCACAAGCTGTTCTTTGAAATGAAAATGCTCTTTATGCTCTCTAGGTGATGTATGTACAACCGCAGATGTACCACACAATGGTATTAATAGTAGTCACCTAAGAAACTCTTTGGTTTACCCATGTGGTTTTACATGTGCCGCAGAGCGCGATCCTGAACTCTCACCTCCTTTGTGTGGGGTGAAGGCAAGTGTGTTATGCACATCAGTAATGAGTTACATTACTGCAGCTAATAGCATGGCATGAGATATCTGTGGGAATGTGGAAAATGAATAGTGCTTCTGCAGATACTTTGAGGCAACAGGGAAGAGCCAGCTGAGCCAGGTGCAGTCCTGCATTTAGTCGGCGTATACGTTCTCAACTCACCTTTACTAGAAGCCATCCAGAACACAGAACATGTTTGACTTAAACACAGCCTGCTTGCTTCTGATATCCGGTGACTGAAGCCGCAGAAACATTGTTTGTTTTATGGTTCTTGTAATGTTGGTCGGGGAATTGCCGCTCAGTTATAAATATGCACTTTATGCTGGAATTATCATCCTGCTGTGTCAAGTTCGTTATTGGATCATTACTGTTTGTTGAGAAGACGCAAGACCGGGCAGTAAGTGGCTCCATGGTGGGAAATGGAGTACACTTAGTGTGGAGGTGCCGGTTGAGGTTGCTGCAGTTGCCTGTCCTTCACAGCGCTGCAGGGGCCATAGTTCAAGCCATGAAGGGTGCTTATTCCAGCAAGGCCCCTAAGCTGCTTACTATATCAGCCTCCACTGAAAAGTCTTTATCCTCCAACAAAAACAACCAGCTGACATAGTCGTCATAACAGAATTAAGGCTAAACGCTTGCTTTTTCCTTTTGTTATTTAGGGTAGAATGTAGGCAACATTGTTACACACTGGAGATGCTGATGTAGGCTTGTCATGTCTGACATCTTTTGTGCTCCCCCCGGCTCTGTCTTATTGTCTGCCGTGTGCCCTGCCTGGTAGAGATGATCACACTGTAGAAAGGCAATTTGTAATGCCAGTGTGCCATAATTGTTGTCTTTCATTTCCTGCAAAGTAAGATGCAGACGTGACACTGCAGTGACATCTCCAGCAGAGCGACAATGCCGTTTGATGGCAAGAAAACATCTTAGAAAATGAACTAGCCCCGTCACGTTCAATGCCCCCCCCCCCCAAACATCTTGGATTTTTCACTAATAATGAAGTGTCAAACTAAGCGGAAATTCATTTCACAAGTGTTAAAGCTTTTCAGTTTTTTTTCACGGGCAGGAGCGTCGGGAAACCAGAATGCAATGCAAATACATTTGCATCTTTGCCGACCTGTCACATAACCGTTGCCTCCGTGTCCTTGATGGGTTATCTGTCGCACGTCTGAGCAGCAGCCGAGCACAAGACGGCGCATTGTTCTCTGTCCACATGTAGGTTTTTCTCAGTTGAAAAATCTATTGTCCCGAATCAAAAGCGATTATCAGAAGATCTCGTGCATCTCCTGACTCTGCTGTACAGAAACCCCCGACTGTCATATGAAAAGTAGTTAAATCTGAATAAAGTAGTATGTAAGACTGGCATTGGGAAATACTGCACAGCTTCTTTATAGTCCTTGACATTTAAAAAAGGTCAGAGACCATAAATCATGATAATGTGATACCATTTTTAGCCCAACTTTGCAAGTCAGAGAAATCCTGTGGCTAGCGTTTTGCAGTGGGGTGTGAACCAGAATTCGTCCTAATGCGTCAGCATTGTTTTACGTTTGTTCTCATTTCAGTGTGCTCAAAAAATCTGACCTGAAATATGTTTTTTTTATTTGTTTTTGGGTTTTTTTTTTTTACAGGTTTGTCCCTTTTTTTTTTTTCCCAAACCATCACGATGGTCATCAAGGAGCTGTGTTTCAACTTTACACCCGAACTTTTCCCAGTTGTGATGAAAAGCCACCACTGACTCACGAGAGACTACAGAAATCCTGGATGCCGTGACATACAGGACGTGGTCAATCCAAGATGGAGAAAAAGAAAATGTGCCCTCGCCTTCTCGACTACCTGGTGGTGGTCGGAGCAAGGTAAGAACCTAATCTGACCTGAAGAAGTAGCTTTGGTTTTTTTAAACAAATAACTGAATCTTAATTAGTTTTGCACAAAATGCTTATGTGGAAAAGATGCCCCAGCTGCTACAACGTCATCACTCGCAGTCACAACATCAAAATACCGTACGTAAAAGCACACATGGCACGCTCCCACATGATGCAGCATACATAATGAAGCATAGTAGCACATTGTTTCAAGCTCAGTAACCACAGGGGAAAAGGATGATTCACATGAGCGCAGAGCTGGCCCGTCCTCCACTGTGCTCAGAGTTAGCCAGTATGTGGCTCAGTGTCTCCACTGGAAAATGTAGGGGTTTAAGAGTTCCACCCAAAGGCAATTTCAGTGTTGTGGGATCAAATTGGCTTTATTTGTTTTCTTCATCCTGACCAGATTTTTCTAAAAGGTTCTTGGATTCTTGGCTAAACATAGTTACAAATTTGCTACTGTACCCTCCGGGCTGCTGTAGTTACTTTGTTAGTCATTGCGTTGTACTATCGAGGGTTCAAATGCTTTGATTTCGTTTTACAAAGTGCTTCTGGTCATTTAATGGACGTGCAGAATTTGAATCGTAAAACGCTGCAGCATTATTAAATCACATACAACATATGATGGGTGAGGCACTTCAACACTTTAAAAAACAACTATTCTCCGTCTCACCTTCAGGCAACCAAGTAGTGACAGTGTGGCCCAGACACCTCAGCTCCTCCGCCGCTACCCGCTGGAGGACCACCATGACTTCCCGCTGCCGCCAGACGTGGTGTTTTTCTGCCAACCAGAGGGCTGCCTGAGCATACGCCAGCGCAGGGTTAGCCTGCGCGACGACTCCTCGTTTGTTTTCACGCTGACCGACAAGGACTCAGGAATCACCCGCTACGGAATCTGCGTCAACTTCTACCGCTCCTTTCAGCGTGGACATCACCGCACCCGTGGGGACAAGAGTGGCCACGCAGAGACAGCCGCGCAGCCGGCGGAGACCGCCAGCGAAGGCTCTGATGGAAGCAGTGGAGGCCCACCCTCCATGTTATCTCCACCCAACGCTGCTGAGTCAGCACCTCAACCTGTCTCTGGAGAAGAGAGCGGACAACCAGGCGCCGAGCAAAATGCCGGCAAGTCCCCGCAGCACAGACGAAAGGCTGCTAAGGCGGCAGCGAGGAACCGCAACAGCACGCTAACCTCGCTGTGCATACTCAGCCACTACCCCTTCTTCTCCACCTTTAGGGAATGCTTATATATTCTCAAGAGGCTGGTGGATTGTTGCAGTCAGAGGCTAACTCAGCGAGCTGGACTCCCCCGCGCCACCCAGAGGTGAGCTCTAAGATTGCATCTTAAAGTATTCATACAGCTCTCCGTTGTTGCTTACTTTAAATACAACCATTTCACCCTAATCCACATGATTAATTTGTTTTGTTTGGGGGCGGGGCTATCAAAGTTCTAAGGTTCACTTTCAGAACAACCACGGACACTAGAAGTAACAAGATCTGGTCATCGATGATCATGTTCACGCCAGATGTTGAGCACTTACTGCTTTTGACACTCCATGACCTTTTTGGTTGTGCCACCCTGAGGCCACATGTCAGCTTTGATCACCTTATCAAACCGGCAGATTTCCATGAAATTTACGGAGTGTATTGATATCACCAAGGGGAATGAACCTTTGAATTACCTCACCCATGACATTTACCTCACATTGACAATTTTCAGTCATCGACTTGCTCAGTACACGGTTCGATCCTTCCAAAATGTTTGCATTGTTTGGAGCATAATTAACTTTACAGTCTCTAGGGGGCAAGTCTTGTTAAAGGTGATGGCCTATTGTAAATCTGTATGCGAAAACTAAAAATGCAAAATAATAAGTTGAATGCTGTTCGCGCTCTATAAGCTGCTGGATAGCAGCAGTATTTTCATGCTGTCATGACCAAACAAACGCAGAGCTGATGTTGAGAGTTGCTTTAAATCCTTTTTGCTAGAAAACTTGTGCCGCCTTTACACTTTTCCTGCTGATGTTTTCTGCAGTGCCCACTGCTTTCTTTCTCCCCCCATCTGCTTCTCCCATTGTCCGCCTGTTCCGTGTATGTTTGTGTTGCAGAATTAACACAAGCGCCTTTGTCAGTGGCTCCGTGCAGCGTTGCAGGCCATCTGCAGCCTGTGTCATGTTTTCACAGAGCGCTTTATGCTATCACACTCCGCCTTGATGATAAATAATGGCAACCAAAATATCCACAGCGCAGCGTTTAAATAGTCTTGTTTTGATTCATCTGGTTTACAGCAAATGTTTCACATGTTGGAGGGTCAGCTGAGGTACAGAGCCAGATTTTCAGAATAGTATCTGCAATATGATCGTGTGTATGAAGACCAACATTGGTGATATTGAGAGTTTATTTACATCAAGACTTTCCTTGACCCTTAAGCTGCTCTATAGATCTTTATATCTATATATATCTATATCTCTCTATATATGTGTGTGTGTGTGTGTGTGTGTGTGTGTGTGTTTTTAAAGTTAAAGCCCCAAACCTGGAAATAAAAGCAGAAAAGAGTGCAGGAGCTGCATGGTGTGCCCGCTGTATACATATGTGGTATTTAGCATTTTGACTTGACTATACTGTATGCTGAGTTTTCCTAATTCACCACCCGGCATGATTGATTCCTATTTAATTCAAGCCACAGAAAAAAAAGAAATGCCCACAGCTGTACTTTGTTGTGACACTGTGTTGCGATGTGGCAGCATTTGTCGAGCTCTTTTCGTCATTCCGTTGCCACGGGTGACACAATAGATTGCAATTTCGGAGTGACAAAGTGTTAATTAGGCTGTCACTTCAACGCCGGCTTAGGCCCAGTGTAATTGCTGGTCACCCAAGGTGTGTGCATGTTTTCTCCACAGTCATCTATTTATAGCCGTGGAACCAGTGTAGCTTTTCCCCTCATCACTGCAGAGGATTGCCGGAATGTCTAATGCGCGTTAAATCTCTTACTTTGGCATTTCGTCTCCGTAAGATGCTGCAGTGCATCATCAGTAAAGAACCGTGCTCTCTATGACGAGTTCAAAAAGCCCACTGCAGCCAAAGGTTCAACAGACCTGAGAATCTTTTTTTTTTTTTTTTCCCTGACGTGGTTTGGTGGAAATGTGGTGTGGCAATGACAGAGAAGGAGGAGAGCTATTGCATAATGGCTGCGAGCACTGCGCGCCATGGCGGCTCTGACAGATTGAGGTCTCTGGCTGCCTTTGGGTAGCAGCTGCAGTTGGTGGGAGGGCTCCATGAGGACTAATGATTTATCTACCTCCTTGCCACAGACACGCACTGAGTATACACTTTAGAAAGGGTTTAATGGCACTGTGTGTGTGTGTGTGTGTGTGTGTGTGTAATATTTCGACAATTGCTTAAGAGCCTCTCCTGTGTTTTCAGTGTCATTTGCTACGTCCCATTTGCGCATCATATTAGTGATTTCATTGGGTGTTAGCTGAGGCATCATGGGTTGATTGCAGCAACAGAACCTGCAAATGAGTTAGTTTAAATTGTTGAGGTTTACATATTTTCACTTTTTATTTCATCAGTGCAATCTCTGTGCATCACGTCGGTTTGTAACCGTGCTGTTACACACTGTGCAGGGTTGGGGTTTTTTTTTTTCCCTTCAGTTTCTCATAACTGTTGAGTCATTCTCAGCTCGATTCTTGAGGCACGTCACGTTTTATAATCATCCTGTGGGTTTTTTTTTAAGATTTGTTTTGTTTATTTTTGGGATGGCAGAGATAATAAGACCAAATTGTTGTAGTCATCCTGTGTTATATATTTCACGCCACCTCATCCAGTACAAAAATAATTAAACTTTGAGTCTTTCAGTTTATCTTCAAATACTATAGTCTATATACTATATACTATCTGGTATGAACTTGATCTAGATATTGATTGTTTCCGAGATTTGAGGATCTCTTTTTTTCTGCCTGTCGTACATCTTCATGCTTTTGTTTTGGACCCGTGGTTGGAGAAATCAAGAAATGTTAAGGCATCACATTGGAGCTCCATCTTGGAGCATTTGTCACAATTTAGAATGATCGCAACGGGGCTGAAATGTATAGATTAAGAATTACAAAATGAAAATCATAAAGGCTTGTAGAGATTACACTCATGCTTGGTACTCTGCATTTATGCTCTTCCCAGGGACACCATGTGGCGGGTGTTTACGGGTGCGCTGTCAGTGGAAGAGAAAGGCAGCCAGCTGCTGGCCGACCTGCGGGAGATTGAATCCTGGGTGTACCGGCTGCTGCGCTCACCGGTACCCGTGGCGGGGCAGAGGCGCGTGGATGTGGAAGTCCTACCACACGAACTCAAACGGCCGCTCACCTTTGCACTGCCTGACAACTCTCGCTTCTCCATGGTCGACTTCCCCCTGCACCTGCCGTTAGAGCTGCTGGGCGTGGACGCCTGTCTTCAGGTCCTCAGCTGTGTCCTGCTAGAGCACAAGGTAAGGACCGCACACATCTCTGAGTTCACGAGGCAAACTGTCTCTTACCACTTATCACCTGCGTCTGTCTCTGGTTTGTTTTTGTTTTGTTTTTAACTTAGAGACCAGGAGCAGATGTGTGGTCATATTCAGCGTTTTATAAATAACCCGACTGAATATTTCAAGGAGAAATGAGACTCAAAGTTTGATTTGGTCCATTGTGATTGTTCAGTAGCGGTTTTGGAGTGCAAGCTGTGACCTTCGTCAGACATTTTCTGTTAGCTGCAGGCTCACTGAAGCCATTTTCACTGCAGGGTGGACAAAGCATGATGGGTAAAAAGAAGACCGAGCCGACTGAAAGGAAAGACTCCCCATCTTTGCCTCTGCTATCGTTAACACTAGAAGCATTAGTAGGGGTGTAATAGAAATCCTTGTCAGGCTGGTGCTGGTGTAGTGTTCTGTTGTTGCTCTCGGTTTACCGTGACATTGATACACGGGCTCATTTGCAGCCGTCACAAATCAAACGTAGGCTTCACAGCTTCACTCGCACTGCTTGCATGACCATACTGCTGAATAAACGCCGGGCGCTTTCTCTGCTTCGATGTCACTTGCTGTTTCTAAAATATAGAATTTATCTGGGCCAGCTACCTCAGCAGACGTTCTCCCACACACGAGATTCAGTTTAAAATGCAGATTGATTGAAAAGTCTGTCTGAATGGCGCATTCATTTGCAGTCATTAGTGAGCTTCAGTGTTATTTGCAGCCCAGCCAGCCTGCTCCTCCTCCTCTGGGTCGGCCGCCGCGAGTGCATTCTCAACCTGCATGAAACGCCATCTTGTATTCATCCGTTTTGGTTTTTGAAGATGAATTCAATACATCATTAAACTCAGTCAGGCTGAACTAAGTGCCACCTGAAAGCTTTTAGAGTGACTTCCTTTCAAGGACGTGGAGCTGCCAAATGCATTTTTCACAACAGTTCAGGTTTCAATGTCGCGATCACGAACCCAAGGTGAAATTTGGACGTTCGCACCTTTTACATTACAGACAGAAAAAGGAAATACGGATGCGGATCGAACAAACACATCGGTGATAAAGCACCAGAGCGTGTGTGTCTATTTCTATATGACATATGAACGTAACAGGGCAGAGAACACCCACTGAGTCTGAGGAAGATGAGAGTTTGTAATGTTTCTGAAATTAAACCTGCATGTTGTGTTTTTCAAAGCTTTTTTTTTTTGCGTGTCTTGTTTTCCTCAGGTCATTCTTCAATCCAGGGATTACAACGCTCTGTCTATGAGCGTTATGGCCTTCGTTGCTATGATCTACCCTCTGGAGTACATGTTCCCCGTCATCCCCTTACTGCCAACATGCATGGCCTCTGCTGAACAGGTAACACTTGGTATTTATTTTAAACACATTGAAGTGAGTAGTTTTACTGTTAATGCTCTGTATTGCATTCATATCAAACTGCGACTGACTGCTGTCTTTTCCTCTTCCCTACAGCTTCTTCTTGCCCCCACTCCCTACATTATAGGTGTACCAGCCAGCTTCTTCCTCTACAAAGCTGACTTCAAAATGCCAGATGATGTGTGGCTTGTTGACCTTGACAGCAGCAAGGTCAGTGCACCAACCTGGTGTTGTACTCCTCCCCCTTAGCTAACAAATAAAGTCCAATTCATCTATTAGGGCAAACAACTTTCTTGTCTAAATTGCGATTGTTTGCGTTTGTGCAGGTAATAGCACCCACCAATGCAGAGCTTCTCCCACCTCTTCCAGAGCCAGAAGCAGGCGAGCTTAAGAAACATCTAAAACAGGTACTGCTGTGATTTTCTTCTTTTTTCTCTCTGATTTCTCTTCAACGTTTGTGAGCGTAACATTTTTGACTGATGCACTGCGGCTCAGGCCAAAACCAATGGGACTACTGGCTCGTTCGAGCGTTTTTGCGGAGAAATGTCTGAAAACCTGGCACCGCTCTGACTTTCAGTTAAAAGCAGTCTTATTTGAATGTAAAACTTCTCTTTCAGCAGTGTGAAGAGTAGGCGCTTCTCTCTTCAGCACACTTGTATGTATTGTAGCCGAGTGTGAGAGCATTTGACATGGATTTTGTAGTGCACTAATACAACCAAATGTGTTTCTTTTCTTTTTTGTTTCCTGTTTTCTTTGCATGCTCTAGCTCTTGGAGGTAAAATCAGATCCTTGGACCCTGCTACCCCTAGCAAAACCTTTAGTAATACTGGTAGTGACTAACGTGCCCCCCCTAACCTGATTATCTAACACAGCGTCAGAATCTGGTTCTGATTCATGGACACACTTATGCGCTTTTGCATGCGCACACTGTGAGCAACACCATTAACATATCACACAAGTATTACACTACTGTTACTCACTGAGTCTGCTTACTGGCTAAGAGAAGTTAGCCACGGCTAAACTGTCAGCTGTCATTTGCACTTCATAGTCAGGCCGATCGTCCTGCTCATTGTTTTCCTCATGGTTAGAAGTTAATACGCGCATTATAAGTGCACTAGTTATGCGAAGCAACAGATGAATGAAATACATAATGTAATGGTTTGTCACAGTTTCTTCACTATAAAAAAGACCAGTATACTAAAATTAACTAACGTTCACTTTTAGAATATATTAATTATTATATTTAGACATACATTCTATGTAAACATCACTGAGACATCACTGAAGTCAAACATCACTCTATATTATCTAATTGTTTTTGCAGTTGATACCAACACTGAAGCCGTTTGAGGAGGTGTGAACTTTATTTTATTTATTTTATAACCAATATCCTGATCCTGTTCAGAAAAAAACTTTATTTCATTTTTGATAAATTATTGCAACAAACAGATTTCAGGTAAAAGCCATAGCACAGGGACTTCAAACTTATAAAAATCAATGAGGTAACATTTCAGTCAAATGAGTTCACACAATATTGATTGAGCTTATCACCATCAGATAAAGCTCTGTATTTCTGAGCATGCAGAGTTTTTAAATCTGACGCCTGGTGTGACTTTCCCCCACACTGACGCTGCTAGCGATGAGCTTTACACCTATTTTGTTTAATATGCCTTGAATCAGAGCCGGTTCGTTAGCCGTGTGTGATCAGCAGCTCTCTCCCTGTGTGCGGGTGTGTAACTGAGAGGCTGGTGTGTAGGAGTGTGCAAAGCCTCAGATTAGCAGTTGTGTATTTGGAAACGGGTGCACAATATTGATATCCGTGAATGGAGAAAATGTCACTGGAGGCCGTTTCACCGATTATCTGAAGACTGATGCTAAAGCAGAATATCGCTGATGTGAGAGTCACTGAAAATACTTGCATTTAACGCTGGTTAACTAAAATAAATTGGTCCCGAATGAGCGACTGATTTATTTGCTTTTTACCCAAATGCCGTTTGTATTGTTTGTGCTTACCAGACATTTTTTTTTTTCTGAGCAGTTAGACGTTTCAATTATGGCTTTATTTAGCAGCAGGTACTTTATCGTGCAAGTATTTTTCTGTGTTTCTGAAAAGATCTGCTGTTTTGTATCTGTCATCACCACTCCATTGTAGCCACTGGTTTGTCCCAGTTGGTCACCATGGATGGGCTTCATGTGTCCTTTTAGTGGCTGGATTCTGTAGGTGAAGTCTGTCTGTCTTCCTCACTGTCTTTCATGCGACGCATAAAAACAAATATCTTCTCATGTTTTCTCATGTCTTTCTCTCCCTCCTGTCTCACCCAGTCTTGCAAAGTCACTTGCACGACTGGCCGTCCATCACCTTGTCAAAACGAACACAAATGTGTCTTTTCTTATCTCCTTTCTTCAGTAAATTGCAGAATAGAAAGATGGAAATGATGAAACGGCAAGACACCCCTTTCATTGCGTACCAAATCAAAAACGACATCAGCGTATTTTGTTGAGGTTGGATCTATTTGAGTCGCATTTGGGCGGCGCCAAAATATGTACTCTGTATCACTGTCAGCAAAAATGGCTAAATAGGGAAGTGCTGTTGAAGGGAGACAAAGAAAAGAAAGGGAAAGGGCCACGGTGGTGACCCTTCCGTCATGTGCTGTTCCAGTGTCAGTCACAAAGTTATCATCCCAGGCCTTCATGTGATTCTCCTCGCATCTCTCTTATCCCCTTCCTAGTGTCTGGTTAGGTTGACCGTGATCACCCAAAAGCAGATCTTCTCCTCTGAAAATAAGGTTACTCATTTCTCCTCCTGTGGAATGTGTAATGCCCCTGCACGGATATCTTCTCTCTCACATTACTTTGCTTGTCACTACTACTTGTCTCCTACTCTTCAAGACTTGAACAAACTGCATAACAGTGTCGCAGAATGTTGCGGACCAGTTTTTTGATACACTGCTTAGCTCTGGCTTGAGCATGACTGAATGTGCGTGCATCTATCTTGGCGTCAGTGAGTGTTCGCGTAACCAAAACAAGATATGATGGAGCTAATCACTTCGACAGAGTTAACATTCATCCAGACCCGGCAACTAAATGTTCCATTATGCTAAGCTAAACATTGACACTCGAGTCTGCAGCAGTTCCCTCAAAGCAAACCATGCATAGTGACTTACTTCCCTTGTGCTCCTCCTCTCCAAAGTGGCACACCCACCAAAGGCATCAACATGCACAATACTGAGCTGCTCCATAGTAAACTGGGAAAATAAAAGTATGAATTCAGTAAAAATGGGAGAAAACCTGCATTGGGACTCGATAGACTATCTCTGCTCACTTAAGCTTACTGCTGGGCAGCAGAGATCCTTGGTAGGAAGAAGGATTACTGTGTAGATCAATTTTGGCAATTTGGATCACCCCATGAAATCCCTTAAACTCGATTTTTTTTCAAGTCCCTATTCTAGCTGTCAGTCACTTCTTCTATTTTCCTTCTAGAGAGGCAGATGTTATATAATGTCCTACTAAGCATGAAATAGTAAAACTAAATGTTGATGCCAGTCGTGGGAGTGGCCCATCACAGCGTTGTGTTGTTGTCTTAAGATCCACTGCTGTGTTTATAACTGGCATCACTGTCACTGCGTCACCTGTCTTAGGCCTTGGCCAGTATGAGCTTGAACACCCAACCCATTCTGAACCTGGAGAAGTTCCAGGAAGGTCAGGAGATGCCCCTGCTGCCACCTGGACGAGATAAAGCTTCTCCATCCTCCACTGAGTTCAACCCTCTCATTTATGGCAATGATGTCGATTCTGTGGATGTGGCCACCAGGTAAGGTCTCTTTCCATTGTCCATTGGGGTCAATAACGTAATCATTCTAATGCTATTAATATATAGGCCTCCAATATGACTGACTTTTTTTCTTTTCCAGGGTTGCCATGGTACGATTCTTCAACTCCCCAAATGTTCTCCAGGGGTTCCAGATGCACACTCGCACACTGCGCCTCTTCCCCCGGCCCGTGGTGGCTTTTCAGTCCTCTTCCTTTCTTGCATCTCGACCACGACGCTCCGGCTTTGCAGAAAAACTTTCCCACACCCAGGCTGTGGAGTTCTATGGAGAATGGGCTCTCAATCCAACCAACCTTGCCTTTCAGAGGATACATAACAGTAAGACTCTTGACAGTCATAGTTGTCTGTATCACGGATCAGTCTTTAGTACAGATATTGTACAAAAGCAGTTGTTTTAAACATTATACTGTGCATACTTCTGTTTCAGATGTATTTGATCCGTCCTTAATTGGAGACAAGCCTAAGTGGTATGCTCACCAACTACAGCCGGTGGTCTACCGAGTGTATGATGGGAGCTCCCAGCTGGTTGAAGCTATGGCTGGTCCCTTGGAGGATGAGGGCAACGAGTCTGACCCCACAGACAGGTAAGAAAGAACAGTCCAAGTTAATCTGCTTACTGGGTTACTGGTTTCTGGAATAGATTGTACTTGTTGCAGTGGAAGTGACAGCGAGGCATACGATGACTCCAGCTCATCCTACTCCTCACTTGGAGACCTTGTGAGCGAGATGATCCAAGGCGACATCCAGGGAGACACACCAAGTAAGTCTCGTTTAATGTCAGAATGTGTTTTCAGCATATTCACACCATATTCTTCCACTTAATTTTCTGTCTCGATGACTTAGGCTTGGACCCACCTACCCATGCTGCACTGGGAGATGCTAGCGAGGTCGAGTTTCAAGACTTTCAGGACTTCAGGGAAGGTCATGGCTCTGAGGGTCCATCGAGTGGGGACGGACCTGCTGAACACTCAGATGGACAGCCTCTTCGCTCGAGCTCCAGCACAACTGCAAGCTCGAGCCCCAGTACAATCATCCAGGGAGTTAATAATGTGTGTTACCTGTACCTGTACCTTTTTGGGATCTAGTGGAACCTGGCTTCATTTGTTTAGTTGTTTTTAAGAGAATTTATGTTCTGTTTTTTATAGGAGCAGGGTGACGCACCTGAAATCGAAGCATCAGCAAGTGCTGCCTTGCAGAACCCTGTCCCCGCTTTGGGCAGTCAGCCATTCCTCAGACCTGCAGCTGATGCTGGCCTGGTGGACCCAGCCAACAAAAAGCAGGAGTATGACAACCCATACTTTGAGCCTCAGTACGGCTTCCCCTCAGAGGATGACCCTGATGCAGAGGAGCAAGTGGAGTCATACACCCCTCGATTCAACCAGAACCTCAATGGCAACAAGTGTGTTAAACTTGTTCATCACTTGAATGAATGCATTATCATCATTCAAATGGGCTCTCTGACCAAGCCATGCAATGTTCTCTGTCAAAACTCAGCATGTCAAAGAAATCTCCCCATTCATGGTGGTCTTGAATCATTGGTGGTGTTATGTTGTGATGTGGTGGGACTGTTTGAGATTTTCCCATACAATCTGCATATGTTCCCGTGTCTATGACACACAGTTACCATCTTTTTTTAAATTTTAGGGCACAGCGTCCATTACGTCCCAGTAGCCTGAGGCTCCCAGGAGAGTCTGATGGGGAGGGAGACTCCCGCAACAGCTCGCCAAACTCCACCATTTCCAACAGCAGCAATGATGGATTTGGCGGACTCATGTCTTTTGCCAGTAAGAACATTTGATTTTCATTTGGTCTCTTTATAGCCGAGTCCACGTTGTAAAACATTCAGTGTTGGCTGATTTTGTGTGGGTGATGATGAACTGGAGCACCAAATCCAAAAGCACTTGTCAGACACAATTCAACCATTCTTTAAGACTTAACGCCCATTTTAAGCTTCAGCACACCCACTCATGCATTCAAATCCAGAGTGGTTAGTGTGAGTTTGTGGCATTTTCTCTCATTTTCTCTTTTGTCCAAAGGACAGAATCACTTGCTCTGAGGCAAAGACCGGCCATTGAAATTACACTATAGACAGGGATTTTGATAAACACATAAGAGTAGGCAGCTGTCAGGAAGCTTTAATCTATATAATTATTAAAACAAATGATTAAATTACTGTGTCTAATCTGAAAAGGGTGACTTGTTGAGATGAGCACACATAGAATTATTGTCTGATAAACTCTTTGGAAGGTTTTAGCCTCTTTTAGCTCATTGTTTTGTTTTTCATTTTACTGCCTTGGTTTACAAATGTCGCTCTCATAGTGTTTTTATGGCTGCAGCAGCACCAAACGACAGCCAAACAAAGCATGTACGAGGCGAGCATACAAGATTATTAAAGGAGAGTAAATTATTTATCAGGTCAACAGAAACATTGCTCCAAATATATGCTAGAGTTATGCTAAGTATGCTATGCTTACAAGTTCACCGTATCAACTAAAAGGGTGTTGGTGTTGCCTTCAGTTCTTGTTTTCCCCTAAGTGGCTCCAAAATCAGCTGTGGCAGGTTTCAGGGATGGTTTGTATGAACAGGTTTTGTTTTAAATGATGTCTGTCCCTTTTATGATGGCTTGTTTGAGTCTGTTTTTAATTATAGATATGGCTACTATAAAAATAGTTTACTACAGCTGGGTCAGTTGCCTCTAGTTACTAAAGGCTGCTTGTCACACTGTTGTGATGTGAGTAAATGTGCTCCTCTAAAATGTATTTGAAAGGTGACTAATATTTTGTATAGCACCTCTCTTTCACTGTGATCGCATCATTTTCTTCTGTAACTATTTAGCATTATCATCACTCCTCCTTCAGGCAATCTGTACAAGAACCACGGCACCAGTTTCAGTCTCTCCAATCTTGCCCTTCCCAACAAAGCAGCGAGGGACAAAGCGACGCCTTTCCCCAGTCTAAAAGGTAAAACAGCACCGCTCACCTGATCACTTTGCATTATGCTCAAGTTTCTCATGATATTAGTGTTTTTGTTTGTCTATCCCAGTTGTTAAGTGTGGTTTTATGGTTAATAAGAAGAATTATGAATATGATGCTCAGGACATTCAGGTACAGTTGACACAGAAAGAGTCATTAATACGATTTTTCAACATTTTTCTTTTTCTGACACACTCATTTGATATATTTCTCACCACTGGCTTCATGTTTCCAGCCATTTATATTTTTATTTTGTTTTTTCAATCCTAATTTAGAATATACATATATACTATGATTTGAATCCTCTCATTTAAACATATTTAAAATAACAAACAAACAAATAATAAAGTAACAAACGCAAACTTATCATGGCATCACCCAATAAAAACATAACAAATGTACTTGCTTGAATAGCACAGTATTTTAAGTCAGTATTTTTTTTTAGTTTAATATTCTTACTTAATTCATTTACTGTCTGTCCTTCTCTGCCTTTTTGTTTTCATTTTTTTTCCTAAATACATTTTTTTGCTAAAAGAATATTTCAATTTTGATATTGAGGAAGAAATGGAACAAGCAGGTTTGTAGAGCTGTTTATTAGCCTGACTATCTACCCACTGGACTGCCAGACAGATATGGCACTATTTTAAAGGAGAATATTGAGGATATATTAAAGTTTTTCTCTAAAAAGTAATGGGAAAATCCACTCAAAAAGTGTCCATGGTCTCGCTGAGCAACTCTCATGTGCACTTTTCTTCAAACTATTGATTAATTTTCCTTTTGCTGACAAAATTGCACCAATTTTGATTTGGACGCAGATAAACGAGAGAAGGAAGGTCTTTATCCAAACAAACAGGAAGCAGTCCAAACAAAGTGCATGACATATGGTTTCATGGGTACAAGGACTGCAGCTACACATGAACCGAAATTCTTATCATGACAAAATGAATCCACAGTGGCAGCTGCTGCTCACATCCAACTATTAAAGCCTTAACTGTTAATGTGAGTGAAGGTAAATTATGCAGAGCACAGACAAATCTGTCACGCTTTGCTAAAGTGACTAAAATTGCACTGGGAACAGAGTTATTATCCTGGCAAATATGTCTGATAACAATTAATAAGTTTATGATGCTAATGTGAAGTCTGTTCTGTTTGGCTGGATTTTCACTTTAACTGAGAGCAAAAACAGGCGAAGCATGGTAAACTAACTCAATAGCTCCACTCCATGTGGAATAGCTGCCATAGCAAATGTTCTGTTCCTTTGAATATGATGTGTTTTGTCTCTGTTGTTCAGATGCCCCTGACAGCCCGGGTATGTTATGTCTGGTGTGATAGTTTGTCTTAGCCCCCTGACTAGGCATTTCTTTGTCCTTGAAGTGACCTACACCTATCTTGCACCCCGTTCCTCAGCATAGGATTAAGATAGAAGACACACCTTTGATGTAATCCGTGTATATCCATGCCTTCCCCTCTGTTCCTTTGCCATTCCTCTCTGTGTGACTGGTGGGAGTCTTCTTGATGCGACGATGATGCACACGTTTTCTGCTATGACTACAAACTGTAATTGGTGTGGCATCAGCACATCCTTACTACCAGGAGAAGGATGCTCAGTCCTTTTTTTTTACCGCATTTAGATAAATTCATATTTTAATGTCTTTGGATGACGTTCACAGAAAGATCTGTCTTCAGTGAATGGGATTTATTTCCTGCCTCCTGACTCTCATGTGTTTTGCCTTGCCTGCTTGTTTGGTGGCTCCCACTGTTGAGTGTTCCCTTCCCTCTTTGAGGTCGCTCACTATTTTACCATAAACTGTAGCTCAAAAGTATTCTAATGAAGTATTTTACTGTGTATCATGGTCATCTTTTGTGTGTTTTGTGCTTTAAACAAGATTTCTGCCTCACATCATGCACAAATTATAAACAGACAACTCCATCCATTGCTGTAGATTTACATTTGTATTGTTGAACTGGACTGCTCAGCATCACATGGTCCAGGCTGATGTATTTTCAACAAAGTATGAGCTTTACACGGCTCCTACTTGGTACTGTAAATGTTGAATGTGTCGCCAAACACATGGCATTAGTCATCATATGGAACACTTTTTTAGGGTTGATACCATCATCAGTACATGTTGTCTCTTTCTCTTTTCTGTCTGCCCTTTTCTCTTTTACTTTTTTTGTTTTTTTTCTTTGTTTTTGGCGCCATGTTGAGTGTGCATGTCTGTTGTGTTACGGGTTGATGTTCAGACTGGTTGTGTCTGGGCCGGTGTCCCTCTCTCTGTCCACCTTTTCGCGGCACTAATTCTGGGTTTTGTGTGCAGTATTTGGGCTAAATTCTCTAATGGAGATAATTACAGAGGCCGGCCCGGGGAGCGGAGAAGGTGGGTTCTGCCCTTTTTATCGAGTGAGCTGCATGCTTCTCCAAGCCAGTCAACTACATCTCCCAGCATTCCCCTCTGTCTATCCTCATTTCAGTCACCGTGTGTGTCATCAAAGATCCAGTGGAGCATTGAGTCTGTTGTCTTACCACGCCACCATTCATAGTGACTGTTCCCCTTCCTCCGACTAACTGTTATTTCACTCCACAGTATGATTCATTTTATTTACTGAACTAGCCTCATCACAAGCCAGGTTCAAAGGACTTATGAGAAGAAGTAAATCTACACCTAAGGTGATCACAGGAGAAAGTGAAACAAAAACATTATGCAACAAATAACCACAGGGAAGCAAATGAGGCAGTAGAACAGAACAGGATGTTGGAGATGCAGAGTAAAAATAGAACAGACTAAGCCATTCTGCCAGCATCTATTGTTTGTCATTGTTTCCTTGTCTTTTAAGCTCTCACGGAGTACAAATGGGGTTGGGCCCAATCATGCTGTAATTGTGCTGCACACAATGGGCAGTGACTACAGTAAAATTATGCAAATTCTGGACCTTAGTGGTGGAAATCTTCAATCTTAAATCATCAGTGAACTAAATTCAGGCTTTTACTGGGGTAACGGGGTAGTAGGAAGTTATAACAGTTATTCGCATTAACACAGTCTACACTTCATTGTTAAGACACGATGTTGCATATATTCTGGAGCATTTTGCGTTTTCAGCTGGGTTTGGTCCACTGAGGCTGCCACTGTTTGTCAAAGGCTTTGAGGGTTTGTCGGCATGACACAACAGTCCTGAAACGTAATTACTTTGTAAAAACCAATAGACGTGATCAAAGTAGAAACTAAACAGAACAGTTCTTTAATTATAATTCATTATGTTAAATATCAGTTTCTAGGGTGATTTCCCGTGTGAAAAAGATTACCTTCACTCCCTTCACTCACACTGTGGGGTCTGTTGGTGTCATATTCTCGAGGTACTTGCATGTTTTTTACATTCTGCCGTAGAAATATGACTTTATTAATCCCCAGAGGAAAAACTGGTTTAATTTTCCATGTACAATAACAAAGACAGCTTACAGTAGACCACAGTAAGACACAATGACACAACCGTAGTAACACCAACACGCAAAGCAACACATGTACCAAGAGAATATTAGTGGAGCTCCGGAGACTGCCTTGCCGTGAAGCAGGATATTAATACAGCCAATTTAAAAAAAAAATAAAAAATAAAAAGCTCACTGGTGGTGAGTGGAAACAATAATGCAGGCAGTAAATATGAAATAAAACCTGTTTAAAATGAAAGCATAAATGGAAAACATATAAAAGGGGACAAATTACGTAGAAAACACAAGCGGTATCTCAGGGAAGAATCACGGTGTTTAAATATTGCACAGCTGTGAACACAAATGAACATCTAAATTGTTTAACGCCGCATTTAAACCGGTCGCTGCGTAGATCTGATACGTGTATGAAAACCCATCTGACCAAACAAACATGCAATCATCATCAAAGCAAGTGGAGAATCCTTAAATTGGCCAGCTTTAATGGAAAGCTTACCTGTATTTGATTTATAACAGTTAATTACTGAGTTTGCGGGGTCACACTCCCTGAAGTCTTTTCAAGTTTTTCCGTTATTGTGCGCGTTTGGCTTCCAATTAGGTTTGTGTTTCGCTGTAAAAGGTTTTCTGTCCATCAAGCTGACCAAACAATTTTCAGTTGTCTCGGCATGTAGCGCACAGAATGTGTGCAGAAGCCGATGCTATTCAGTAAGAAAAATGCTCTGGTTTTAGTTCAGAAGAGACCTTAATAAAGCTTGGACCATCCAGATGGGCATTTGGTGCTACAGGCAGCACTGGACTGAGATGGCGCGTTTAAAATGAGGTCATATTTTCAGAAAAGCACATGTAACGTCCAGAGGGTTAAGATATGGGTTGTATTGGTAATATTATGTATTTCATTATCAGTGTCATTATGACTGGATAAATTCAAGACAGGTCCATTACTATAATTCACAGCCCGACCATGTCAGCTCAGGCATAAAATCAAACTTATGCAGGTACCACAGTGCTGCTGTTGCGGGTTGGCTGAGGTTAACAGCGTTTTCTCACTTTGTTTGCAAGCGGACCTGTTTGTGCAGTTGCATTTATGCTTTTGTTGGCTCGGCATCAGGATTCACTGCAACCTCTCCCTTGTTGCTCGGGTCAAAAAATCATTTGAACCCTAAGGTTAAGGACCATTTAAAGAAGATGCAGCTTTCAAAGTATCCCCCATCGATATACCTTCAGGCTCCTCTAGCTGCCGTGAACAGCCTCAGTTAAAAGCTGACATCTGGCCAAAACCTGCAGGCTATCCAGCCAAAAGTATTGATGGTATCCTTCAGCCAGAGACTCCTTTAGAGCTACTACTGTTTCCTGTTAGCAACAAACTTATTTCATTTAACCTGAGACATATCTGGTTGTATTAATAGTGGGCACAATCCATAAGCAGTCTCCACCATCTTCTGTTAGCAATTTTATCATACTAAAGAGCCCTTGGGCTGGCTTATGGAATAAATGATTGAGGAACACTCACAGCCAGGCATTGCTAGCCTTCAACCTAAAACAAACTGAAAAATGCTCCTTGTGCAATCACAGGATTGATATCAGGGAATAAAAGCTCCTTTCTTGTCCCTGCAACACTCCAGCAAAAATAATAAACATTAGATCCCTGCTGTCGCGTGAAAGTGACAAGAACGCAGCCTGTAATGACAGGTGTCAGATCAGAAAAAGCTTTCCGTCCTCTTGGTGTTGGAGGGTGCTCGTCCATCCTTTCATGCCTTAGAATCAGAATTAGCTGGTAGCAAACTGGAGAAGCTCTGAGCTCATCGTGCTCAGATCTGTTTTATATTTGCTCTTTTTTTTTTTTTTGGCTCACACCAGATCTGTTCAGTTGTAGATGACTGTACTTGCACTTTTTCAGGCCACCTGAACACTGTTCAGTTCTTGAGTGTGGTCAAGGATGGATTTCATTCCAATTAAAGTGAAACTGTCATTAGAGGATTGCTATAGCATGATGCTGTCAATCATGCTACATGGTCGCAGAAACAGCATTGTGTTGAAGACTCACATCCTTTGTTTTTGTCTAAAACTGTGACTCCACTAAAACCCAATGAGTCTTGAACACACGAGTTCAAGCCTGATGGGACTGTATTGTATCTCAACAGTTTGATCGGGTCGGTTTTTATTATATATTATATAATTGGGTCTATATGAACGAGGGACTTTTGGTAGACACTATATGAAGTTCTTCCACATCAGTTGTTGTTTGAAGCGCATCTGAGTAATTGCCTGTGTAATCAACAGTCTGGCTGTTGGAGCATCGGGCAGCGTGTCCCAAATTTTGGTTCTACAATTTGATTTCCCATATTACGGCCAAATCATCACAACCCATTGTGAGTTTGTTTTAAAGGTCCAGTGTGCAGGATTTCAGCTGCAGAGGTGGGCGGGGTTCAACCATGTTGCACTGAGATGTTGGTGGAACATGCTGGGTTTACAGAGAAGCCTTTTGCATTTTTCATGTAGGCACAGGCACAGGCTACATGCTGGGACAGGGAGGGGTATTCAGTAGGTTACAGTCCAGAGCTTCAGTGCTCAATGCAACAAAATCCTATAAAATGATCCTGTAATACTACTGCAGTAGTATTTTACATGATGTGTGCTGCATATGTGACGTAAAACTGAACTTCACTGTAGAACAGACACCATATTGTCTGCACCTTCTTGCCATCAGCACCATGTATTTTGAATGGCTTGTCATGTTAGAATTACATAAAGGTCTGTTACTCCTCCTCTTTGTCAACATAGTTCAGGACACAGCAGTGTAGCACAGCACACAGTTTAGATTAATTAGGAGCGTCATGTTGTGGCCGGTCGATTGAGGCTTACAGGTTTCAGGTTGCAGAAAGGCTGATTGAGATGTGTATTGTGAGTTACCACAATGTATATGAGTTTGTCTTCCCAGCCCTGGATGCAATTATAAAGTTCACATGGTCTGGGGAATTTATTTTGTCCTGAGACGCTGGAATGTGCAACACCTTTGAGTTTATTTCTAACAGTATATAAAAATCAAAGGCGTCTCTGAGGTATAAAAACAGGACTTCTGCATTGGGAGATTACACTTATCAATGACCAGCTTAATTAAAGACTGCAGAGGTTTGGACTCTCATGGATCAAGTCTGGGTCAAGACTCATATATTTTCATTTGAGTCAAGCGAGACAGACTTGCCGTAATGTTCCCGAGCGTCTTCAGTGATTACAACATATCGATTGAACGATTGACCCAGACCCCACAAGTGGCTCATTCGCAGATCCTGAGCATCCCACAGCATCGCACTAACGTACTGAAATGAGTCAGCTTGTGACGCTGTACTGTGGCTCATTCTCCATCCACATATCCTTCTTTTTTCTTTCATGCATGACATCGTTGATGTAGTCGCTGTACACTCTGTCCTCCGTCTGACCTCACATCTCTCTGCTGCTAATGTGTGATGCCACCACCAAGAGCACCATTTTGACTCCTGTGTGTGTGTGTGTGTTTACTGTGTGTGTGTGCACACTATGTCCCTGTTTGATTTGTCCTTCACCTCTCTTGTTGTAATAATAGACTCTAGCTGCTCCAGTAATTTGTCTGCTCAGCAGTAGATAACCTTCAGTAGAGTCCAGGTGTGTCTGTCCTCTTCACAAAGTGATTTCACTGCTTCCTTCTCTATTTAATGTGATATTTAAAAAAGGACTAGTCTGAAAGTTGTTTCCTGTCCTGGTTCACAGTTCCCGGCCAGCAAATGCCTTTTGTGTGTGTCCAGTCCACCTCTACTGAGTGCTCCTGTGTCTAGTGGCCTAGTAGTTTGCAGTTTTTTTTTGTTCTCTTATTTTAGTTTTCGTGCTCTGCGTTATTGAGAGACCTCATTGTTTCGGGTCTTCTTCCAGGTGCACGTGCGCCTCGAGCACTCGTGGACCAGAAGTCTTCAGTAATCAAGCACAGTCCCACAGTAAAGAGAGAATCACCTTCTCCCCAGGGTCGAGTCAACAACACAAGGTAACTACGTATTTAAATGTACAACACCTATTTCATTATGCTATAGTCGTTGGGTTTTAACAGTATAGTTCTTATCAAAATATGACTGATCCTGTGTTGTTTTGATGCAGTGAGAACCAGCAGTTCTTAAAGGAAGTGGTGCAGAGTGTTCTGGATGGTCAGGGAGTCGGCTGGCTCAACATGAAAAAAGTGCGCCGCCTGTTGGAGAACGAGCAGCTCCGCGTCTTCGTGCTGAGTAAGCTGAACAGAGCCATCCAGTCGGAGGAAGACGCCAGACAGGAGATCATTCGTGATGTGGTGAGATGCCTCAGTGCCTCCGTCCGCCTGAATTATTCAGTATATCTTCATGTCTTTATCAGAAATACTGAAGGTTACAGATTCTCTTTTTTTTCTTTGCTAAGCATATCGGAATTAATTTAATTTTTATAAATCTGATTAATATTCTTAATATAAAATTCCACAGTCCTCGTTGATGGTGTGTCAAGATTTTTGATGCTTGAAAAATGACCAAAATGATGAATCAGTTGTCAAAATGTTTGCCTGCAGTTTAGTTTTAACTACATCGACAGCACGCCGCAAGGACGACAACTTCAAAAGATGTCAAGTTACCTTTTTTTTTTTCATATTTCTCACAGACTTGTGTGTTACTGAATCTGTGTATGAACCTCGTTGCTGTGTCCCATCTCCAGGAGGTGAGCAGGAAGGTGTACAAAGGCATGCTGGACATCTTGAAGTGCACAGTTTCCAGTCTGGAGCACTCATACACTAATGCAGGCCTCGGGGGAATGGCCAGTGTCTTCAGCCTACTGGAAATAGCTCGCACACATTATCAAACCAAAGGTACGTCGCGGGAGTTTCCTACATTTGACGCTGGATCGTCTGAGTCCAAGGAGATTTTTTAACATTTTGTCATTTTCAAATCTTTTTCTGCTTACAAGCCTAACAGCAGTGAGCCTCTGCTACTAATACTTGTCCTTGCATTGTGTTTAGAAATGAAGTGTTGAGCTGCATGCCAGATAATAGCTAATAATTGTAAAGTTCCTCATCACTGTTTTTCCTTCTTTGTATAATACTGTTATTTCTCTCCAAGCTTAAACCTCCACCTATTTTCTTTTTTTCTGTCATTTTGATGACCTCTGTCTTTGGCCCCTTGATTTCGGTAACTTGGTAGACCCAGAAAAGCGCAAGCGAAGCCCCACAGACAGTGCTGGCAGCCCGGGGAGTAAAGAGAGTCCTTCTGGTCGTATGGAGACTGCCAGACCTCAGGGCCTCCTGAATGTTCCCCACCTGCAGCTGCCGCACCACACACCGGGCAAAGGAGCCCGCCATTTTGATACCCGGAGTCTGAACGAGGAGAACTTTATTGCCTCGATTGGTGTGTACACCACTCCGGCTCTGGTTGCATGTGCACTGTGAGATCCACCTCCCCCCTCCGTCCCCCTACGAGCTCATCAACCTTAAATCTCAGTCCCACCCCTCCTCCAACCGTCTCTAAGAAAGTTCCCTTCACTTGTCCCTGACAGATTCTTACAGGCGTTTTAATATTCCACACACTTTGACCTGAAATACTTGAAAACATCAATAACAGGTGTGAACATTCACTCCTGTCACCTGATACTAAACACTTCACTTCACTTGTTCTTCTTTTGAAAAGAACGAAAATTAAAAATCTACATTCAGAGTCTGGCCATTGTCAAAATATTCCCAATGAACATATGAAGTAACCTTGGAAAGTGTCTGGAATATTTCCCTGTTTTCCAGGCTGGACTGCGTGTGTTTGTCTTCCCCCCCCCCACTTCCTGAAACATCTGTGCCCCTGTTTGCCTCCTCTCTGGAGTTCTGTTGTCAGCCTCTTAGCACCTTGAATGCATGTCTTTCTTTTGATCTTCCAATACTTAAATCTGCAGTAGTGGACGAGGGAAACCAGAGGTATGCGCATCGATAGTCCAATCGGTGCTCGTCTTTGCCTTTACTGCAGGTTTCTGCGAGGCGTGCTGTAGAAAATGGCAGCTCCCTTTGCTCTCAGCATGGAGGGTGGAAGCATCACTCCCCAGTAAACAGTCCCAGCAAAGAGACAAATTCCAGTGCAGAAAGTCTTTTCTATTGGTCGACAAAGAACCAAGCGACTTAGAAAATCCTTAACAATCTCTCAATTTTCCTCTGAATTTTCCATCAGTGACTCTGGGTCTGTATACGGGGGACACTTTCAGTCAACCACCCTGACACCTCTCCTACCCGCACCCCTTCTTTTCCTGTTAGAAGTTGCACCTTCAATTCTACAGAATGCTGTGAGACTTGCATCCCGGCTTCTGCAACTGCTCCATTTCACCTGCTGGCTAGTCGGCCTCTCAATCCCATCCCATGCTCTTTTATACCGGATCAACCATCTCTCTGTCTCGCCTTTGCTCTGGAGAGCCAGACAAATGCAGTCGGTGACCTGTGGTCAGAGCCAAAGCTCGAATCTGACGTCACTGTGTGGCTCTCCAGGACTTTGGGCCAGAAGCTCTGGGTGTGTTGTAATGTTACCGTAGTAGCTGTGGACAGACAGTGGATCCAACTTGACAGCAAAACGCGTGTTTTTCCATTTTGTCCCGACTGAAGCGCGGCTACATGCAAACATTACAACTCACCTGCATTCAGTAACGACAGATTCTCAATGCTTATTTTGTTTTTGTTATGATTTTAATGCCCATCCACCATACATGCCTTTTCAACCAGCTCTCTGACTCTCTCTCTGTCTTTCTCTCCTTGCTTGCAATGCATCTTGGGTAGAATTGTGGAGCAAGCACCAGGATAAGCAAAAAGCTATGGAAAAACCACAGAGTAAGAGACTTTTCACACACCCAAAAAAAAAAAAAAGAAAGAAAGAACGAAAGAAAAAGGACCGGGGTGTTCAGCTGTTGACCTGTTCCACCCCCTTCTCTCCACCTTTTTTGAACTCATCAGTGTACATATGAATAAATAAATAAATGAAAATGAATGAATTATACTAATAATATCAGAATGGATTACTGACAAAAGGTATACGAGTCCTGATGTGAGATCAAAATCAGGATTTTTACATTGGATTTATTATTTACTACAAACAAGATGTGGAGCACATTGTTTATTATTATTATTATTATTATTAGTTAGCAGCAGTAGTGTTAATACTGTAGTAGTGTTAATATTCTCACAGATGTAACACTGTGAGGCATGACATTCTTGTTTTAGTCCCAAAAATTATTTCATGTTGTGTTTAATGAGATGGCAGCCAGTCTTGGCACGTTTTGGTAAGTTCATCCAGCAGACACTACTCCACTACTGTTTTCTAGTTTTACCAGTATTCACTATGTACTGACCTTTGCTTTAGCAGCCTAATGGCTGAAGGTAGGATGCAGAAACTGTGCAGAAGCCAGTATCGTTACAAACGTCTTTTCTGGGATTTATTTTCAGTGATTTTATTATATAAATTTTACACTAAACTCACTGTGGACTGTTAGGGGGTCCTTGATTTGAAGTTTCATGTTTGAGTCACTGGCTTAAGCTCAAGCAATATGTCCTTTTTTGTTTTCCAGTTTGTGTTTTTATTCCCCTAACACCATGCATCAAGATGAGCAGAAATGAACACCTGCTGCCCTGTCCTGCTCTTTTAACTGTATTTTTTCCAGTTTCAAGTGGCTTCCTGTAAATTGTGTTTCTACAGTCAATAATCTGCACCTGCTGGCACATATTTAAAGCTTTACTAAATGGTTTTTAAACATTAAGCAACAAAAAACAAAAACAACAAGGAAGTGTCAGGATCTTCTGGTCACCTCGCCCGAACAGCAAAGCACAAATCACACTTGAAACAGAAAATGTCTCCTTTACCGTCCATCAGTTTGTCTTGCATGCCTAACTGCCTGTGTCTGTCTGTTGGTTTTCGTGTAACTTGGGCCACATTTGCAGCATTGACTTGAGAATTAATGTCGCGCTCTTGCAGTTTTGTTTTCATTTGTAACTTTTCCCCCAGTTTTATGGCACCCTCCGCTTGCCCCTTCGTAACTTCTGTCTGGACTTTACAAGCTGTATCTGTTACTACTCAGTCGAGCATCAGTAGTGTACGCAGAAAGTTGTAAAACGATTAAATGTAAAGTTTACTTACCTCCTTAGACTAGATGTACTACAGTCACTCTGTATTCTTTAGCTAGAGGCAGCTAAAGACTCTTGAGTCTGATATAAGAATCATTCACAAACACGAATAAGGCAGTGTTATACCGTATGCTTCGCTGTGTCACAAGTGTAATGCAGTGTTTAAATAGAGGCTTTGGCACTTTAGATGGATGTAGCGTCAGTGTTGCTGTGCTGTGTTGGCTTTGAGTGAGGCGACTCTCAGTAAGGCAAGAAGCTGATGTCGCGCTGCTCATGAAAAGGCGCTGACAATCGTGTCTGCCCTGCAGGGTCTGAAGGAGCAAAGCAGCAGCGCCCCCAGGTGACCGATGCGGAGGAGAAGAAATCACAGATCAGTGCCGACAGTGGCCTCGGTGTCACGTCTGGATCTCAGGTGCGTTGGTGGAGCGCAGCTGCATGACAAGTGGTGGCTGTAGGGAATTAAATAAATGTTAAGAGCTGTATTTGAGTCACCAGTTTTGTCTTTTTTTGTGGTGCTAAAAACCCTGAAGTCTACAGGCTGCACACACGACAGACGAGCCTGAGACACGTCTTCAGTGTTAGTGTTAAGTTTCTATTCATTACCACGCTAATGTTTTGGCTTTTTGGCCTCCACCAGGTTCTTCAGTCCATGGTTCGTCTTTGAAAATTTACCTTTAAGTGAAAATTTAACCTTTAAGTGTACCGCTGAATTCACCCTTTTCTTTCCCTTACAGAAGAGCGACTCAGAGTCTGTAACGAGCTCAGAGCCACCGGTCCTGACCAGAAGCACCAGCCAGGACTCAGAGGCTAGCACAGTGGTAGGGCACAGCCAACTCAGATATCAGTGCAGCTTGTTCTGATCTGCTCCAGCTACACAGCACAACACTGACAGCGATGTTTGTGGATCAAGTATATTTTTCTGTGTTCTTTTCCCGACAAGAACTGCAAATAAATGAGAGGAAAACATAAGTAAATCCATTCAGCAAAGGGAGTTGCGTCAAACTGATTGTGACTTTATTATAATATTCAATATATTATGATTATGTACACGTATTATGTGCATGTGATGCTGATATTGCACCAAACCCTCTGCATGTTCTAAACCTTCACCCGTGTGTTCTTCTTACACCTGGATACTGTCTTTCTTTATGTGTTTTAGATAAGCAATAGCTCTGGAGAGACACTTGGGGCCGACAGTGACCTGAGCAGCACGGCGGGAGACGGCCTTGGTGGGAGAATTGCTCCTCATTTGAATCAGTCCAGAGGAACTCTGTCTGACAGTGAGATTGAAACCAACCCCGCCACCAGCACAGTCTTTGTAAGTATATAAAACTCACTACAAGAGAAATATGCAGCTTATATGGTTCATATTTTAGATAATAGCCAGTTTAAAAGACTATTTAATTACAGACTTTGTCTTTTAAACTTATGAATTCATGAATTACTTAAAAAGCTCCACAGGTGCCCCGAGTTGATGGGACGTCAGGGCTCCCATGCATATGAAAAAACTGGAGAATCGCAGTTTTCCAAGAGTTAAAAACACCTGAAAATGAAAGTTTAATGTCCTGGAGAATTATTTCTCTACGGTGGCGTGTGGAAGCTCAACTGGCGCTTCACATGTAACATTTGTTTGCATTTCGAAACGCTCCGATTGCACGTTGAAAACCCCTTCCGCTCCAAACCTCCTTTACACACAGGCAGACGTAGACAGGACCAGCACGCTTCAGTAACCAGACAATTACATGTGTTCGCAGTGGAGTGGTGCGGACAGACTCCACCACAGCTGTTCTTCCGGGGTTTCATTCAGAGACTCTCGAGTACACTTATCCCTCAGACTGTATATTGATTACCAGAGGAAAAACACTTGCAGAAGCAGCTTCACAGGGCCTCGCTTGTTTGTGCTTGGCTGCTGATCGGTGGACAGATGATTGTAGAAAATCTACAATACGCATAAAAAAAACAGATTCATCAATACTCAAAATACATAAAGCCGTATTTTTGGTCATTGGTGTAGCTGCTGGTTCATATAAACACTGACGTATTGTATCCCGTTCCCACAGGGAAAGACACACACTCTGAAGCCAACTGCAAAAGATCATGGGCTTGCTATGGGGAAGGGTCTGCCTGCACAGCCCATGGAGGACATCAGCATGAGGATTTACCTTTGTGAAGGCCTGCTGGGTATGTTCTCCTCTAGTTTACACCTCTCCTGTCTCTTACAGCTCTGTCAGTCAGCTGACATTTATCCTGATGATTTATGAAAACCGTTCCTTCCTGTAATCTCAATAACACTTTCGCCTGTTCAATGCTGCTCGTCACTTGACTAACATTATTTTTTGTCAAAGAACATCTTTTGAGTCAAAAAAATTACATTTGAAACAGTGCTAATAATACATCTGGCCAGGCGATGTGACCTTTCACTCAATACAACTCGTGCAAGCTTTGGTCCGCCCTTTTAACGTAACTACAGAGAACTTTCACTTGTCCTGAAAAAAGTCAGGCATGTGATTACCTAGAGGTGGCACAGTTCATGAACGCGTGTGATGAAAGAGCGAGGGGAAGTTATTCGGTGAGAGGTTCCACACTGACCTTCGTTTTCTGATGTAACATTGGCGATGACTTGACAATACTGAGTGAAATGGGAAGCTGTTGTCGCTGCTGCCTGCTGAGAGCTTTGCTAAACTAGATTTGAAACTATGTAAAAAAGATGCACGTGAAAACAATATCGACACTAAAGGAAGGAAAAACAAACAAATGTAGGTTGTTTTCTTTTTTAAGAATGTATTTGCATTATAAGTGAGTATAAGTAAGGTAAGTTCTCAGTTACTAACATTTAACTGTATTTGTATGTTTAACAAAACAAAATTGAATTATCTTTAATATGTACAGTATTTAAATATTTAAACTGCCACAAACACAGATCACAAATGTTACTTCATTATAAATAACATATTATTGCTCATGTGCTCGTTATTTGTGTTACTTTTTAAACCACAGGCTGGACGTACGTTAGTAAATGCGTGTGACATGTTCCTGTTCGGCCTTGTTTCTGTTCCTCTGGTGTGGTGCTCGCTCGCTCTGCTCTTGTTGTTGCCATTAAACCTACTCACCTCTTGCCTAACCCCCTCCTGCTCTCGCTGCTTCTCGTCCCTCCTGCTGCTCCTCCTGGGAAATCCTTCCAGGCCGTGATAAGAGCTCCGTTTGGGATCAACTAGAGGATGCTGCCATGGAAACCTTTTCTCTAAGTAGGGCTAATCTCTTGCCTTTGCCCCTTTTTCCTATGTGTGTGTACTCTGTGTGCGTGGTGGTCTGTACCCACTGTTCACACGGACTAACTCTGGGATTAATCTCTGATGTGATGTGATGTTTTCCTGTGTGTGGGTGAGCTGCACCTCTGTGTGTCTCTTCAACATAGGGCTGGAAAAATACACGTCTTCCTGCAGAACTCGATCCCCTCACAGCGAGATCAAAAATGTGTGGGATTTATAGTTTTTACGTCTATTTTCACTTCTGCTCACCTGCGATCTAAACCAGGTTTCAAATTCCATGTTCCCGGTAAACCCAAGCTTCGTGTTTCATATTTGCATATGAGACGAGTGCATGTTGCATTCAAGGACCGGCAGAAATGTAATTTTGTGTTGAGCACACTCATGCGACTAGCTACCGGCTGGTTAATAAGGCTGGGAAACGTCAAGATTTCCACTAAGTTACTCTGAGGGAGGTAGAGAGAAAACAAAGTGGCTCAGCTGCAGATATAATTTCTTTGATGTCAGGCATTTTTTGTGTTAGGTTTTCAGTAATTTTGTGCTTTTTTTGCAACTTTCTTAACTTAATTTCCCCAGCCCCTCTTAACTTGTTATTCCAGGAAGTTTAGAAGGACCGCTCTTAAAAAGCAGCTCCAGATGCTTCTGTAATTGCAATGATGCAAGATATTTGAATTAGCTTGCATGGAAGAAATGTGTGATTGTGGCTGCGTACGGTGTGGATTGTGTTGGAATGGATGAGCTGTGTTGCTAACGTCTTTAACCTTTACACGTTTAAGACCTACATACACGTGTCCCGTGTCCATGTGTTCAGGTAAGGAGCGCTCCACTCTGTGGGACCAGCTGCAGTTCTGGGAGGACGCCTACTTAGATGCTGTGATGTTGGAGCGGGAGGGCATGGGGATGGACCAGGGACCCCAGGAGATGATTGAGAGGTTCAACATGGCTTATGTTTGATTCGATCTGTCATCATTTATATATGAATTTTTTCAAACTTTTCAAATTTTATTTAATCTCAGCAACCCATTTGAATGTTAAAAGTTGCTTTTCTGCTTTATTGCTTGTCGACACAGATACTTGTCACTGGGAGAACACGACCGCAAGCGTCTGGAGGATGATGAAGACCGACTTCTAGCCACCCTGCTGCACAACATGATTGCATACATGCTAATGATGAAAGTGCGGATCCTTGTTTGTTATGTTAATCATAAGACAACACAGTTAGTGACTTCTTCTGCACCTTCAGATCTTAACTTTTGTTCCCTGCGGATGTTTTTTTTCTTGTTTTAGTTGAACAAAAATGACATCAGGAAGAAAGTGAGACGTTTGATGGGGAAGTCCCACATCGGCCTCACGTACAGCCAAGAGATCAATGAGATACTGGACAAACTGGCCACCATGGTGAATATCCCTCCTTTGATGAAGTCAAATCAACTTGTGTTCACCCTGTGTGACTGTTTGTACTGAACGGTATTTTCAGAACGGCCGCGAGCTGCCCATCAGGCCCAGTGGAAGCCGCCACATCAAGAAGCAAACGTTTGTCGTGCATGCAGGGACTGATACCACAGGAGACATCTTTTTCATGGAGGTACACAACTGTAGGTGTAACCTTGGTTATTGTTGTTCTCTGTTCCTGTTTTTTTTGCTAATATCTCATCATCGTTCCAGGTTTGCGATGACTGCATAGTCCTGCGCAGCAACATCGGCACAGTTTACGAGCGCTGGTGGTACGAGAAGCTCATCAACATGACTTACTGCCCCAAGACCAAGGTGCTGTGTCTCTGGAGACGCAACGGCCAAGAGACGCAGCTCAACAAGTTCTATACCAAAAAGGTGCGGGCCTTCGTCTGTCCGCGTCCTCCACTCTTTGTCCACTGTCAGAGATCAGAACTGAATGAACTTTCCTCTGTTTATTGCAGTGTCGCGAGCTCTACTACTGTGTTAAAGACAGTATGGAGAAAGCTGCAGCAAGACAGCAGAGCATTAAACCAGGTATGGACGGACTGAGTAACCTGTGTCTAACGCTTATTCTTTTCTTTTCTTTCCATCTGCCCTTCTCTCTCTCTGTCGTTCTTTCTTTTTCTTTCTTTCTTTCTTTTTATTCTTTGTGTCTTTCTGTCTGTCTTTTAATCTCTTTTCCCTCTTCTCTCTTTCTTTGTGAGCATTTCCTGCTTTTCTCAGGGATGAGTGAGCTTCTGATGAGACTGCTTGTGGTGTATGTGTAGGGTTATACCTACACATAACTTGCTTTTGAGTCCTTAGTTGTATTCATGTATACATTTTTACTTAAGCAGGGAGAAGGCAGGAAATATTAGCAAAACATTCTTCAAATATTTTACAGAACAGAAACATTAAATGGTAAATACAAAAATACTTAATGTGAGTGTGGTTTCTTATATAAATCTAATATAACAAAGCCACCAGAGTCTCATGTTGACCCAGAGTTCCTATGATAAACAGCTTGAGAACAATACAAACACAATTAGACCCCTGCTGTTCAGAGGCTGCAGTGTTGTGATTCCTACCTAAAATGCGCCTGCGGATATACCTGCCACACATCCCGGCGGTGTGTGATGCACGTCTTTCCCCCGTGCGCTCGGGCTGTTGAGGCTTGAGGGGTTTTGCGGGGGATTCATCGTCCGTCCTCGCTCTGAACTTGGTGGTTTTCCCTCAGGTCCGGAGCTGGGCGGAGAGTTCCCCGTCCAGGACATGAAAACCGGCGAAGGTGGTCTGCTGCAGGTCACGCTGGAAGGCATCAACCTTAAATTCATGCACAGCCAGGTAAGAGGCCAGTACCACAGCAGAGCAGCTGCTCCTCATCTCACACAAGGGCATGAAGATAAAACTCCCTCATGATGGTTCAGAGTTCATCCCGTCCTTCTGTCCATGTTTCTGCTCATCTCTCCTGTTTGCCTCATTTCCTTTCATCCCGTGACATCTTCCTCTATTGTCGTTCAAAATAAAACGCACTAGTCAAAGTGTTTGACTGACAACATGTCCGATTGGCATTTACTCGTACCTGACGTTTCCCCCTTTAGAGGAAGAGTTCCTGTTTGTGCTTTTGCTTTTTTGGATTTGCTTTTTTTTTTTGAGTTTGGGTTCGTGTTCGTTTGTGCGTGTGTTCATGTGCATGCGTTTCCCCAAAAAACAATATTAACACATCCTTCCACACAAGTTTCTTTCGACATCCGTGGTGCTCAGACCTCATCGTTCATTTACTGTGTGGGAGGAGATGAAGTGTTAATGTGTGTGTGTGTGTGTTGTGCACCAGTGGTAAGACGGATGACCTTGAGCAAAGACTTTTCATTAATAATTGGCTATTTAATAGCAACTTCCACGTTTTAAGTTTGGACCCTTGAACATCGTCATGTGTTGTCTTCACATCTGCGCAGGTAGTCAGAGTCGGGGTTCCTAGGAATCATTAGAAACGTGAGGCCGTGGTTGATGAGCGCGCTGTAGATCAGTCGGAGAAGCGATCACGCTGACAGATCAGGGAAGGCTGAAAGGCTCCTCGTACGCGCTGAGCAGCTTAAAAACAGCGAGGTTGTTGCCAAAGAGTAAAAAACATCAAACAGTCATATTCTCTCTTGAAAATGTCAGTCAACTGACATTTTCAAACCGATTTTCTCAACAGCAGAGCTCATCTGAAGGGTCGCTCCACTCAAATGAGACGCACGTGAACAGAAAGATGACATCTCCTCAGCTTTAGTGATATCTGGAGCCACGCAGACAGTTTTGGTTGGAATCGCCCAAGTTTTTAAATATTTCTCATTGAATACACTGGGGAACAATTTGAAAAAAATTTTCTGTTGAGTTAGATTTTTATGCTGATTAAAGCTAAAATTGGCATGCTGATTCCAAAATTGCAGTCAGTTTTTTTCTAGCACGTCAAGTTTTTTCTCCACAGCTTACCCTCCAGATAAGCAAAATTCCACTGATTACACTGGGGAACACAATTTTTGTTGAGTTAGTTTTGTTGAGGCCTGACAGCTGTTTTTAACTTATTTTTAGGTGCGGAATCCAAGACTGATGTCAGTTTTTCTCTATCACGTCAAGTTTTTGAACTATAGGATCCTACTGTAATTATAATTACATTAGCCATATCCTTTGTAAAAACATAATACTGTTAAATAAACATTGCAGTCATGCCTGTTTCTTTCATATTTCATTGTATGTCAATATTTGAACATTTTTATAAAACAAGCACATATCTGTTAAGTACAGTATTTTTCATATTTTTTAAGAAAACGGGGATCCTATAGTTCAAAAACTTGACGTGATAGAGAAAAACTGAGATCAGTTTTGGATTCTGCACCCAAAAATTAGTTAAAAACAGCTGTCAGACCTAACTCAACAAAAATTGTGTTCCCCAGTGATATTCAAGATATGTGTCACGGTTTTATACAGTGGAGGTGAATAGATTCCTATTTGTGTTTCTCACAGATTTAGCAGCAACGACGTCCTTGTCAGTCTTAACAATCAACAGCTGAGACCTTTGACGTCTTCAAACTGTTTCTTGTCCAAAAGACGTAGATCCGTGTTTTGATACCATAGAAGACAAAGAAAACCAGCACATAGGTCACTGGTGAGCAGCTGAATCCAGGTGTGCTAACAATAAACACTTGGCTACAGTACAGGATGGATGATGCTGATCCATGCTGTCAGGCTGGTAGAGATGCATTTTACATCAACCAGCACTGATATTGGCAGCATTTTTAAGTGTAGACAGAAGCTTTGAAGCCGTGGTAATTTATATTTTTAATGTAACAAAAGGTTAATAATTAGGTGTAATATGAAAGGAGCTGCTCATCCCGATGAACCCACGGATCCAGTTCCTCTCAGCTCTACGGAGGCCGTCCTGTAAAACCTGCTGACGAACAACTAACAAGCAGCGGCTGCATCCGCTCTAATACGCACGCATTAACTGTTGCCGCGTTTAGGCCTAGCAGCCACACAGCTTTGACTCTATCGCTGCACTGCTGATCTCATTTTAGTTTCAAAAACTCTAAGTTTGTGGTGCGAGATGGAGCTAAAACATGTCTGAACAGAGATGGTTTCATTTGAAAGCGGATGTAGCCAAAGTTGGACTAGCCGGTGAACACAGCGGAGCGTTTAGCAGCTACACAGAACGATATTTCCCTCAGGAGTTAGTTCAAAACAAAATGGCTAAAAGAGTGAAAATTGAATTTTGTCTCGTGTGCAGAAACACAATTACGTGATATTTGTTTGTAGCTCGTTTCCTCCAAGTGTCCAAAAAAGTGAGTCAGCGCAGGCTCAAGTACAATTTTTCATCGCTGTGAGCGACACAACTAAAATTCCATTGGCTTCTATTGTAAAAGCAAAACTTCCTGCTTGGCCAGATGTATTTTCTTAATTTGAGTGAACTGACCCTTTAACTTGACTGTTGCTACACGAGACTACTGCCTGCCTACCTCGCTCATGCTGCTTCTACTTCTTCCACCTCAGGGCACTTTCGGCTAAAGTTGAATATTTTTGTGCTCCGCGTTGGAGCGAGAACGGAGTTTTTTCATTAGTGGAATATAGGAGAGAGGCTCGCAGTAGGGCGCCACATTTCTAGAATAAATGATTTTCACAAGCAGCCCTGCCCCGGTTGTTAGCAGCGTTTTGAAAACCTCCCCGCGGATGATTGCTACGGTCTGAGTTTAAACCGATTAAACCAATCAGCTGCTCACAGGACACTTTTATTAAAACGACAGCGTGTCAGGGAGCGAGCGCTGGGTCCGGGGCGGTGGGCAGCCCCTGCAAGTGAGATGGTGTCGGAGGTGACACTGTAACGCCATAAGCATCGGGATTTCGCTGTCCATCAGTGACTGCCCTCATTTATCTGTCCTGCTGTGTGAGCAAGTGGTGTTGGTGCCAGCCCTTGTTGCTGGAGGAGGAGGCATGGAGGGCTCTGGGGGGACTGAGATGTTTAAAGTCCAGGAAAACAAAGGTGAATCCAGCTCTCGATGCTTTAGTCAAACCTCTAGTCCTCTTTTTTTTTTTCTCCTATTTCTTTTTTTTGTGGGGGGAGGGTGGTGAGTCCTCTTGTGACGGCTTTTTTTTTTTTTTTTTTTTCTCATATTGGCTCAGCTCAGATTCTTGATTTGAATCCGCACGAGGCTCCCCGTGGATAGCGCCCTCTCGGAGTGTCGTCGAGTGTTTGTGCTCTTCTGTCCGATAATAATCCAAACCATTTCTCTCCCATGCTCTCTCCCCCTGCAAGGAGCGGAAGGTACACAACCTCTGCTGTGTTTGCTTATTAGCAGTCACATCTTCTTGGGTTCCTTTTTGTTTCCTCTATCTTTTCTTTTCACTGTCGTAGCTGTATGGCAAACCTAATTTTTGTGTCCTTGTCTACATTTTTATACGGAACTTCCATGTATGCATCATATGGGCCATATTGCATCTCTGAGCATAAAAAAGAAATGTTTTGTTCCTTTCGTTTATTTCTGAAAAACCTCTGCTGTTTACATCCCAGTGTAACTCTAAACAATCCCAGTTCTGATACACTTCACGTCATGCTGAATTAGTTTGGAGCTTGGAGCAGACTAAATGCATTTCTCCTCATTTAACCGTCGCCCATGTATGCGTTTGATCATGGAAACTTCTCATAGTGTGCTTTTTCTTTCCTTTGGTTAGCTGTTAAAAGCTTGCATCCCATGTGTAGTTGTTTTATTTTAACCTTCCATACTGAATAAAACAAGTTTAACACGGTTAATTTTTTTAAATATGAAGTGTTTACTTTTCATCCAGTGTTGTTGAGTTAATAATGTTCTGTCTTGTTTTGTTTGTTTTTTGTTTGTTTTTAGGTTTTCATAGAGCTGAGTCACATTAAAAAGTGCAATACAGTGAAGGGAGTCTTTGTCCTGGAGGAATTTGGTAATTACACCATCTATTGATTCTAGGCCTGTACTCGGCACGGCAGTAACTCAGCTTCATGGCAAATGTATTGACGAGAGCTAATAAGAGTTCACTGAATTGGATACGGGCTCTCCTCGAAGGAGCACTGACACACCGATGTCTGCAGGTGATTAAGTGAGTGATGGATTCTTCAGAGGACGGGGTTTCCCTTTAAATCGCAGCACGCGGCGCTGCGGCTTAGGGCGGGCGGCATTGCGTTTAGGTGACGAAGAGGGACAGAGTCGGGGATGGGAAGAGGTTTGCACAGCGTGAAACGGAGGCGTGAGGACTTTTTACACGTACTTTTGTTTTAATTTCAGCAGAAAGAAAAGTAGAAATGAGATATAAACTATTAGAATAAAGTGACTGTTTGAACTGTTTGATAGCAAAAGGACAAGTTTGATGATATTCTACATTTACATCTTCAGCAGGAGCCGCTGGGCTTTGAGCGGAGTGCTGCAGACCGAGCAGGGAGGTCAGAAATCCTGATCCAGTTGGGATTTGTAAAAAATATAGAATGGAACCGACCAAAAGTTTTAAGAACATCGAGCGCTAAATCTTATTTTTTACGTTCCCCTTTGTAATCCGTCAATGCTCTGGGCCGAAACCGGCACCAGACACAACAGCTACATTCATTACTTCTTGTGAACGAAGGCGGTGATTAGAATATTTCACCCATTAGCTCTCCGGGCAAATGAAATGAGTAATTAAAATGAAGCGAGGAGTGCGAAGTGGTCTTACGTCTCACCGCCGTCACCGAATCTGAAAACCACCGGGTTTATCGACACTGACCATGAAGAACACCCGCAGGAACACACGCGTTCACCCAGGTTTACCACACTGACAGTCATCCAGGCAGCGCAGCCGCCACGTTAACGAGACCGTTAAACCTGCACCAAGGGCCCGTCTTCATTGTTATTCATTATGAATTTGAGTTCACGGGGAAAAAGATTAAATCAGGCTTTTATTAAATGTCTAAAGAGTCAGATGAGTCAGAGAGAAGAGAGCGGAGAGGCTCTGCCGTGTGGTTCAGGCTGCCGTCATGTTATCAGGAGCGTGAAGGTCAGCTCGCTGTCTACATTCTGAATTTTAAGTCAAAAAGAAAAAAAAAGATGACTTCCTGTTTGGCGGTGCAGCGTGGGATCGTCAGAGGTTGAAGTGGAGTGCCGGGCTGGGTTACTGCCGTGTCTCTGTGCTGCTTTTTGTAATGTTGCCCTCATCTTTGCCACTATGAAAACCTTCATTCTCCAGCAGGTAAAGTGTTGTCACCTTTCTCCTTTCTTCTTCCGACTGATTGCGTGCAGAGTATTTCCTCACTCGACCCTTTGCATCGATTCCTTTTTTCCACTTCTTTTCTCGTGCCCTCAGTTCACCCCCTTCCCCCCCACCCCTCCCTCCTTCGCTTCCTTCGTCACTTCATCACTGGCTTTTCATTTCTCGGAGCTCGCCCCAGACTCCATCTCTCATGTGGTGTCTCATCCTCTTGATGGTCTGCCTCAGTATCTCAGCAAGCGGAGATCTTTGGTGGGACTCTTGTTTGTTTTGGGGAGGGTGTGGAGCAGAGGGGATGTAACATCTTCCAGCCCTTTCATCTGTCCAGACCCTCAGCCTTCTCATCTCTGCTATGGGTTCACAGTTACTAATGAAAAGTCAATCTGTCCCGTGGACGGTGACATGGTCCCGGGTCAAAAGCTTTTGGCCTCTCGTAGCTGCTTCTCTGTGATGTCTCTTTAACTTTCAGTTCACTGGGGTGGAAGGGGTTGGGGAGGAGAGGTTGTACCCTTTTTATCCCCTCCTCTGTTTTATTGTTTGTTTGTTTTTTTTATATTTGAAACTTTACGACCTTTGCGGCCTCCTGTTATAAGACATTTCTGTTTTTATTCGTCCATTCTGTGGGCCTTGAACGTCTCACCAGCAGTTCAGACTTGAACAGTTTTATCTTCTGACGAATCAGTCGACAGCTGTAAAGGCGTCTTATTGGTATTGGCGTATATGTTCCTCATATGTTCGGGTATACATTTTTATATAATGCCAAAAATGTGTATAAAAATAATAGCTGAACAGTATACTTGAACAAAGAGAGCAGCCTTCTGAGCACCGTTGCAGAGTCACACTGCTGCACAGGCCACCGAGAAAAGGCTGATTTCATTTCAGCTCAAAATTCATTATAGCAGCCACCGTAGTGATAATCAATGATTATTCTATATCAGTCATGTTCAAGTCTGATTATTAACATCTTTCAATGCGAGAGCAGAATTTAGCCTAAAGCTAACGTGGACGCGCCACTGCTGGCCTCGCCGTCCTCGCCGTCTAAACGCAAACGCCCCTCTGACTGTTGAGCTGGACTCTTCTTGGCCCACGTCCCATTTTTACACCTTGTTGAAAGCCCGCCCCCCTTAAGACCCCCAAAGCTCTCTAACAGTAACTCACTGAGGTTCCTGCTGCCTTTGAATTCTGTGTTTTGTCTCTTGCATCGGCATAGTTCCTGAAACTAAAGAAGTGGTGATCCACAAGTACAAGACCCCCATGGTGAGTCCACGCTCCACTCACACACACACCGTCACAGTTGGTACTGATTGATCCTCATTAGTGCTTGGTTCTGTATATTGTAGCTGTAAACATGACCCCACTGTGGGGGAGACCGGAGCACTGAGCCTGCAGTCACCCTGATGATGTACAGATACAAATTTGCAGGCGTGGAGTTCAGGAGAGTTCTTACCATAGTCGAGCTGTCCAGTTGCATCATGGGAAATGTAGGATGCAGAGCATTTTGCAGCTTGACCCACATAAACAAGGTCAAAGACAGGGTATTTTGCGTTTTCTCACCATTTATTTCTAAAATCTCTTCCTAATTGCCCAACGCCACGGAGCTGCAGCACTAAGCAGCAGGATCTGCAGTTCCAGTCACTTCACACTCTTTTATAAAACGTGTGAACTTAATCACTCGCGGTGAAATAACTTGACTCCCCTCCGGTCATTAAAGGATTACAGGACCTTTTTGAAAGCTGAGCCCTTGAGTCACACCTCAGTCAGAGTAATGCGTCATGTCTTCACTTCGTCATCATGCAGCGTGTTAGGGCAGTGGTCTGCAGGGGTGGAGGTGTTGATTAGAAGACACTTCACGGCTCTGGAAAAATCCAGTTTTATGAGCCGATCGTTTTATCGTCACCAGTTCCCGTTTCACCGCATTTTGATTTCCATTCAACACGGCGGCTCCACTTTTATATTAAATGAGGATATGGGGCCGTTTTAGCTGCTCTGAGACCGGATAGGACAGAAACAAAGGAGTCACAACACACCGGCCGTTCGGCTGAGCTCAGGCCGATGAGCACCTTTAAGAACAGGCATATTAACCCAGGCTTCTGTTTACATTCAGACTTACTCACTGAAACACACTGTGCGTAGCCTCCACCACAAACCTCTGCTGAGGCAACTTTAAAAGGGTCGGAGCCCCTGCTTCATTTACATCCGCGTTTACCTGACATCAGTTTTGGGTGAACTGCTCCACTTGAACGCTTTATTACAAAGCAGCCACCCCTCAGCAGAACTTCCTGAAACTGCTCCATCGCGTTATTAGTCAGAAACCTCAGGCCAAGCAGCAGCCGGGTCAACAAGACGGCTTTAAATAGTATGTTACCATCTGCGTCGCTGCACTGTTTAGTCTGAGGGGAGCGTCATGTCTCGCCTGTGTTATTTTGAAGTGCACACACATGTAGCCTCACACCTGCCCCCCCCCCCAGTCCTCACGGTCATGTCTTCTCTCTGCAGGCACATCAGATCTGTTACTCAGTCCTCTGCCTTTTCTCCTACGTGGCGGCAGTGAAGGGGAAGGAGGCGGAAGGAAAACCCAAGATTCTGTCGCCGAGACCCCTTCCTAGCTAGTCTACACCCCACGCCCTCACCCTCCCCTTCTCCCCCACCACCCTTCCCCCGCCCCCCTTCTGTCCTCAGTGTGCCTCTCTACTTGAAACAGCATCTCAGCTCTACAACCACAGACTTCTGACAATCCCTAACTTTACTCTTAAGCACACGCCCCCTGACCCGCCCGTCCTCCTGTACATACGAGCCTTTTCGACCCCCTCCGTTGTGTAGACGTGTTTGGTCCGTGATGTCGTGTAAATATTTGGAGCCCCCACATTGCTGTCGTCCCGATGATCATACCAACTAGCTAAATGTTTGCCTGCTCCTTAACGCGGGAGAGGCCGACTCCCCTCGAGCTCCTCCTCCTCCTCCTCCTCGGCGTGAAAGTCTTCTCTCGTTCCCGCCGCCAAGACCCTAACTGTTTTTACCCACCCGAGGAGACGCGAGGGACGGCCCCGAGGCACACAGTGCATGCAGGTCCCGTGCACAGCCTTTGACAGTTCACTACAGACTAGCCCCACCCCCTCTCCGCTCCCCCCACCCCCCTCCTCCTCCTCCTCCCCCCACTTCCCCCTATGTCCATACGACTGTGTGAGTTATTCTGTGATCTGTGGTTACTGTAAAGTTCCAGTCTGTCCAAGTTTAATCTGGTGAAACTTCCAGAGACCCTCTCGTAGTGCAGGACATCCCCATGCTGAAAATGCTACTGTACACTGCACCGGAGCACCGCATGTAAACGCTTCTTACGAGTGTTTGAACCCTAAAATAATGTGAGTGTTCTCAGATGTGTTCTCTGCCGGCCCGCCGGGCTGACTTACTGTTCTAGTTCTGCTGTAAAATTTCTCGTCTGTGGTCTGCTGTTATCAATTGCATGTTACTATGAGGATGACAAATAAATATTATATATATTTCTATATATAGTATTTATTTAATATATACATATATTGACTGTACATTTCTCTGGAAAAAATGTTACAAACTGTTGATTTGCTAGATGTGCAATACTTAATAAGTAGTTAGCCATTGCCAGAGCCGGGGTTTCTTCAGTTCACTGGCGTTCACAGGGTGAAGAATGTAAGACAGAACTTTTTTTTTTTTTTTTTTAATTGTCTGTATAGATTGAAGTGAATACGATGACTTCAGTTTGACATGACTGTTTAAAGTTTGTCTGTTGAAATCACGGCGCAATAAACCGGCCGCTGCGTTGCTCTCTGCGGGCGCAAACTGTGGAGGAGTTTGCACTCAGGCCACGCCCCCAATCTGTGATGTCACAGCAGGCGGGTTTTACACAGCTGCAGGTGGCGGAGGTGCTGTGGTGAACGTCAGGTGTTGGTAACGTGTTGTTTCCACTACGAGTCCGGTGAAACACATTTTGGATAGACTTGAGTTGTTCATGTAATCGAACTGTGGCAGGCACCGACCCCACTGGGCTAAAACTGCAGGTTTCCAGGTACAGATTCATGTCTGAAGGCCTAACTGTGAGTTAGTGACTCAAATAAATAAATAAATAAACAAACAAACAGTCTACATCTGTTTGGCCTTTATCTCACCAGTTATAAAGAGTGAATGATACCAAAATAGAGGGTCAAATAAATCAAGGGTCAAGAGAAGCACAGTGTGAGACAGAGGTCATCAGAGTGACCTCACTGTGTGTGGAAATTGAAAAAAATAAAATCAGAGCAACCAGTTGTAAGAAGTCTAATCCATGCAACGATGCCTCCTGCTGGTAGTCAGTGTGTTATGAAGTAATTAAAACTACTAACGTGATGTCTTTGAATTTGTTTTGTCTAAAAAGTCCAAAATATTCAGAGATCACATTGATGCTGGTCTCTAAAAAAAACGCATCTGTCTATATCAGTGTAAAAGTAGAAAAAATAAAAATCCAAGTCATCATCAGAAGCTAAGCGGTGGGTACCCAGGTTGCATTTCAGCCTCTTTTCCCCATCCACTGACTGCATGCAACCAAAGCCTGCTCAAATATGATTGGTCAGCCCTGCACCAAAATAACCCCGGTACCAAAATCTGGTCCGTTGCCTGCAGATTCTGTCTTTACATGCCTGGTCAGGTTTTGGAGTGATCTCCAAGCAGCCAAGGAAAAGAAAACAGCTGTTTTGATGTCACAGGTTGGGGTGGGTGAGAACGGTCCAAACTCCTCCAAAGTCACAGCAGCAGTTTGGCGTCATGTGATTGATCTTTCAGACGTGCTGAAGCCTCCAGCAGTGGTCACCTGAGGAGATCACCAAGTCTAAATGTTGTTTCTGTTCTGTGACAGTAAAAGAACGGTTGAATCTGGTCCAACCACTGGCCCATTAACTTTCACAGTGACAAGTGTGCGTGTGTGGGTGGGTTGGGTGCGTGTGGGTTTGTGTGTGCACGTGCGTTTACGTGGTGAACAGTTTCTCCAGATCAGCAATATATCGCTACAGCTATATCACCGGAAGATGTTTTGGTTGTTTTGATTCTGTATCTTTAGTCATCTTAACTGTGCAGAGGCAGATCATCAGCAGGGCGTTCACATGTACACACACGTTGGTGTAAATGAGACAAACGTGGACGTGAAACTCGGTTTGGCCTGGGAGAACGGGACACAGCTCTTTCTGCTTAAGTAAAAAGGACTTTTTTTTCTTTTAAACTGGATTATTACAACTCATCTCTGTTGGTGTATTAGCCAGCTGCTGCAGCGAGAGAGAGTAAATGAAATGAGATGCCTGGTGTAAGTATTCCAGTATTTGAAACTTATTTATAGAACATGTACAGCTTTGGCAATATAATAAAGTTGTCGCAAACGAAGCTCAGTGGAGTTCATTGTCCGAGTGCGCAACACAGATGACGCGGGAGACAGAATTCAGAGGTTTTGAAGGTTTATTTCAACAGGCTGTGTGACGCGTTCAGTGATGCAAGTTCTACAAACTGCATGATTTAGTTTGAGTCTGCGACCACGACTGCGAAATGTTTAAGACTGCAGGAGAGAAAAAAGGCACATGAAAAGCTGTGAAAAATGCAAAGTCGACCCGAGGTCCAAGCAGCCACAGAGGATGAACCGTCGATCACCCATCACAGGTAAGCACGTCTGTGAAAGCCTGATAAGACTTTACATGGTTGTTGCCATGGAAATGCATCCATATTGTCTAAAAGTTACATATGAAGTAGACATAGTCTCTTTGGCTACAGTTAAAGACTTGAAGGTTTTAATCAAAATGCAGATTCTTCTGTCAGTAACGGCAGTGAGCGCGACGCACTCGCCAGATCTCTAAAGAATAACTCGATAGCATATTGGCTGTATTGGAACGTGAGCACATTGCGCTATTTTAACACATAACCATTTGAAGAAAGATTACAAAAAAAGCATTTTATCCCACAACCCAGACAGCCATGATAGTTGAGGGTTCTGAAGCTCCTGCCCGCATCCTTGTACAAAGAGGGAGACAAGACAGTTCATGTTTGCTGCTCAGCACATGTACAAATGGTTCCTGTTGCTCCGGATAATCCACAGAAGTCTCTGTAACTCGTTCCGCAGTGAGATCTGTGGTTTATCCAGACAGAGAGGACACCCCTGTTTTCAATTTAGTGCAGTATGTTTCAGTTTATTTGAGCATCATTAACCAAATCTGACCCTGGATCAAATTTAGACACAAGCATGTGTTTCAAAAGTAAACTGTCTCTGTCCTCCAGAAACGCCGCATGTCTGAGTGTCATGAGCTGAGATTAAGCAGACTGGTTCTTCAGCTTTCTGACGAGACATTCTTCACTACATCTGATGTGTTTTAATAGTTTTTAACCTTTAGAGGCAGAAGAGCTTCCAAAACAAACTTCAACCTTAAGTTTTTCTAAAAAAGCACTGCAATTGGAAATGCATGGCTTTCAGCGGGCGGCGCCGCTGCGCTGCATTTCAATTAGCCACTAAAGCAGAGAGGTACACGCGTCTTTACACCTCTTAGTGAATTTAAAGCATCAGTTCAACCAAATAACAGTTTCCTCATGCCGCCACCTCCAAAACAGCTGAGGTTTTGTAGCTTAAGGCGGTTTAGACTTCAGACTGCAGCTGAAGAGAAAGTCAAGGACATCTCATCCGTTGTGTAGGCACAGATTTCAAAGTAGAGGTAGCCAGATACTGCAGCAGTGGCAAGAAGGAAGAAAGGGATGCAGCTATAACAGCACAGTCTATATCCTGGCTGAGTCTGAAATCACTGCTTCCTTCACTCTTATAAGCAGCAACAGACACTGTGTTGTAGTCTGTACTGAGCAATAAATACAAGGGAGTGATTTGAGAAACAGCCAGAATGTCTTAAACCAGATATTTAACCAGAACTCTGGGAATGATATTTAACTTAGAAAATCAATAAATTACACAAAATGATAATTGTAAGGTGGACATCTCAGGAAAAGTATAAAAATGATTCAATTTAAGAACATAAACATAAAACCTGAGAGCAAAGTGTTTTTCTTAATCTTTGCATTGAAGTGTTGCGCTGTGTGACCTTCACTATGTGAAAAGTTGATTGTGTAATAGAATGAGTCGGATCAGTTCTGGTTTGATGGCTGACAGCTTCAGAGTCAGGGATTTAGCTCCTGACCTTTTTTTTTGTCAGATTCATCAATATCTTTGCACTTTGCCCTCCGTCGTCATTTAGCTGAAGTTGAAGTTTAGAGCCGCTCAACGTCGTTCAGATCGTCTGGAAAGTCTGGAAAGCTCCACGTTTGAGTTTGGCCGTTCCTGGAGATTAGTCTTCCTCCTGGACTGAGTTGCGGAGTATCCGCAGACGGGACATGACTTCGTCCCAGTCCAGGTAGGCGCCCTCCAAGTGGCGCAACCTGTCCGGCCTGCTGATGTAGCTCCTCCGCCCATGCAGCAGACGCCAGTTGTCAAAGGTGACCAGATCGCCTGAAATACAACAAAGGTCAGAACCAATCAGAGTCTGAGGTATATTTCATTTCCCATTACTTTCAGTTTCTCCATATTAAATTCAGACGTGAATGATTTCATCAACTGTAGCCAGTTAGCAAATTTAGCTAACACTGGCTCCATGACCTGGTAGAAACACTCTCTGCAACTGACCTCTTAGTGTTTGCAGCTGATCTGTTTTAAAATGAGAATCTTGTATGAAGGTGTTCTTTACATTAAACATACATATATATCATGCTAACCCTTAAGCCCCGGATGCACAGCTGTAGCTTCACTAGTTATCACTTAGATGGCAATAATGGGCTTGTGCTGCTAGTTAGTTGCTGCTTCATAAATAAGCCTTAAGAGAAGCAAAACTGTTAGATCGTACTCCAACAGAAGCTTGCTGGGCTGCCCTGGATCATATTTTGAAATGCCATGTTGTCACCTTAATGTCACCAGACAAATACAGTGCAGGGGTTTGTTAATGAAATGCTTTTTGGTCTTGGAGGTAAGCTGGTTAGCTGGAAATGCCAACGTTTCAATCAAAACGATCGATACACAGCAGAGTCTGCGTCTTGCCTGCAGCCGTGGTTGGACGACACACACACACTGACTGGTTTGTTTGCTGCGCACTGAAGCTTTGAACGGACTCAAGGACGCGTCGTCAGGATGGATGCTTTTTAACATGGAGGCTTGAACTCTGGCGGCCGCTGTCAGAACACTGTCTCCTTACTAATGGCTCCATCCGGCTGCACTTTGGCGTCCTCAGCATCTCGTACAATATCGTCACTCCATCTGTGTCACTTGATGCTGCGGACTCTCTGCTGAGCAGTGAGTACTTAAGGACGGTTACCTCAGTATTTTAATTTGGTCTGCAGCGACAGAGACGACACTGACTCTGATGTCATCGTGACCTTGATGATGACACAGTTGTTGAGATGCTGTACGTACGCGGACTGTAACTGTAAACCAGGGGGCTGTGTGGATATATTTATATCAATATTAGCAGAGCGGTGAACCGACCTGGCTCCATACTGTATGTGACCACGTTCTCCGGTCGGTTCATGATGTCCACGTAGGCCCTCAGAGCTCTGTAGAAGGGCTGGACCTGATGTAAGGGGAGGTCCAGCACCGAGTCTCTGGTGGCGTTGTTGTAGTTGATCCTCTCGACTCGGCCCTCAGCATCCACACTGGGACAACAGGCAAAGTTCATCAGTGACAATAGCTTTGATGAATATTCATCCTGCGAGTCGGGCTGCAGCAATCAGTTCTTTTTAAACACATAATTATCTTATTTAATCTTAACTCGCTGTATAACATTTTCCAAAATATTGTAAAATGATCCCGAAGCTTAATTTATTGTTTTGTCAACAGTTCATAATTCAAAGACTTTCATTTTAATATAAGGCAAGAATGAAAAAACAGCAAATATAAGGAGAGTTTTACACTTTTTATGTTTAAGCAAATAATTCAATTTATTCGCTGATTTTCAAAATTGATGCAGATCATTTTTCTGACAAACTGAATGATCCTCTACTCGCTTTATCTCCAAAGTCTGGTTACACTGTTCCTCCGTGCTGATGAGCTGCTTTTTCCCTCGTTACACAAATGTAGATTAACTATATTTTGGATATTTGACTACAACACAAGCTATTAGGAAAAAGTCAATTTGGGACATTTTTCACAATTCTCTGATGTTTTATGAAATCGAGGATTCATCAGCAATTCAAGAAATTAAGATTAAGATTTAAGCCTTTATTGAACAGACACATCGACTGATTATCGTCTTTTCACCAGATCATCAGCATTGTTGCTGCTCTCTGCGCTTTGCACAAGGTGCCATGCTGACTATGGCCATGATTATTCTGAACAGCAGATGGCAGTGTCTCATTTCAAATCACACACACGTTCACACACAAACTCTCACACACCGGTGAGTTGATCCACTGCATCTCTTGTTTTTGAAATGCATATCATTTCATTTTCATCCAAGGTCAAAACAAAATCTCTGCTTCCAACACAGGAAGTAGGAGAATGTGTGTGTGTGTGTGTGTGTGTGTGTGAGGATGCAAACTCACTCGATGATGCATTTCTTAGACTGCAGCATGAAGTCGCAGTAGTCCGTCCCTGTGTCGGTGAAGTCAACGCGGAGCGAGCTCAGTGTCCTGAAGGCCTCTGGGTCTTCTCTCCGCAGCTGCTCGGCCGTGTGGAAGCCGTCCACCACCTCGCTCTCCCCTCCTTCCATGGCCTGGTTGATGCAGTGCAGAAACTGCACCTAGCACAGCCAACGACACACACACACATGCAGCGCAAATGCTCGTTTTTACAACCCAGACGACATGAAAGCCAGTTGCCAGCAGCTGAAACGAACTTATAAAAAGCAGGCCGTAAATTCATAAGTGATGCCATATCTGTTTAGTGCAGTTTAATCCTCTAAATAGACCGTGCTAACCAGATTTTACTCACCCCAGGTGCAAAGTGTAACGCAGGGTAGTCTGTATGGAGACTGAGCTTTCCTGATGTGTAGGCTACATTGTTTGCCATGTATTTGTCCTGGACCTGCCACGTGTGCCTGAGGACAAAGATAACATTCATTAATAAACTCCACGTTAATTATTTAACTTTGGCTTTAGAAGATAAGCAGCGACAATTAGGCTGTGTGGAGAAAAGGAAGAGATGAGATGAACTTTGCAGGGATCCCTGAGGGCGAACTGGGCAGCTTCACAGGAATGCTCAGACTCGAGCCTCTGAAGTAGATACTTCATTGAGATGCAGCAGGAGTCGAGCTCTAATGAGGTAAAGTTATCTCCCATGTTCTGTTTGCATGCCTCGTTTGGATGCCCGGCTCGTAAAACAGTCTAGTTTCTCCGATGGCAGGCCTTCAGCTTTAGTCTGCAGTCTCTCTACTTCCAGTGGTATGAGCTCATCCGCTGGCAGTGGAAAAGCTTTTCGCTCCAAACCTCTGTTCTGACTGAGTGCACCAGGTAATTCCTCTGGCTTAAAAAGAAAAAAAAAAAAAAAAAAGCTGGAATGCTTTAAGGTTGTTTTCCTCATCTCTGTCCTCAAATAATCAGCGCTGCAGTAAGTCAAAGTGACGGAGGGCTAATGCTCTCTAAGCATTTCCATGGACCCACAATGAATCAAAGCTACAGATAACTGTCAAGTGGACATGTTTTCCTAAACATTAATGTAGGAAAGTGAGAACCGGAGAACTTCTTTCATCAAAATATCTTTTTTTTTTTTTTGCTTTTTTTTTTCTGGGGCGCCCTGGGAAAGGGATGTAAATAAAGGTCTTTGTGTTTAATTTTTACTAATAACACTCCCCGGGCCGTGCTCCAGCTAAAATATGATCAGTGGAAAATCCAGTGGTTCAAGATTTAGTGGGGAGCCCGATTATTAAACAGTGGCTTGGCTGAGGATGACTGACCAAAATGGAGGAATGTCACAGGGTCGTACCCGTAGAATGTCAGCCTGAGGTAGCCAATCCTCTCAGCGAGCCGGGCCACTTGGCCTTGCTCTGCCGGAGCCCCCTTTAGGTAGACAATGCCAACACGACGCAGGGCCAGGAGCCAGGCCAGCGCCGCCTTGTCGTCATGGAGCACTTCCTGGTAGTTGGCAGTGGGAATGCGCAAGTTGTAGCCCCAATAGTAACGTTCTGAAACGAGAAAGAGGACACAGAAGACATGTTGTTTCATCTTAGTGGAGATTTACATACAAACAGAAGTTGTTTTTGGGTGTTTGTTAGTCTGAGAAGAACTAAGCCGTGTCTGCACTGCACCGACATGAAGTTTTTCCAGCTGACAGTGAGTCTTTGTCCTGTCCTGTAGCTGCTCTGTTAAAACAAACAAACTCCGAGAACAGAGCTGCACCGTATCACAGCAACTTTATCAGATGTTACATTCATTTCTCCTCTTCCCTGCTGCTCCACACGCAATGTCTGCAATAAACCCGGTACCTTCTTCAGGAGAAATCTGTATGTTCTGTTTGAGCCGCACACCCAGTCTGTGCTGTATAAACTGCTTTTACTGGCAGCCTCCTGTTTGTTTGTTTGTTTTTGCAGGGGTGGCTGTGGCTCAGGTACAGTGGGTCTTCTACTGATTGGTGGGTTGGTGGCTCAATCCCCGCCTCCTCCTCCACACGTACGCATGGATGCACTTCGTTCTTAATTTCCAGTCTATCAGGAATGGAAATCTGGTTTTGGGTGGATCATAAAATCAGATTTCTATCCATATGCTGGGCTGGGTGGCCCGATTTGCCGGCAAGATGGAAACAGATGACCTGCTGTGGTGACCCCTGGCAGGGAGCAGATAGATGAAGATTGGCACATTTTTGCAGAAACATAAATCGCAGCTACAGATGGACGCCATTCAGAATTCACTGATGTAAGCTTGCATTCACAAAGACACTTCAGTTTTCACTTAAGACGGACACGTTGACGTTTTCTCATTGGTTCAACTGATGACCCTCCAGGTGTGCAGCGGGGACGAGCTATAGAGTGTAAATTTATACTTTCCGTCAACACACATTGTCACCTTTAGGTCTATATAGTCCAATCATGTGTGGAAGGTCCTGTCTGGTGTGCTACGTTAATAGAAAATCAAGTCAAAAACAAGCGTGAACTGACTGAAAACGTTATCAATGTCTGGATGCAAGTTTTCAGGCTGAAAAATGAGACTAAACTTTGAAAAAAAAAGACAAAGTGGCGAGCAGCGTGACAGACTGTAGTTTTGTTTTGTCACAAAGAGGAAACTATTTATTTTCAACTTAATGATTGGCTGCCGTATGAAAATCGAGCAATTTGCCACTGCGTGCGATCGTCTGCGCACTTCCAGATGAATAGTTCGCTGAGAAAAAAGAAAATCAGCCAGTCTCTGTCAGACAGACAGAAGTGGAAAAAATCCTCCCACCGCTCTCCACCCAGCTGGCTCAACTCCTTTTTCCATGCAACCTCTCTCCAGTGACTTCCACAGAAACAGCTGCTAAGTACATTTGCAGGAGGAGGAGGAAGAGGAGGAGGAGGAAGAGGAGGAGGAGGAGGGTTTAGCTGAGGAGACTGTGTTACCTGTCTGATGTTTGTGGCTCCTCCTCACATCTCTTTTTGGTACCCGCCGACTTCAAAACAACTTTCCAAATGGCTGCATCACGAACAGATTACAAGGCCGAGGCCTGCGGGGAGACGGACACGCAGCGGGGCGAGTTCGCTCAACTTCATGCATAATTTATCGGCCTCTAAAGTGTCCAAAGCATTAAAAGACAATGTGCGTGTTTCACTCTGAAGGCCGTAAAGATTTACAGTTGCAACAGCCAGACTTTAACTGGTGAGAAGGAATTTCAGCGAGGAAGGCAGCGAGGCACAAAGCGCGCAGAGATGCAACATCAGTCAGAAACACAGTGATCATCATGACTCGCAGACCTCCCTCCAGGCTGTTGTCACAAATGATCAGTTTCTGGCCGCACGGTTCAAAGGGTCAGAAACCCCCTGCTTGTTAAAACTTGTCAAGAGGGTGGAGGGAGACAAAGGCGGAGAATGAGAAATTGGGGCAAAGGTCAAGCCCGAGCGTTACAATTACTCTTGTGAAACTGGACCTGGGTGTCTTGTACAGGCAAGGCAGCGTTGCAGCTCCGCAGTTTAGGGTGTCACCTGTGACAAAGAGGCTACAGCGCTGATCGCAGTGTGCATATACATCAGCTGTGCAGTGCTGGCCGCAGTTCAGCTCCAGTCTCATTCTGAACACTGACCACGCTCGCCGCTGTCGAGTGGGTTCACGCTGCGGCCGCCCGGGTCGAACCAAAGATGAGAACTCTGCGTGAATATCTGCCTTCTCATCGCGTAATGAGCTCCTCACATGTGCTTGTTTTCAACTCAGAAGGCTAATCACGAATCTTAGATGAGAAGAGATTTTTTTTTTTTTTTTAGACTCTTGTCGAATCAGATTGGTTGCAGATAAAAGAACAAATAAGTGCCACGTCACCTCAGCTGCTGCAGTTATGAATCTATTCAAATTAATTGCAGAAAAAAAAAGCTTCAGTGGTGGAAAAAGTATTTAAAGCAACGTACTTTTCACACAAAGATGGACATTTAAACATGTAGATCCATTTACTGCCTCCTTGTTATCTGCTAAGTGGTGTTTCATTATCTCTGGTCTTGCTGGTTGTTTTAAAGGTCCTGACTGTGCTCGTCTGCATCTGTTCCGTCGTAGTTTTAATAGGTTTCAGCCATGCTGCGTCGTCTTACATGTGATGTGATGTTGCTTAACATGTGGCTTATATTTTAATGCATTAGTAGCACTACTGTAGTAATGTGACATGTATTAATGGACACAGTTACCCGGGGTCAATTAATGATCATGAGGGCTTTTATTGATGCCGTCTCTGTACTTTTAATTAGCGTGTATGTCACAGATATTTCTAAGCTTTTCTAGATTCATTACCTGCATCTATAGCTCAGCTTCACTGTGAGTTTCAGCACTTTAGCTGTCCAGCCCCCAACTGTACTGTTTTGGATCAATGTCACACTTTTGGCTCAGATTAGGGAGAGTGTTTTAAAAGAACAAGGTCTAAAAACACCGTACGACTAGTTGGTAGAGACCAAAACAGAGATAAAAAGAGAGTGAACTGTACACGTGAGGAAACACAACTCAAAATAATTACAGTGTTGCACCAGAACTGCTTATTAAATCTTTGCTAAGTTTGAAATGAAGATATCTCAGGGTAGTGATTACAGCTGCAGTCCTCAAGTGGCCAACAACAGCTATCGCAGGATTAATTTAATTTGCTTGTTGGTGTAAAAATCCTTGGGTTTTTGCAGGACGGTCTGTGCTGGCATGTGCTCGCAGGGAGACCACTGACAGCCTGACAAGATAGTGTATGTGCATAATCCCCTCTCCTGTTTCCTGCTTGGTCGTGGTCTGCTACAGTGGCTTTTCCAGATGAGGAAACCTGAAGCCGCGGCTCCTGTGGCTGTCAGGCAGCTCATGGCAGTTTGGCTTTGCCCTCACTGTGCTCTGTTTAAGCTCAGAAGGCAGCGTCGCTCTCTCTGCAGCTGCGAGCGCCTTCAAAGCTCTGTTTGAATCGCTGCAGTTATCCTGAGAGCTTTTGTTTTGACTTGGTTAAGTTTTATCACAGAGCTCAGATCAGCTCACTTCAATAGGCCGTCTGTGGAATGCACAGCGGAGGGCTCACAGCCAGATGGGCATGAACGACCTTTTTAGAACGAATGAGCTTTATAAATTAGATTCAAGCTGTTGTTCATACTAAAAATCACATCTTAGAGATTTTATTAAAAACACAATTTGGAAGAACGTTGCTATTTCAGCTGCAATTTGATCCCCAAATATCCCATAAATTAGATTTTAGTGATATGTCACTATAACAATAAGGCCTAATGCAGAACGTAACCAAGCACATTTACTCAAATAATAGATTTGAAGTACTTTCTCTTTACCTGAGTCTTTCCATTTCCTGCCATTTTATACCTTCACTCCAGTAGAGTTCAAAAGAAAATATTGCATCTGCTGTGTTTGCTGTGTGTATCTGACAACTGCAGTTCGTAGTTACTATACAAATTAAGACTTTTTGCATCAGGGTGCAACTTAAAGACTAAACTACCCAACAGCGCCATGTAAGACATAAATATATGAAATAGCACCTCAACCAACTGTAGCACTAAAATGCTACTTAAAATGCTACATACTAATGCATCAGAAATATCCCAATCATATAAGTAGTACTTTTTACTATTGATACCTTAAAATATGTTTTGCCAATATTTTTGATTTTATTCAAAACACTATTTTCAAAATGCAGTAAAGATCTGAACAATTCCTCCAAAATGTAATAAGTCACATGTAAGTGAAAGCAGGCTAAACCTAATTTAAACCAGCCCAGCTTGTACAGCTGCAAGTATAAAATCTGCTCAATGATTAATTATTAGTGTTTTTTTTACATCATCATAATGACAAGATGCATTCGCTAGTTACTGTTAAATTACAACTTTGACAACTGACAACATTTGCCAAAATTATTCATTTAAAGTCTTTGTTTCTTCTGGGAGACGATGAAATGACGTGAATCAATATGGTGGCAAAGCTTCGCTTGTGTAGGAGAAAACAGACACAGTTGTAGTCTCGCAGGCTTTAATAAAAAGTTTTGAAATGACCCTACCAGACCCAGGAGTCCAGACATTTGAAAAACAAAAAGGAAACTGTGTTCTCAGTGATATTCCAGTCAACAATTAACATGTATGTCTGTATTTTCAAAGTCTACATAATGTGTGTCTGTATTCCAATGGAGCTACAAGAAACCCACCCTACGCTAATTTGACAAACACACCTTTATCTATGAAACATGCCTGGAAGACAGAGCAGCCAAACTCTGCATTCCCAGTTTGGAGGAGACAGAGCGAGCAGTGTTTTCCCACCAGAGAGCTGCAGGTCCTCCACATGCTAATCCAAACTCAACTCTTTCTCCATCAGCAAGTTTGGGTTCCCAAAACTCTACTGAGCCTTGCAATAGTTTGTCAAAGTCCATTTTGCCAACTTCACTCTGTGCTCTCAGTATTATTTAAAGAGCCAAGCAGGAGGTCTGGCTTGCCAAAGAAATGAAAAATCCAATCATTATAATCACCAAGCTCTCCGTGCAGTCTGATGTAAAGGTGTTGAAATTTCAAAAGACATGACAAAGAAAAAGGATTTAACCCAAATATAGTTGATCCATGAAAGAATTATAGGAACCCAGCGGAAAAAAAATGTGTGTGGGTGAAAAATAGTGAAATTTGTTGAAAGACATTCAAAATGTGGAAGATCTGGCTGACCACCAGTATTTCTGACAAGCCCGAGATGCTTAAACCCTCAGCGGTCCCCTACAGCACCCTGCGCAATGATTACAGCTAATTTTGACTAATGGAAACGCTTAAGTCATAGTTTATGATTTAGATTCCTCAAATTCCTTTCAGGCTGATAACACAGCACATTCACGTGTATGTACGCACGTGTTTGAGAAGTCAGTTCTGCTCAAGCTGTAAACGACATGTGAAGTGATGGTCAGGTTTGGAAAAACACGAGTTTTTCCATGGACGGACCACCGCTGCTATGTTTCCAGGAGCCTTTCTGTCAACTGACGAGTGATGACATAGGAGGCTAAATTCAGACCAGATGGCAAAGGGGAAACACCAGCCAGACAGGGAAATGACAAATCAGCTGCTACTTGGCTGAGTTATAGAATCAGTCAGTGGATTTAATGGAGAAAAGTCCAAACTCAGCCGAGTCCATTTTGGAAAGCCTCCGACCAATTGGTCAGGATGTTTATGATAACCGTCCAATCCAAATGGAACACTAATTGACGTGTATTGTATATTTAAAAAACGGGAAATGAGAGCAAAAATTCCCAGTGCCAGGAGCTACACAGTAAACTACTGCCGAGGGAACAATCGAGACCCTTAATCGAGATCTCTAAAGTGCCTACATCTATATTGCAAATCAATCTGCTCTGCATAAGACTCCAGTAAAATGTGAGATTAGTGTGAAGCCAAATACAAAACTAAATATGTAAAAACAAAGTGAAAAGAGCATTTGAAAATGAGTAAGAATACTGGTATTAAATACTAAAAGAAAGCGTCTATATTCAAAGACTCTATTTTCATCTCCTGTTAAATCCTTGGCCAGGCTGCTCTAAATAACATACGCTCCAAACCGTATGTGTCTGCACAGACAGATGACTTACACTTGTGTAAACTGCCTGCTGGCATACATTTTCATCAGCATGTAGACTTCCAGAAAAAGTAAAGCAAGGGCGGGCAGATCTCTGAGAAGATCGATGACCTTCGCGGCTACGTGGATGTAGAATACTGATTAGAGCTTTATGGTTGGGATCATAAGAGCTACAATCTGCAGCAAAGAACATGTACACACTGTCTTTATCTGTTAGGTTGTGTTACTGTGCGATGCGTTTTAAAGGGTTAGTTCAGATTCACAGTCATGCAATAACACAAATAAACTGACTGAGACAGTGGTGGCAAAATTGATTAGTCTGGTAGATTCGTGGAGAGTAATCCAGCAACCTCAGTCTGACAGTAAAGAGGTGAAACACTGAGAATATCTCAAACACTTCATGTTGCTTGTTTTGGTGGGCCTTCCCGTCTCCTTTTAGATGGCGTGAATGTTTTTCGTCTCACCCCTTTCCTCTGCTTCTCCAAACTGCGGGCATGCTGACCGCCATCAACTGCAGGTAAATCACCGACTGTGTGGCTCATACAGCCCCACTTCAAACAATACAAAACTATGCCTTTAAGAGCAGAGAGTTGAGGAAAAGACATTGCAGTGACATGCGAGGAATTGTCTGACAGACAAATTACACTTTAAGGTCAGACTTTGGTTGCATCTGGTAACTAGGGACATTTTTTGGCGGGCCACAGGACGTAACAGGGACAGCTGTTACAGTGAGGGATAGCTCATCGCACCTTTGGTGTCATCATTGTTTCATGTCAATCGCACTCTTGAGAAAAACTATAAATTTCACATAATTTGTCCAGAATACTCCTTCCAGTGTTTCCAAGGCTTTTCAACTCTTGCATTATATTTTATGTTTCTGCTGTGAGCTTTTCCTTTGGAAGGTCTGCGTTTGAGGGACAGTTATGAACATGCTCATGAACACACTCATGTAATACTGAAATATGTGAGCTCAGTGTGTGAGGGATTTTAAGTTTCGGTACTCTTGGCCATACTTACTTTCATGCATCCCTGAGTACACACACTTTAGTGCATTATGGTTACACTACTTTTCAGTACCACGGATTGTCTCTTGTGTCTGAGGGAAAGAGGGAACTTTATAGAGCTAAATGATTGTGTTTGTTGTGTCTTCATTTCTTTTCGCTGATTGCTAGATCAACAGCAGCAGTAATGATTATTACAAGTGTCAAAGCACCAAATAAAAGGATTAAAATCAGCCAAAGAAACGACTTTAACGAGGTGCAACACAGACTAAACAGGATAAAATTAACTTTATCGAGGCCAGTGCATCATCATTCCTTGGAAATCTGGAGCTTAACATTTTATGTTTAACCGTCTCTGTGGTTATTATCGCTTTTTGGGAAAAACAGGAGAAACCACAGGAAACAAAAAAAATAATACCAATTACAGTTAACTGGCAAAAACATTTAAGGGCTTTTGTTTCTTTACTCCACGTGGTCAAGCCACCATTCAACCATTGATCCATGATGTGTAAAACCACATCAGACTTAGACCTGCAGAGCAGAAACAAATGTGGAAGGGAGGCTGGCCAAAGGCGGCCACACAATGGTTCTTACTTCTCTTAGTACAACTTGATGCACTCATTCTGCGTGATCAAAGAAAACGAGTCAGCTGACATGTCATGAAATGACATGTCATGTAGCCTCAATTGAGTTCGAACGAACCAGACTCTTTTGCAAACTGCTAATGTGAGCTGGTGGATGAGTGTGTGAAAGAAAAAGCACTGAGCTGTGTGTTTGGGGAATATTTTTATATTTCTACAAATCCATTTAACCTGTTTCACATCCACCTTTTAAATACCAGTGGCATGAAATTAGTCATGATTCCCACTCCCACTAAATAAACATGACAAGCGCAAAATGGGAGGCCTGAGACGATGACATGGTTCAAATATTAAAAGCATCTGGCAGCCGTTTGAGTAAATCACTGACAGATTTATTGGTGAAAGGAAGAGTCACTGCAGATAAGGGCCGTGAGTGACATCAGCTTTTGGTGTTCCTGAGAGCAATTCAACCATCATCGCTCTCCCCTGAGTGACATGAAAAGTTCAAAGTGCGCATGCCAGCAAGAAAACAGCACGTGTGGATCCCAAAGGTCCTGAGCACACCTACGACTGAGATGTAACACTTGTGTTGACGATTACAGAGATAACAGATAAATCAGACAGCGCGTAGTAGTTGCCAAAACTGGACTAAAAATTTAAATTATTCAGTGGCTCCTAAAGAACTTTGAAATAACTTTGCAACAAAAACTGTTCAAATGCAAAAGATGTTTAAAAAGTCCAAACAATAACAACTCTATATTGAGATTTTAGAGATTTAGTTGGAAAATGTCTGGAAGAGCTCGTCTGTCTCAGACACCAGGCAGTTTGAATTCCTGGTTACACATACCTACAGGCTGAGGGATTTGTTCGTTCCCAAGGAAGGAAATACTGACAACGGCGAGCTTGTGTTTGGTAAGAACATGCAGATCTTTTCTTGACCCTCACTCTGAATCAGTTTTCCATATGGCAGAGGCAGAAGGGGGTCTGAATGAGGCTCGTATTAATCCAGACGTCAGCCTTTCAGGAAGTCCATGGCCTTGCGCTGTCTAACATGCTGACGCACTGTGCTTCGGATCAGTTTTGTTGGGGGGTAAAGGTGCAAGGACAATAAACTAGAGATGCTGGACTTAAGAAAACAAAGGCCAAACTGAAGAGCAGACAGAGTTAGTTAAAAAGGGAAAATTTAGAGTCGAGAATGATAGAAAAAGGGACTTCACTCATCATTAAGCTGGATCCCACAGACCTGAACGATTGCGGAAAATATTCTAAAATGTGTGAAAGCACAAACCACATGTGCGATTCTCATTTTTGGGACATTAAACACATTAAAAAGTTTATGTAATAGGTGCCCTTGAATAGTAGCTACTAGTTCCATGTCTCGCTCCAGTAATAGCTGCTGCTGAACTACGTACTGCAGTGTGATTTGCACGACTCCATAGAAACGGTAAAAGCAGAAGACAAAAACATTACTGGAGACATAAAAAGAGGAGGTATAGTACAGGTTGAATAATATCCCCACTGCTCCAATTTTCATATTGACCTCACAGCGTCCCGTGTGCACTAAACTTACACTGTTGAGAACACTTTAACAGGCACACTTGGGCCTGTAAAATGTAGGTGCACTGCTTGAAAAAGGAAACAGAAACTCAAACTGTGGACTACGCTTCAGTGAGTTAACGTCATGGAGAAATAAGGAGTGAGAATGTGAGCTAAATCCTCGGAGGTGAACGCTGCTCATCATCCATCTTTTGAGAATGTTCTTTCCAGTATTTTTCGGTGCAAGGAATTTCAGGCTGGTGCTCATGAGGAAATAATTAAACCCAGAGTGTGTGTGTGTGTGCACACGTCATCTTGTATTGTGTTTTGGTGTATGAGCTTAGCAGTGTCTTCCAGGAGTGCTCCTGGCACTGTGCTGAGAAGGGCTGAAAAGAAGCTACACTACAAAATGACTATCTGTCTGTAAATTGAGGGGGATCTGTTTACACTTCAACATGAATGGAGTCCTGCAACACACACACACACACACACACACACACACACGTAACCTTAATCAGTCTGGAACAGAGCAGGAGCCTCTCAGCCCTGTGGGTCCTTCAGGACCACGTGTGTGTACACAAACCGACTCCAGTCCATCCCCCGCTCCAGTGAAATGCCGCTACCTTGTTCCACGGCTACACTTTCTCCCGTTCTGTCTGGCAGACTGTAAAGCGTATTGGGTCATCGTAAATGTACTGTAAAATGACTTCTCTTTCCAGTCTTTAGAAAAACCTCCTTCCCCTGTTATGTTCCTGAGAAGAAAAATGTGTGGAAAGAAGAGTTTAAATCACAGCCATCCTTTTTTCCCTTAGGAAAGGTTAGAGGAGACACTCTACTCATTTTCAATGATAACAGCTGCACACACACTTCAGAGAGCTGCTGCTTAATTACATAATCAACCTGAATTTTGTTTACAGCTACTCAATTCCTGCTGTTGCCACATGCCAAGTGTTAACCTATTATATTTCAATTCAAAATATTAAGCATCAAACTCACCTAACTGAGACAATTTTGATGTTCTTTATTATGAGTAAGGCTTACCGTTTGTCAGCAAAATCCATTTGAATTGGGCAGTAATTTTACAACTAACTTAAAATAATGGAACATGATGACGGGAACAATAGCAAAAACCTCTGAAGTGCACAAAAAAGACACAAAATAATCTAGTAAAAAAAAAATCAGAGTCTACACTTTTTGCCTTTTTTTTTACGCCAAAGTCAGAGAGAAAATTAATTTCAGCTGAGTGACCTTGACACACTCTTTCATAAACCAACAATGGGAATTAGGAAGCAAGAATTAGACATGAAAACATAAAAGCCGCTCAATTGAATACTGAAATGACTGTGTTTATCTGTAACACTGCTAAAGCAGAAACTCATTTTGGCTCTGACTGTTAAGCAGACATTAGATGTCGTGCAGAAAAGAAAACAATTGCACGCTTTCCAGTATGGCTACAGTGGAAGGAAAATATGAATAAAGTTAGATTCTTGTGTATTTTGCAGTAAATTATAGTGAATGTGTTACTGCATTTGATTAAAAGAAGATTGGTGACACTATTACATCACATTTCTGCAGTGAAAAATAAAGAATAAACTATGTCACAGAGAGTCTAAATGAGCAGTGTGGATTTAAAGTGAGGGTATGTAATATTATTAAGGTATCTTAGAAGCATTTTAGTTATATTTATCATATTAATACATTTATTGAAATTGTCTTTATGGCCAAAAAAGCAATCAATAAATCAAAGGCTCAAAACAAACAAAAAAAAAGTAATCTGTGACTGTCCCAGGTCTGAAGGGTCCATTGAAACATACTATCCAACCTGAATGAAATGACTGGATGGCCTACCTGCTGATGTCGTTGGTTATTTTACTTAGAGCCTGACTGATTCATGTCTGAATCAGCGTAAATGTTCCCCATACCTGCCATTATGTACACTGTTTTTTCTTTACATAATGCAGAAAAGTGTAATTTGATTGTCTGTTCTGCTGCGAAGGCTCCAGTTAGAACTGTTTGGAAAAGGGTGTGCTATTAAAAAAAACACCTGCAGCTGATTGGATGATCTATCACCAACTATCGCAAGCTAAATTCAACCAATCAGAGCATTCGCTTCTCATTGTTGTCACCATCACACCTAAACCTTGCCCATAACTGCCAGTAGTTTCTCATAGGATGCTGATGGCCCTGGTGATCTTGTTTTGTGACTCTGTGAATCCCAGCTGTGTTGCATCGTTAGGGGAAAAATGCGTGTATTCAACCTGAAATATGGTGTTCAAAAGGTCACAGCTCTCACTCACCCAGGACGAACTTCATCGGGCCTCCTGGTTTGCTATTCGTATAACAAACAGGTAAAGCTCATTGCTTGGCAAGCAGACAAATTGCTGTTCTCAGATACTGCTTTGAAAACGCAGGGATTCATGACAGTGTTTTTCTTCATCCTGTTAATTCTAGGACAGCTGTGTTGTGATTTATGGCCTCCTCTAAAAATTATCTCTTTGACCATTACATCAACCACAGGGTAATCAGTTTGAACATAAGCATTAGTTGCAGTCCAGTGCAGTTGAATCAGTACAGGGTTTTGTGTGCATTGTTAATATTTTTGTATCACAGCAGTGCTACATGACTGACTTCATGTCACACACACACACACACACACACACACACACAGTAAACACATTCAGGAAGAGATGAACACTAAGGTTTTGAAATCATACTTGAAGTTTAACATAAAACACCAAAGACTGCACATAAAACATCCGCTCAGCGGCCACTTTATTAGCTCCACCCTGCTTAAACTAATAAAGTCAGCTACAACAGCCCTGCAACAGAGTCTCCCTTCGTGAAGGTTACAATGTTGTCCTATATTATAATATTCTGTTTTTGTTGAAACTCTTTCAGAGAGACGTTGATTCAACTGTGTGATCAGTTTGGAAGCAAAAGGCTGTGGTGCAATTGGTCTGCATTGCATTATACAGCCGGGTTTCTATTATTTGAGCTTTTCCTAACTGATATAAATGAGGTGGATAAAAGAATAGAAACACCTGTCAGTGTGAGGAAATACAGCACCACAGACCTTCCATCCTATAACATGAGTCAACACCTAAACAGAGTGCAGACTTTCAGCACAGTGTACCCAAATAAGTGGCAACTGAGTATGTTTCCATGGGAAAAATAACTGCACTTGAACCTATATAATGGAGGCAGCTCCCTAATACCAATTACATTTTCCATGTAAACGTAAAATATAAAATTTAGACTCACCGTTGAGGAAAAGCTCGTCTTTCATTGCTTGTCTGGCAGCAGAGGAGAAACAGCGTTTCTTCAGCCAGTCTGCGTCAAACACACTGGTGTGCTGGTCGGGCCACACAATGGACACCTGTGGAGGAACAAAATGCTTATTGATCCCAACTCACCATAACATTTGAGCTCTTTTTCCATGTTTCCTCCTATTAATATTTTGTTGTTAGTAACCAGTCTCTCTCTCTCAAGTAAACACATAACCTTCTTTGTTAAGTAGCAATGAGGTGGTTAAAAATATCTACAGGGTATTCTGTTTTTTAAATCACATATGATTTTTCATTAACAATATTTCCTCAAAGATTGTTCTGCCCCTTGACAATTAAGCTGGAGATGCTCTCTGGTTCATAAAACTGAGAAAGGTTTTTTCCCTTTTCAAGTGAGGATTTCCTGTTTATCATCTGCTTCTTTAATACTTGTGTAGGGCCTTTTGCCCATGCGTCATCTAATATTTTCTATAGCCAGAGGCAAGGATGAAACCTCTGCTGTGGTACTCAAAACAAAAGATTACTATAATAGGCTACTCTGTAAATCTTGATACTGCAAACCGAAAACAATACAGTGAATTGGATTTTTATCAACAGAAGCGAGAAAGCTGGTCGACACTGTTAAACAAAGCAATCTGTTTATAGACGTGTCCCAACTCCAGAGGCTGAATCCTCTGAAGGACGCAGCTCACAAATATAGTTCCTTTGGTGGACGTAAAGGTCAGGCTGCGCTTCTGCCAAATATAGACTGTCTTACCTCGCAGTTTATCACCAGGCAGCTGCCCTTAAAGAGTCAGCAAAGAGTAAATGCGATGACAAACAAAATACACCACTTACTGTCACTAACTGGATGGAGGAATAGTACCATATTCTCTTAATAACAATAACAATGTTAAAAGGAGAATAGGCTGTAATGTGAAGTCGAAGTTTTTCCAAGATTAACTGTAAGTGAAAATGAAACTTACTGCACCCAAAATGTCTATTATTACAATTCAGTGGAATTGTAAAACTGTGGAACCACAACTGCAGCACTGAAAGGAAGTTAATGTTTAACCACAATGTACGCTTTTTAAATTTATTTGACATTTACACTTTTTCTATTAATAAAGAGCATTCATTCATACTGAGCGTGTGAACCTGGAAAAATACAAGTCATATAATGAGAGCAGCCTACCCTGTTGTCACTGGTGACCTCCACAACATCGACTCCTGTGTGAATATCAAGATCGGACATCAACAGTTTCCGAGCCTGAGCCGACTCCAAGGTACACAGTGGACACTGGCAGTTGTCTCTCAGCCAGGTAAATGGATACAGACTGTGGCCTCCATCCTCCCACTCCACCTCCATGAGTCGCTCCTCATCCAGAGCCCGGACCTGCCTCACAGAGTGGCGTGCCAGAGGAAGGGAAGCTGACCCAAGTGTCTGGTGCCCACGAAGCTGCACTAAAGTCAGACAAGAGGGTTGTGGCCCTCCAGCCTGTCCTGGTCTACGACAAGCTCTCAGAGGCTGACAGGACACGGCAGAGGTGCTTCTCTGCAGGGCAGGCAGGGCGAAACGTGAAAATGTTCTCATCCACATTTCTGACTGGTCCAGGCAACTAGGTCTCTAGATCAGAAATGGCCTCTCACGCTGAAGAGACAAAAGAAAGCGGTAAAATGAAATCACTTTTCTGAATGCCACATAATAAGAGTACATCATAAATCAATGTGAGGACAATAAAAAAAAACACAGATTCAAAACTATCAACATATTTTGTGAGTTCAGTTTGAAGTCATTTCACCTTAGCACCCTACTTAAGAAGCAAAATCATGCTGCTGCTTCCATTTGTTATTAAACAATGCCCAGTTCATCGAACACAATGAGTGTGTGCTTTTTCAAGGGGCTTTGGGAATTGTGGTCACTCTGCCAACCAGAGGTATTTTCTACGGTCCAGTCTACTGACTGTGTCTTGTTAGTGAGATCTGGGCAAAGCCTCAGTGCAAAACAGCAGCTTTGTTTTAAGAAACATTATACAAAGTGCGCTGTGGTCCAAATTCCTGCACCTGTGTGCAGTTTTGTGGAGCTGCTCCCCTGCGCCAGACACATTAGTAACCTCAAATTATTTAACTGGGCCTCCAATTGGCGCTATTTTCACGGCTGATTAATCAGCTCATTAATATCTCGTTTAATTGATTAACCATTTGGTGTATAAAAAGAAAAAAAAAATCAGGAAACTGCAAACTTCCGTCCCAGTTGCCCTAAAACCTCAAGTCATTAAACGTCTCATTTTGTGCAACCAACCGTCCAACGAAACTGAGTTTACTACAATGTTGACGATGAATAGGAGCCAGCTGTCACTGTTGAGATCGTGAACCTGTCATTAATCAATCATCACGTGTTTGGCTGCTGGCTGGTTAATCGATGACTCGACTAACATAAAACTTATCAATGCCGATCTCACATACTATAATAATAATAGTTGATTTGTTATGTTATTGATCTGATGTTGTGATATTGCCTTTGCCACTGTCTGATAGCGCTGCTCTAAGGACGATGAGGCAATTTCAATCACAAATTCAATAACACTTATCTTCCTCTTTGGTGCAAGTGTGTGTGTTTGCTTACTTATTACTTGTTTACATACGTTTGACGCTAAGCACAGCTGCCCCCACTAACTCATCTTCTAATCTTTTTCAGGTTTCCTTAAGCTGTGACATCACTACCAGCGGGTGGATTTGAGTCTGGCTTCACACACAACACAACACACAACATACTCATCTACTGAGTTCAACAAAGTGTATATAGATAAAGTAGGTAAAGAGCGCGTGAACCAAAGCTAATTAGCTACACTTCCTGCTATGCACAGGTTTAGCCGATTTCATTTGAAGAGGAAGCTAACTCGGTTGTTAGCTAGCTAGTTAAACTACATGCTACAAGCGGTTCTACCATTATACATCCCTGTTTCAGTGTAGAAGCTAACAGAGAAGCTAACAAGTCGACCTTGTTGCACAGCTCCGTTACCAGTTTGCTTTAACGTTCACGTAGAAACCAAAGTGTTTGTACTATTATCTGTTACCTGTAATGTTTTGCTTCTCCTCACTGGCGAGCGCTGTATCCGTCAACACAAATGCCGGCTGTCGGTGTGAGAGAGAAAGTAGGTGAAAGGTTGACCGAGAGGCTGTACGGGATGACATAATCCCTGCAAGTGCATGAACGTTGCCCTACTTTTTTGTCCTTACTGATACGGCGGTCCTGAGCCAAACACGGCTGTGTTTTTAATAAACAGTAGTGATAAAATATGGTGGCCCTACCCTTGGACGAGAACATTGCTCTATTTGCTGTGTTAAAACAATGGTAGAGGCGGTGGCTGCTTCTGGGTCACAATCTTAACCGCCGAGTGTCTCTGGGGTGACACTAGCCGTGTTAGCATTGCTACTGTTTTTAGCGGTACTATGCTAATGCCCTGTGAAAATATTGGTAAACTATATTCACAGTGTTCACATGCAGCAGCGGTCAGCAGCAAAAATGCGTAACAGTAGTTTAGCCTTTTAGCTAACATGAGCTGACTTAGTAGAAACTGTGACCCCCAGGTGTGCTCTACACGAAACTTTATCACCAAAGTCATAGTAATTTATCCTCCAAGTACCTTGAATATGTGTAGCGAATGCACTGACATCATATTGGATTGGTGGCAGAGAGGGGAGAGACCCACTGTTGAAAACCTTTACCATCAAAAGCTTTTATGAGACAGTTCAACTGATGACATTTAAAGAGTTAGTTGTGTGTGTTACTAACAACACTATGCACTAACAATATAGCATTGAAACCATTACATTTGGGTTTTCATCAAATCACAAGATACGTTGTATTAGGATATGTTTCATTGAGAGCATATCTTCACAGTACTAAATAGCTTGCTATTCACAGAGACTCAACCATCCCAATGATTATGACAGCAGACTTTGGCTGACATGACGTATATAGACAGTCTTTATTGCCATTTCAACCATATGCAGCTGGCAGGCCTACAGTGAGACATAACAATGTTCCTTCAGGACCACAGTGCTACATAGAAAAACACAGCACCACATGAGACTACACCCAACTATGTCTACAAAGACCTACACAAAACATGTGCAGCTATGTACAAATGGCAGAAGTGCATATCTCTCAGATTTCAGAAAAGGCCTACAGTCAAAGTTGTAATTACTGAAGAAACTATTAGTTATTGACCATGAATCTGGTAACAGTGTTATGACGTGTTGCAAAAGCTGATATGACTGATGGTTACCCATCTGATGGATCCATCCAAACACTATTTTACTCTAAACCAAAAATGTCTACCTGATGGTGGCAGGAGAGGAAAAGTCAGGGGATTCATTCTCTGGGGATCATGAATGTCAGAAAAATGGTAAACCAACTCAATTTTTGACATATTTCAATCTGGAAAAGGGGTAGACTGGTGACTTGTCTTTATCTGTCGAGCTAGTCTCTAAAATGTTAGGATTTGCTGTTTTGTTATATAGTATGTGACAGCTGGCAATTGAATATCTTTGAGTATTGTACTGATGTTTGGATAAAACAAGGATTTTAAAGACACAACATTGGATTCTGGGAATTTGTATCTTTTTTTTTATTATTTCCTGCTTTTTATAAATAAAACAATTCCTCATTTACTCAAAAAAACTCACATTATGACTATGACACATTAGTCAATAATAAAAGTCATGTAAGTTGTCAGAGGTTTTTTTCCAGTGTTCAGTCATACCTGATTAAGTCTGACAATTCCTGTGTCCTTTGCAGGCTCAGGGAAGATGGATGGTACCCGTAGTGGATGTGCTGTGTGGCCAGTCTTTGATCCAAGTGACACCTTCTCGCATGTAAGTTCAGATTTTATAAGCTTCATTCTGCAATTATTAACTCAGGATCACACGCATAGTGATATGATGGACCCAAGTTTCAAAGGGTAAATGAATGATTGTGAGGAGTCACCTTTTCTAGTGAAATCTGTGAACACATGTTAATCAACAACAACAACAATAAACCTGGTAGTTGTATCATGGAATATACTTTGTGGTAGTGGTTCAAACATACAATCATCTTTCAGTCCACTTGCAGTGGAAAAATTGCTTAATATTTGAGTTTAAAAAAAATTACAATAATCCTGAAAAAGTATATGTTTGTTTTTATATTTATATGTATATGTGTGTATGTATTATGCCTCTAATTGTATTAATTCATTTTTATTGTATGTATTATGCCTTATTTTACATTTAATTAAAACCTTTGATGGGAAGAATGCACACAGTCTGAGCCTCTAAATAACATTTTATCTTAACATAGAGTCAGTGAAATGATTTATCTCAATAAACCAAAGGTTAGGCAGAGTTGAAGGTTAACATTATGCAACACTGGATTTGATATTACAACATAAAATACAATGTTGGATAATGGATTTCCACTCAGGAAGATAGTTTAAGTTTCACGATATCTCTTCTGTGTATGTTACTTTTATTTTTCCTCTAGAAGAAGCCAACAATCTGTTTATCTAAATGAGAAAACCAGGGGCTTTCCCCTTTCATGGAAACATGCAATGTAGGCTAAAGGTTTTTGGTCTGTGTGTCCCTTATATTGCCCCATCATGAGTGTAATCAGTGGGTTCAAAGTATCTATTGACTGTGTGTAACCACAAGTGAAACTGTCTTACTGTACTTTGCAATATTACATAATTTACATTGGTTGGCACTTTGGAATAGGGATTTGCGGATACTTGTGACATTTTAATTCCTTCAACTCAAAGCTACAAACTGCTTACTCAACCTTTAATCACAACCTTGAAAGGCCTGAGTATTATTTTTAAAAAAGTTGTTTTCAGTAGACCAGCCCAGAATACAGGAAAAAACAAGCTGTTTATTGGGCCCACCACAACACTCAAAACACCATCAACACAACTTCCTTGCATCTCTGTTGCTCATAAATACCAACAACCAGCCTTTCCCTTCAAAGCTCTCACAGGGGGGGCACTGCCTGTGTAACCAGTGGGCTTGTGCGTTAGGAGAGACGCTGTGACACTGGGACGTTTTTATGGCCGACCTCTGTTTATTCTGACAAACAAACAGGGAAACAGAACCTCCATGTTGATTCTACCTGCTCCTGTTCCTCTCCAAGACGGGAACTGCACCAAAAGAGCTGTGGCAGAACAGAGAGTTTGGAGGTTCTCCCAGTCAAATATAAACTGTAACCAGATAGAGTTTGTGTAATTATAACAAGAGAACAGGAGATACAGGCACATATGAGCCCTTCACACCTGTGTATAATTAACAGCAAACCTCAAAGCCTTGTAAAGCAAACATGGAGAGGAACTTTGTAATCTTGAAGCACGTGGCTATACAGTATGTACTCCTAATGATTACAGTGCTACTGCTTCATTGTGGGGTCGCTCCAGGATGCAGCTCAATGGGGATTCCAAGCAACATATGGAATGAGTGAAACTCACTGTTACATCACATCACTGGCTACAAGAAGACGGCAATAACCGATTAGCAAATCTTGAACAGATCGTAGCATGTTTTTAAGGGAATATCTACTAAAATTGATCATTTCTGACTAAAAATGATATGTTCTTGCAACAATTTATTTTAAATACAAACTCTTTATTTGAGAAGACATAACACAATCTGTTGAGTGTTGTCACACAGATGAATGTCTGACACTGAAGTCCACGAGTGCTGCCTGCAGTCTTATCTGTCAAAGTATTACATCTCACCACCACATATCTTAAAGGTAAACAAGAATAGATATATGCTGCTTTATTTCAAAACTTTGTATAAACAATGCATACATATTAAGGTGTTCTGTAATAAAGATATTGGCACTCACAGTATTTACTTACTTCTAATAATACACTGTACATTTTACAAGATTATACTGCCTGTGCACAACAGCACAGCAAAGGCTTTGCATTTTAAACCATGTCACAACCTTTAGCACCGCAACAGTAAAGAATTGTGCAAAGTGTGCTAGCCTGTAAAGCAAAACATACAACAGATAGGTGGTCATATGTAAACATTCTTTGGTATTCTCAGAAACATTCATTTGGAGTGTCAGAGGAGAGCAACAATAAGGTTGCTTATATTAGGCGCTTTTCAATAAGGTTGCCACATGAGGTCTGCCCAACACAGTCAACTTTGGAGGTCAAAACCAAACCAAACATATAGCATTCACTGATGAACATGGACACAAACATATAAGCTGTCCAACATTTCCATAAAACCTTGTGTAATCTGCTGAACTTCTCTGAAATCTGACTCTTTTTTAATTGCTCACTGAAGATGTAGTAAGGTTTTTGAAAGTCCCTACATTGGATGACAGTATGTAAGTTTTGAAGACTGACTGTTCGTGTTGTCACTTTTTTTGACTGGCTGACTCATGTTGGAAGCCGTTGTTTTACACACACACACATACACACGCGCTCAAACATGTGACAGGTAAATTCAATACATTAAAATAAACCCAAAATAACCATATACCAAGAAGAGAATCAGTTTTGGATAATGTTGAACTAACATTAAGGCCTTACAGTATTTATTGGAAAATATTACTAACATTTGTGTTTTTAATATTTAAATGTTTTCTAGGGATGAGCAATAGGATAATTTATACAGTCAGATGATAAATATTTCTACAGAGACTTTGCCTTATCATTTACACTGGTGTAGCTGTCTCTTTAATATCTCTCTGTGAACTACAAATCACTGAGCAGGAAGACTTTATAGCAATATTGAATCTTTATATGATCTTTTGCATCAATATGATGAAGTAGTTGAATTTATTAGATATTTGGTTTGCTGGATCAGTCAAAATCAGATATATTTCTTTGTTTGTTTTATCCATTAACAATTTCTGAATTGGCCTCATTCCAAAAAATGTATTGCAATATTGTCATATAAAATTGCACACCTGTGACAAAGTATATTATCCCTATTGCCCACCCCCCACGGGCTCTCTATAAAGTGTGAGATTGTTTTTAGTCGAACACAGTCTGAAATAGCAGACTGTTTTAGTTTAAGTTTAAAACAACATAATTTCCTACTCACCCTTCACAATGGAGATAGTTTTGGTTTTATAAAGCCAGATTTTTATGAATCCCTATCTGAGATTTTGGCCATGAATGCAATGGATGTCAGCGGAACAGCTTGTGTTTCTCACAGCATTAAATTTTTATTTTTCAGTCTGAGAACAGTATAAACTAAATTAATTAAGGTCTTAAAGTCTGCAACATGGTCGCCTTTAAAAAAACAGGTCCTGGGGATCAGCTTATAATACTTTATATTGTACACTAGTTGGGTGAATTAGCAATATAACTTGAAAATAACCAAATTAAAAAAACAGAATTGACTCAGACCATGGAGGCTCTTGGGGCCCCTGGGGGTCTGAGGTACTGAGGCAGCCTTCTTTGTCCACTTAGTTTCCCAGCTTTGGAGACAGATATCACAAAACCAAAACTATCTACATTGCCACATGCCTCTAGAGCAGTGGTTCCCAAACATTTATGTCTCAAACTGTTTGTAAGCTGTAATCACAGACCGGGATTGCACTGCCCAACTCCTCAGATCTTTTTATAGAAATCATTTTCAGCCACATCAAAAGGTGAACTGAAAATTCAGATGCAAATGTACAATATTTGTTCCACTGTCTTATCCAGTTTTTCATCTTGAGACCTCAGGTATCTCTTGACCCACTGAAGGGGTCCCGATCCCCAAGTTGGGAACCACTCATCAAGAATTAAACAAGTTAATATAAATATTTTTGGTACTATATTTGAAGTTTTGGTTTTATCCCTGATACGACTGGTCAGATTTGTCACCTCTTTCTCTGCCTCATGGTCACACTCCACCATAAAAAAAAGTACTGTGAGGAGTCGCGTGGGGACTATTTTCTTTTAGAACTTCATATATTCATTCTTCAGTCTGCTCAGCCTCGTGCCGTGGCTGCGGATGATCAGAGACAGGAGCTCGTGCTTGTCCTTCAGTCCCAGAGAAATGTCCAACGTCTCCTTCAGGACGTCCCGCGTGTGCACTATCATGTTCAGAAAGTCGTCGCTGAGCCGGTGCTCCTCCTTCAGCTCACTCTCCTGGCTCTGTTTGAATTTCACCTCCAGCTCCAGCAGAGATTTCTCCGAGTTTGTAAACGCCTCGCTTATCTGAGCCGTTTCCCTCCGCAAATACTTCCCGTAGCTGTCCTCTCCGTCCAGGTCGTACGAGATGCTTTTCCCGATGCCTTCCAGCACCCTGGCCGAGTCCTCAATCTGCCTCTTGATGATGGTGAAATCATCCCGTATGACGGCGTCTTGGTCCTCGTCGAGACCGCACTTTCGCTCGTCGGTCATCTTGAAGAGCATCTGACATTTCTCCGGGTCGTCGTTTTCCTCGTAGTCGCCGTCCGGCACGAAATAATGATGAAAAGTGCCGTTGGACATCTCCGGATGTAACGGTCCGCTGAAAAAGGCTCCACACATCGGTAGTGATAACATCCCGGCACACAGGAGCAAGTGAAGAAAAGCCATGATGCCCCCACTTGTCCCAAAAACACGCAAACAAACAGGAAATATTACAGTTTTAAACGTTTCCTCAGCTAAAGTGTCACACCGATGGACTATTTAATCCCCACGCGCTGCAGAAACACAAACATTTCAGTCAGGTTTAAACGTCCAAACTGCGCAGTTATTCGGGGCTTTGTTGTGGCGTTCACGTCCTCCCCAATATCCTCCAAACGGATTAAAAGTGGCGTGAAACTGGTTTTAACAGCCCCACTGCGCCTCTTTTAATCGAGCCCGCCAGCGTCCATCACCGGCGGTGGACAGGAAAGCAGTGTACGAAAGTTTGTTTCAGCGTGGAAACAGTTGTACACCCGACTTCACTTGGTGCCGCGAACGCAACATCTGGATGTCTCAAGTGCCGCGCTTCGGGTTTTGGCTAATAATACCTCAGTGCTACTCTCAAATTACAGCCCCTCCGTCACTTAAAAGGCTGCATTCAGTCTGGAGGAGGCTGCCAGCGGGGGCAAGCTGTTAGAGACTCACTCAGATCAGGAAAGACCAAGTTTGTGTTAATTCACATAACCGTGACAAGCTGGCGTAGCCGGTTAAAAAAAGTTATTGGGCTACTGAGAAATAGGCACAAGTGACCACAGATATAAAACTTGAAACCACAGTTGGAATGTAAACATTTACTCAAGTACTGTACTTAAGTACAATTTTGAGGCACTACTTTAGTCGGATATTTCCATTTTATGCTACTTAATACTTTTATTTCACTAGACACCAAAGGGAAATAATTTACTCATTACACTACTGTCATTTGACAACCATAGCCAACTTTGTAGTGGCTTTGGAAATTCAGATGATTAAGACAATATAATTTATTAAGCATGATCAGTTATTATTGTTACACATAAAATACCCGTCAATCAGTGGGAATAAGCTCTTGTCTTATCCAGCTGCATTAAACATTAAAGTGATACATATAATACATAACTTTTTGTAATCCAACAATATAATGTAAATGAATGTAAATGTAAATAAACAATATTCAGAAAAGGACAATTCAGCATTATGTACTTTTAGTGCTGTAAGGGCATTTTGATACTAACACATTTGTAGTTTTACTTAAGTATCATTTTAAATGCACAAGCTTTACTCATGCAACTATAAAACACGTGAATCTTAATAGGCTACCTGGTGAAATGTGGCAGGAATGTGGATTCAACTAATGTTTTAGACTTTTGTTGCATTGTACTGGATAAGCTCATGAAAGGATTTGAATGAACAGCTTGGCGCAGGATGTGGACAAAATATTAGAAATCTCAAAACACAAAATGACAGAACATGTAATCAAATGTTTTCACAGTATGGTATTATCATTTTAACTTAAGTATCTGAACACTTCTTCCACCACTATCATAATATTACCCAGTACAAAATGCTAAGCCTAGTAAACCTAGTAAAACTAAGCTTTTGCACATTTTACCCTGCTTTTATCCCTGATGATGTTCGATATAAAAGACTTAAATTGATTTTTTAAATGCAATTGATTTTTTTTAAAAACAATACATCAAAGTGTAAAAGTTATTACCCTTTTCCAGAAATAAAACCATGGCCTGTTGGAAGGCAAAAAAACATGTTGAGTTTCCTTTAACACAGTGACCACCTGTTTAGTAGTTGCCTGCTGGTATCAAATGACAAGTCCCATTTAGTTCATTTACACTACGCTGCTTGTAACTGTACATAGGAAATAAAGGACATATTCCAGTACTGAGACAGCATACCAGCTGAGTGGAAGGCACGTGTTGATCTAAGAAATGCCATTCAGATGCAATAATAGCACTTCCTGAGGTATAGCTTAAGCCACTAAAGGAGAATGCCCCAAGGGAAGAGTAATTGTGATTTTATTTCTCAAGAACTAACATGTTAAGAGTGATCTGATTTGCTGAACCCACAATTCCTCTCAGTGTGTGCACATCTTTCCAGTGGAAACAGCAGGCGTTACCCCATCACCAACCTCTGAGGAGTCCAGGAGTCCTGCTCTCATTTTTCCACTGCATGAGTGATTATTCGGGGTTGCGACCTGCATGAATTAAACTTGAGATGAACAAGTTTTAAGCGGTAAACTTCACATTTTAAAAGTAGGTTTACAGCTTTTATAAAATAAAATACATAAACCACAGACCTGCAATGGGCATCAGTTTGATTTATGATGTGGAGAAGTGCCTCACTACCCATCATATCTGGACATCAGCTCAATAATAACACTGACATATTTAGAGAAGATAATTTGGTGTCACCTTGTCACAGTAACTGTTACTTCTAAGTTTAGTTTTATCTTTAACTCTAGCAGTAATAAGATGCACTGATGTGTGCACATCCAGCTTTATTATAAACCGGCGGTGCTACCTCAGTATAATATACTGTCAGAGACCAGAGTAGCAGCCTGAAGGAGCATAACAGTGGCTGCCCCGTGACACTAGTCTGCAGGAGGAATTTCACTGTGGTGTCAGACAAAAAAAATAAATAAATAGAAAATGGAAAATGAAGTCATGTTATGGGTTTAGGGTGTGTCACTCTGTTTTGATTCAAAGTGTTTTGTGGCACACTTTCATTTACATTAAATCATTTTTGATGAGGAGAAGAACTCCACCTACTCACATAGGACAGTCTCATAAAAAAAGCGGGGAGATGTTGGTGACCTCCCTCTTATTGCTGGAATGCAAAACACAATCCAGACATTTTCTCTCTCTTTAAAGAAGACTTCTGTGCCGTGTGAGATACTGAGGCATCTGTTTTTTATGCTTTCTGACTTAAAACGGAATGAAATGTGAATTTAATGCACACAATACCAACATTTAACCTAATGTATCCTGAATTCACCAACCGGGAGTTGATTCCAGGTTGGTAAAGCTCTGCTTCCCACACAGCACTTGACTCAAAGAGATTCAGGTTTAAGAAGTGCTTCCTGTTATTGCGGAAAGGGATTTATTTATTTTTTTTACATATTTGGGACCAGCTGAGATAGACTTTTTGAACTGAACTGCATTGTTTCATTGAAGACCATTGTTACTGGATTCAATATATATAAGACAGCTATAATTAATATATACTTATTGTCACAGTTCCTGTAAGTGTTGTGTGCCTCAAAGCAGAACTCAGAGGAGGACTAGGTGAAATAAAAGCGGGGTGTATTTGGTCTATTTTCAGGACAGAAGCTGACAGTCAGCAAAGGCAAGTAAAACCAAAAGGGAGCAGACAGGCGGATAAAAGAGGAAGAGATCAAAACTTCGAAACAAGCAAGCAGAACAGGAGAAGATAGTTGGAGCTCAATAGCATCAAGCTACACTCAATAGACTGTCAGAGGGCGAGGATTTGTGGGCAGGTGTATATGTGCTACATTTACATGCTCCTCATTTGGTGCCATTTTGTAAATTAGGAAGTTATTCTTCTGACTTCAGTGTATTCAGGAGCTTTCAACCCAGACACATTTTAGACAGGCATCTAAGAACTGAGGGTTGGCTGTTGCCTCACATTGCCAAGAAACACCACAAAGACTATAGCCAACACCCAAACACAATCCAACCAGTATGCTAATCTGCAGAAGAAGGGAAAAGATGGAGGTGCAAAGTAAGATGAAAGTAGTAGTGGCCAAAATTTGGCCCCACAGACACTCACTGATGGCACAATATTATTGATCACTGACTGTTAGCCTGGCATCTCACAGTCTTTATGTCAAACATGCAAATAACATGCGCAATACAAAGATAGCATTCCAGTTAGAGTCATGAGGCTATCCAGGTATGCAGTTTTATTTATGTATTTAATTGTTATTTAGTTTTAGCCACTACTAGTTATAACCCAATGCCATATTACGAATTATATGTTAGCAAAAATTGATTTCCAATACATTAATTAATAAAAAAATCTACCATCAACCAAACATTTACTTTAACCACCACGTTTCTACCCATATAGGGTTAAAGTTGGCAAATTGTGTACTAAATATTTGGCACCTTTTCAAGTTGTGGTTCCAACTTGGGGGGTTTCTCATGTGAATTTTCCCAGCTGGCAGGTTATTTTTCCTGTTATTACAACACTGCACGAATGTGAAAACATGCTAAGCCCCTGATTACTGGGTCTGAGGGACAGGTGTGCTGGCAGATAATGATCAGGTTACTGGGGAGTGGTGGGAACTGACTTAGGACAACTGGTCAGACTGGGAATAAGTCTGCAGTTAGATGATTGAACTGTGACATATGTAAGGATTGAAGACAACAAAATCCATATATGTGCACTGTAATTCAGGAACTCAATTGCTGGGGTGTCTTTTTTGAAAATAAAATGCACAGCAGCACCAAAGACTTCTACCCCCAGAGTTGAATCAACACCTTTTTAACACAGTATCAACTAAACATCACAAAGTTAATGTTAATCACAGTGTTAGGCTGAATTTCATTTTACCTGCTCAGGCCGGAGTACTGTTGAGGTCAGCTGAGAGGGACACGTCTCAGGAAACCTACTGCTGTTGCTTGGGTACGTGACTCTGGTTACAAGACAATCTGTTCCAATGGGACGCACAGGCTTTAGCAGACTGACTCAGATGATTCTTGTACAGTAAATACATACTGTCATAGCATTGTGTGCACATAAAAATATAAATTTGAACCCACATTTACTATCCATCTATATCTGTAGCTATACTATACTATACTATTAATTCTAGATGGGTAGTATATATTCTTCTTGCATATTATACAGGTCATGTTTCAAATGATTTAGCATGAAATGTAAACTTAAAGTATTTAAATTATGGGAATTTGAAATAGATACAACAAATGTGTCATGTGTTTAAAATGGAGTATTAACCAAGTTATGTGGGAACTCAGAGTAGTTTATACATTGTGAAATTTCTGCCACGCTCACCAAGTCTCACTCAATTAGACATAACGATGGAAATGTTTTTGGCTGCACTTCTTACAACATTGCTTACTTAGAGCCCTTATGTCACAGTTGGCCTCAAATTACATCCAGACACCATACTTTGTAATACTCTCCCAAAACCCTCTGGCAGTCTGCCATGCAGTCCCAAGCCAAAGAAATGATGACCCAGCATGCCCAGTGACTGCAGGATCGTGGCAGTGACATCATGCATCATGGGGACTTTTGAGAGCCTGTTTGTGCAGCAACTCAGACTTCGTAAAATGTAACACAAAGAGAAACTCCAATATTCACTCTTATCCTTTTCCATTATCAGTCGTTTCTCCTAGTCAGCGGATCTATTGTATTTTCCGACAGACTGGGGGCCAGAGAGGATTTAGATAATACAGCAGGAAGACAGCCAACGCTGAAGATGCATAGCCTTGTCTGAGGAGCCTCAAACTATGTATCTGTAAAGCCAAGCGTTCCTTTGTATCTGTAAAGTCGACTCTCCAATCATTTTTTTGTGTCTCTCTGGCTCTGGTGAGACAGAGCTAATTCATAAGTGCGAGCTTCTCTCCTCTTACAGCTGTGATAAATGTTGGCCTGTTGGTTTAGTGTTAGTCTTTTATGTGAGTGTAGCTAACAGAATGCCTGGACCCTTTCCAGCCATTACAACAGGCTTGTGTAACTGTAGTATGCAGAACAAATCATATACCTTATTCCCATTGAACAGATGTGTTGGATCATGGTTAGTGATTTCTACAGAACTTTTAGCACATTCCAGCTATGCAGATGTGGGCTAATGTCTTAGGCAGACTGTAGTTTTAGCAGTGTCCACAACATGATATGCTGCGAAGCACATACAGTCTTTAGCTGTCACACTGCTCAGTTAATTAGAAAAGCAGATCATGTGTATATCAGCCATTGTGTTTTAACCATGGTAGCTTGCTGGCTCTTTTGATGGCATGTCCAGTAGTCAGCCCAGACTTAAAGACCTCACTTTGCACAGGCATGCATAGTCATCGAAATGTGAAACCTACTGACTTTGGCGATTCTCTGACTTTTCCTATCAATGCATCAACTGAAGGCAAATGGCATATGGCATTTGCATCAGCCTCAGATGCAGCCTATGAAATTAAGCAATTACAAATGGTTATGCTAAACATGGTGCAGGTGGCGAAAATTATACCTGCTAAACATCCCAATGTTAGCTTTGTCGCTCACAGAGCATCTAGCACGACTGTAAACTCTCATTATTGTTACAGTACTGTTGAACTGATCTATGAATGCTTACTTCCTCTAAGATGCAAAGATTCCCTTAAAAATGCGAGCAGCACCTGTTTTTTTGTCATGTATTACATTTACACTCATTTTTGATGAAATCAGCTCTGATCTGGACTGATAATATACATAAATATACAATAAATCTACTCATGGCAATATTGATATATCATAGTTTTATATGTGTGTTTTGTATTTCAGGTTCCTTAATGTTTTCTTTAATTGTCATATTTGTATGCTGAATAATTTGAACACGTTTCATACAATCTTCTTCAGTGTGACTTTGAAGAATCAAAAGTCACACTTAAGTGTAATATCCTCTCCATATTGTGCTGTTAGCTCACACAGCGTCCATGCTTTTTCATAGTAATTCCTGTTTTTAATTGATGCAATATCTCATACCAAGCTAACTGCTGTTTGTATTATATTTACGTCCTCCAAATTTATTCCATTTATAATTATTATTTTCCTCCTTCCTGTGCCTTGTGCCTCCTTTAACTGCTCTAGCAATGGAGGCACATGGTTCGCCACCCACTTTAATGAAGTTATTTCATTTCAGCCTGAGATAATGGCCCCAAGACCAAATCCATTTGTCTGTACACTCAATGTCCGTGCCATTACAAAAGACATTTCAGAATGGCTGGTAATTCAGTTTTAAAATTGCGTAATATATGTAATGTGTTCTCCTGGCTGTGGTTCTATAAGCCTCATGTGAACTTCTGTCCCAATGTGCTAATGCGGATCCACTTTTGATCTCTGTTCCAGTGATGTTTGAAAGCCGTTTCCACTCTGGGGATGTTTACTGCAAGATTAACTTTAGTTGTCTGAGTCTTTTGGCAAGTCAGTTTTTCAAAACCATTAATTACTGTCCCTGAGAGATGTGCAGGATTAAAATAAGATGTTTGTCGGTATGTCATTTTGTTGTGGTGTTCATTAATTTCAACACAACATCATTAATTAATATGGTTTGTGAGTGGTAATTGGATGTCCTTGACAGCTGCAAAGAAAGTCTGCCTCGCTTGATGTGACGTGTGTTTTTTTTTCCTGTATTCAATTTAATTATATATTTCTACCCTAAATGTTGATATACAGTGAATGTTTTTTAAAAGTTATTGAATCCTGATGTGCTAAATTGTCAAATTAACCTCTGAACCTTATCTTTTTGACAAGCTGATATCTGAGGATAACGTTATCGTGGACAACGGCCACCAGCCACAGACAAAAACACTGGAGAAAAATAAGTAATGCTCATAATATGATGACACAAATGCATCTGAACATTTTATTTCAAATCTGTTTAAGGCCCCGCTGATCCTGAGGTTTGTATCAACTGGACTGTTTAACCATTCGTCCAAAACTTCCCTCAAGGTGTAACCTCTGAAGCGTTTTATGAATCAAAAGATGAAAAGAGTGTTTTATATTGCTATCCAAAGACATCTTTCTAGATGTCAGATATTTGGAGTTTTATTTGAAATCTTAAAAAACATGGCAGCCTGTGAGTGCTATTGAGAGCCTTTGCCTAAAAGTTTCCAAGATCTTGTCTGTTTCAAATCATGGTCTTCTTCCCTTCGGCCACTGGCAGGCTCCAGCTGTTACTTTTCATGCTAGCTCATATCCTTTGACTCACTGTGTAAAATAGAGACAGTTCTGACTAATAGACAGCGAAGCACGGACTTGTACTGGCACAGTGTCCGTGCACATGTGTGGCTTGATTGATCTTTGAGAAACAGGGAACACTTCACTGCAGTGAACCTCATGTGAACTTGCCCTTCCGCCAGAAAAGAACTGGATTTAGGACAGTGGGGGTTTCATCATTATTTCTGTAGAGACCTATAAGAAATTAAACACACTGAGATTTAGAATTAGAGTTTCTGTTTGGGATACTGTCTTTCCAACGGCTGTATAACATTTACTGGCAAATCCTCAGATGCCAAATATGATTCACTCCACATTAAACTGCAATGAAACACAGCCACTAGACTTCATTTATGCGCTCTTCAGGAGCAATGACTTCAGTCTCAACACACAATTGGCAATTTTGTTCTTCATGATATCAGTCTTTAACCAGCCACATTCAGTAGCTATCCTAGCAAAAGTTCAACATTTAGGGAAGTAGGCTTGTTTGGTTTCTGGCGAAGAGTGAGATGAAACACCACTCTGACATTCGAGCTATTAGATATTAGCTTAGCTTAGCACAAAGATTGGAAACAGGAACACAGGTAATATGGCTTTTATGAAATGGCACTATTTTCATGGGATTATGTGCAGAACTATTTCTTGTCTCTTAGCAGTCGACTGGTAACCAGCAGAGTCCCTATACAGTTATTTGTCACAGTTTCAGTTTTCATAAAACAATACTTGTGTTTCTAACTGTTGTGGCAGGAATTGCTTTGACATGACAAGCAGTGTCTCTACAGCTTGTGATTAATGACATCGCGCTTTAACACTCATAAAACCATTATCTCAAGTTTTTTTTCAGGATGATATGATTTAGTTTTTGCACTTTCTACCATGTTATAGTACCACTTCATCATATAGCAAGTCCAGAAACAAGACCAATTTAAAGCCAATTACTGGGCATGACGCATAATTTATATCATATCTCAAGTTACATTACTTACAATTATTATGAAGTAATTAATTTAATTTGCATTTTCATGACATTCCAATCCACATTCAAGCTGAGCAGGAGTTTTATCTGAGGGTGACACTGGGTTGTTTTTCTTATGAGATATATATAGAGAAAATGTATCACACCATAATTAAATGAGGTGGGAACCGGATGCTTGTTGATAGCCCCATGCATTCTCCATATACTGCACTATGCAATTCACAGGCCTACTGCAATTTACCAAGACAAATCTACTCAATTAGTGGAACTATAGAAGAAATATCAGGCATTTAAGAACAAAAACCTTACGGAGCTCTGTATGAAGAGATTTTGAGGCTTGGCTGCAGTCGAAGCAGTCGTGCGTCACTTGTCTTCCTCTGAGTGATCAGAGACATAATGTGCCTTGTACTCTGGCCAGCAGTGACTTCAACAATTTAACTACACAGTTACTGCTATAAAAGACAACAATGAATGAAGGGACCTTTACTGAGACTTTGCATGAAGGAACTTTTGAAGTTAAATTGGTAGCAGCTTTGAGATAAATCCCTGGTAACCAAATGGATGTCTTAATTTTAATGGAGTTCATTTGTAGCACAATATCCTCACTTTATCCAATGATTCTCTTTATTGTAAAGGGAAGCCACTGAAGAATGTGAGCACTGGAATACTTATATCAAAAGTAACTCAAATAGATACATTTGTTTTAAAGAACAAATGAAAAAGTAAGGTTGTGTGCAGAGTGAATATGTAATCCACAGGGAATAAAATATATAATTAATGATACAGATTTTTACTCAAAGCATAGAAGAGATCTGAGGTGTGACCTCTTTCCATTTCAAAGCTACAGCCTATAACATCAGGAGAACTATAATCATAAAATGATAATGCCTTGCATATACAGTCAGAGGTGGCGTCATTCGGTACATGTCTCATTCAGTAGATAATGACTTCAGGGACTGTGTGGTATTTGAACTCGGGAAGCATAAATAATGCAGTTCTTCATTCACAGCACAGGAAACTTGGAAAAATAAACATACAAAGGAGCCAGTTAACTCTGTACTACTCAGTTTTATGATGCAGTTCTGATGAAAACAGTTACCAGCGAGTCTCAAGAGCCAAATTCGCTGATTGTGGTTTTATTTGCACCAGCAGGGATTGGCAAGATTTTAACTTTGCAGGCAGTTGTTTTTTAGCCAGTGTTGAGATGTGCATGTCTGAATGAATGCATGTTAAAAGCACGTATCACAGAAGGTAAGAGGTCATGGCATTGACTATTTATTTTCTCCTGATCTCCTGTCTCATAGTATATAAGAAAACGCAACGATACGGGCATATTAACAAGGTTAAAAACTTTATTTTCATTGGAGTGAGTCTTTAGATTAATGAATGTCATTCTTCTGCAGAATCATCCAATGTATCCATCAAGAACATCTTGAGGTTCAGGATCTACAAAGCCAGCAGAGATTTAATGCAGATCAGATTGTGGAAATGAATGGCACCACACTGGGTTGAACACAGTCACTGACAATGATTAAAGAAAGGAACATTCTACCATGTGGAATAGAAAATCAGATTTTTTTTAAAGTCATTCATGTAAACTTCTTTTTTCTGACTTTTGTCTCCCAAAATAAAGAATTCTATTCGTCTTCCTGTCTCACTGTTGGAAATATTGGTGGGCGGATTGATCCAAATATCGATAATATCGATACCAACGTTGGTACTGACATTGATCGATACCAGTGTCATGATATCAGTACGTTAGTTTCAGTTTCTCTACTGTTTGCACTGCTACGGTTTCATCACAGCGGCGACCTGGCTGTCTGTGTCTGTGTAGGTGCCACTCCTGTCACAGTGGGGGGAGGCACACTTTGCTCCTCCTCCCCCTCTTGTGTTTTGATGTTGTACTGCGAATTTTTATTTAATTTTTGTATTGTAGTTTCTGAACACTCTACCTGATAAAAAGAATTAGTTTTCATTTGTTCTCGAGTGGTAATTTGGTGCACTTTGTTTAAGAAAACAATCCAGACATGACAAAGTATGGGGAAAATTTGTTTCTGTTCTATTGTTTCTGAACAAAAAAATGTATTATGATAATAAAGTATTTTCTATGTACCTAATTACCATGCCCAAATTCTGTCCTGGGTTTTAACTAGTTAATAATCCAAAAGAAAAATCACAAAAACACTTAGAGGTCATGAAAATTATTAAAAAGTATCGCTATCAGCGATACTGGCCCTGTATTTACATGGTATCGGATCGATACCAAATCTTGCAGTATCGCACACCACTACAGCAAACCCAGTGCACACAGCAATCTGATCGTTACTCTCCCGCATTGCTAAATTTCAAAAGTAGAGTGCAAAGTGGGCTCTTCCAGTCACGTCCAACTGTCATGTCCTTGCTTGGTCAGTCTCTCAGTGCCGTGTGCAACGGCTGAAACACATAATACAATGTGATACAGCAAAATAGGCCCACCATTGTCCTAATACATATAATATTGTGTAAGACGGAAAATGTTCTTTAGAGCTCATGAGATGATGATATGAGATATCCTGACTTGTTAAAACCTTACCAGCAGCCCTAAACCCAAACAAAACCTCAGTGTAATTGAATTGATGAGGAAAAGCAACAAAATTCCCTCATTTGAGGAGTAATAAATTATTAGTATATATTTTCTAACACTTTCACACTTGATTTTCAGTGATTTTTTTTAAAAAAAGAAGAAATTTCCCTGTTGGTTGGGACAATCCACAAACCTTGATGACCACATGTAAAAAAAACCTAATTGCCTCTTGAGGGATCTGATGTGTCCCCACCTGACACGAGACAAAGTCCTACTTTATTCACAGGTTCTTTAAAAACCAAAACGTAATACTACTAATTACAACGAAATTGGTTTTTATTGTTTATTTATTGATTGATGGTTTGATTTGTCTTGGAAATTGTGGTAGAAACCGTAGCACATGGGGAAAACCCACACAGCCACGGAGAGAACATGCAAACTCCACACAGAAAGGGACCCGCCAGCTGGAGGGTTCTTTCTGTGAGGTGACAATGTTTTAGTTGTTAAAGTTGTTGAAGTTGTTTTGTCTGTCATGTGATTGAATAGAATTGTAGTCATTGCTGACATTTTGGCTTGAGGTCCTAAGATTTCATTGTATGTTGATGTTAATGATGGCAACCTGTGTAAGTGACAAGAATGTGGATTTTGACTCCACACGATTTGGTTTTAGTTGCCCAGCCTCTTTCACTTCCGTGATTTCTGGAGAGCCGGTGCACAAGGGGTGGACTCCTGCTGCATCTGCGGCATCTCCTTGGGGACGTCAACCTCCATGGGTGTGATAGGAGGTGCATTAGGCGTAGGTTCCTGCTGCTGGCATGGCTTGTCCTTGGGTGTCTTCTCACGCTTGACTTTTTTGAGAGGCTGACAGTCGTCCATCTCAGCCATGAGCTGAGTGGAAAGCTCCAGATTGAGTGACATCTGATCTTTGAGCTGAGCTTTCAGCTTCTCCATCCGTCTCTGGAAACTCTTCTCCATCTCCAGGGCATTTTTTTGCAGAGTACTAATTTCCTCCGCCATCTTGTGACTGAGCGTGTCCCGCTCAGATATCAAGCCCTGGATCAGGTGACGGCTCTCTGCCACGGTGTCTGCGTGAGACTTGATTTCCCTCTCAAGCTCATGATGAAGGGTTTCAGCCTGCTGTCTGGCAGGGATGACTTCTGTCCCATACCTTTGGCTGATCCCTTGGTGTGAAGCCTGCATTCTCTCCAGTTCTTCATGAAGACGCTTTATCGTCTCCCTTTCTACCTGGAGCTCAGCTGCAACCTTGTCATGGCTGGAAGTATTTGTCAAGTCCAGCTCCTCATGCTCTGTTGAAAGGAGTTTGTTCTGCTTCCTCTCATTCTCAAGCTCATGCTGCTGTTTAACAGAGGTAACATCCCTTTCACATTTCCACATCAGCCACTGTGAAATAGTGACCCTATTCAGTTCTTCTTGGAGACATTTGGTCTTGCTCCTTGCCTCCAGGCGCTCAGTCATGAACTCATCTTGCCTGACTTCATGTGCCACTTACAGCTCCCCATACTCCTTCTGAAGGAGCACCCTCTGCATGTTTTCCCTCTCAAGCTCACACTGAAGGGTTTCAAGCTGCTGCCTGACATTAATGACATCAGTTTCATACCTGAGCTTGAGCTCATGATATGAACGACTGATCTGCTCCATTTCCTGTTGGAGAAGTGCATTCTTTTCTTTTTCCACCTGGAGCGTCTTGCTGTACTTGGTATGGTCGCCCACCTACCCAATTACTCTACGCGTTCATATATATTTCATGCTCTCTAATATATCCTAGGTTTTCAGGGCAATTTTCCCATGAAATGAATGATTCAATGATTTCATCAAACAACAGAGACATCGTAAAGCTTTTAAATACCGTCACCAAAAGGTCTCATGAAAGTTTGGGGCTTGTCATGTTTTCTGACCTGCCCTACCATCAGACAAATGTTGGGTTTAAGATTTAAGTTCCAGTTGAATAGTCGTCTTTTCTTCCTAACTGGGTGAAATGACCCAGAAGTGTCAAAGTGGCAGCCATGATGAGAGTTGATTGAATTATCTAAATGCTAATAAAAAGGTGCTTTAGTGCTTTCTTTCTTATCTCCATTTGAATAGGATATACTGGACTATTCCTTATGATAGGACAGGTGATAATGCTGTTTCACAATCCATTACAGCCCTACCTTAATAAAACCTGCCATAACAAATTAAGTAGTCTAATGTTACTGCACCCTCAGCATCTTTATTTGACTCAGGACGTTTTCAATTGAGGTCCAGGTGTAAAGGAAAAGTAAAGAGAATTCCCTGACTATTTAACTTTGCATTTGACTTGGTATAAGAATTACACAGTTTGAGTAAAACAGTTCCAACAGGTCAACAGTGTCAGTATCAGAGCAACCCAATGCTTTAAAATGTTACATATTTATTTGCTTCTTTTGCTAAGTGCCCTAAAAAGTGAGAAAAGCCATGTTATGCTGTTATGCTCTAACTGTTTGTTAAATGACTAGACATATCTGCAAGGTATGACTGCCACAATGCAACATCTTGGAATGCTGTTTTATACTTTATACTTTTATACTGTTTTAATTTTTTATACTGAGATATAGCACATAATATAGCAGTCCATGTTTTCTCACAATTCTTTCAATGTGCTGGAGCCACAGTGAGCTTCATATGTTATCCAGTGAGTGGGAAGACAATTCATGGAGGACTGCCTCTTATTTTATGATTGGAGAAGCGTTCAAGATAATAATTCAGCTCTTAAATCACTGCTGTCAGGATACCTTGTGGTGTCATAGTGTCAAAGTGTAATGCCCTCTGCCCTACAAGGTTAGGAAGTTAATGTAAAATCAAATCTTTAAATAAACTGAGTTCTTTTAGGGTCTGCCAAGGTTGCATTACCGACTAGACAAAACATGGAACTGCCCCAGGGCTTCAGCCCCTCAGGAACTGTGAGGTCACTTGTTTTACAGTGTGTCAGTTGGTTTGTGGTGATATCATAAGTTGCACATTTGTTTAGGAACACACACCTTCAAGGTATAATATTGCCTGAAATCATAAGGACCTTAAGGTGGTTTCACCATAATAACCCTATGCTGAGTCTTTTAATCCTTTGATGATTTTGTGCTTAAAATGTAATTTGTATTGAATCAATTTACAACCATTTAACTGTGACAGAAAGTAGAGCTCCCTGCAAAATATAAATGAGCTGCTTTGTATTTTGCTGTGAGCAGTGCATGTGGGCATTCGAAAGCAACAGGGTACATCTACAATGGAAAGATTCGATTTTTCTCCAATTGTTCAAGGCCAGGAGAAAAAGAAACTGAGAGAGAGAGAGAAGAAAAGAAAGAGAAACTATGAAAACTACAAAGCTTAACAAAGATGTTGAAATACCAAGTTTCCCACCACAGCTGCACTGTCCTGCACTGAGTGGGAGTCGGCAGTAGCAAAGACCGCATTGCTTGTTTCAAATTGGGAGTAAAATGGGTAAAAATGTGAAATAAACCACACAGCAGTGTTGTGTCATCTTTTAAACAATAGACAAATGGTTTCAAGAGGTTTGCAATAGGCAGTGCTGAAGTTCACTTACGGTGTAAAGAGTAGGATGATGAATATCAGAGAAAGCTGGTATTCATAATGGATTCAACTCAGCTGACAGAATTTGATTCCCACACTCAATTCTATAAAACATTAGCTGAGTTTGAGTGTTTTTGAACAACACTCAACCATCTTTGCAAACAATTAGCTTAATCCAAAGCGTTGGACAGATGGGCATTTCTCTCAACGTATTAGGTGAAGGCAAGAGATGAGTCAGGCACAGTCACGGTTTCAAAGAGAAGAATGGAATAAGAATGGGTTCAACTGAACGCTGATTCATTTAACCACAGTGAATCAGTCAGTCAGGCAGTGTGTTGGGAGAATTGATAGGGACCATAGAATCACTTGGACACAAACAGAAATGACTCATGGACCATATTGCATTGGGGGCTGTGTGTAAATCACAGGCTGTGATAGAGACAGGCGTGAAAATCTCCAAACCTACAGTATCAGTATGTCCAGAGTGGTAGACCAAATTTAAGCCAAACTGCTTTTTATCTAGGCTTGGAAAAAACACATGCGGACATCGATTTTTGGCAAATTTGGTTCAAACCCCACACAGATAATTGAAAACCAAGTCACATGAAAGCAGAGGTGTGTCTCAGTTTTTGATCAGAGTTTAAAATGTTGTTTACACCATTTGTGACACATGTTGATTCGAAATCCTGAGTGCAATTAGATTGCAGCATGAAACATGGCTAGATATCAACATCCTCCATCCTCACTGATTCTGCCTGATGTGACCGAGGAGTTAAACACAGAGCCTAAATGCTCTGGCCTTGAGTGCAGGAGGATACATCTGTATTCCTCATCTAGCCTGCAGCTTTCTGTTTTGGTTGTATTTATCTGCATACTGTGCACACTCATGCTGTCACCACAGCAACCACTGCAGATAGGCTAATAATGCCTGAACACAGAAAAATGGACACAGTCACTTATAAACTTCAGCAAGCTCTAAAGGTTACCTTTGATCTTAGGAAAATCAAATTTACTTATTTCATGTAACATTCATATAAGTGCTAAGAGAGAGATTGGGCATGCTATCTTAGACTTTAAATGTAACTAGCATTCGTATTCAAGAACTTGTTTATTACTATTTCTTTGAACAGCTGGTGTTCAAACTGACCAGCTGTTCAAAGCCAATGAAAGAACACTCCCATGTTCCATGTCCCAGAATATACACTAATTTGATTTCTTGCATATTGTTAAATGAGAAGCTTGACACCACCTACTGTGTGTGCATTAAACATGGAGCTGGGGGTGGGAGGTGATTAGCCTAGCTTAGCATAAAACCCTAACCATAACCCTAGCCTGGCTCTCGCCAAATGTGTCCTCCCCTGTCTCACAGATTAACTTGTTGTACATTGTTTAATCTAAGTAGAAAAGGAAAGATTGTTGACAAGAAATTGGTCCAGCAACTCCTTTCCTTTAAATGTTCATATTTGACTTTTTTCCCCCCGTATTGTTCTACAAATTACATTGTTTTGACTGTTAAACTGTGGGCCCTACAGCAACAGTTCATCCCCCACACAAATGCCATCACAAACACAGATCACAAGGGTAGCTCTCTATCAGCCTCCTCCAAAACAGTGTAAACAGTTGTGTTAAAATGCAAAAGAAACCACAGTTTTAACTTTCCTCCAAACAGTCAGAGTGTCCTGAAGCCAGAAAATTTGATGATGGCTCCAGCAGTTCAACATTTGCCTCACCAAGTTGGTTTTATCAGGCTTCTACACTGCGGAACAGCGTAGGCCGTGTCTTTGTGTCTTCAAAACTCTGAACACTGGGACTTTTGTTACATAGACAATTCATTTCCTGCACAAAAGCCCAATAACACTGCTCCAGATCAATAAGACTGTTCCCCGGAGCACACTCCGCCAAATTCCCCATCATTACCAAAGGCACCATCAGGGAGAGCTGTTCACCTGGTGAGTGGAGTCTGTGAGGAGATGAGCTGAATAAAATTCAGTTAGTACTTCTCAAACTCCTGAACTGTAGATGTTTCTTTACCTCAGAAAGTTTATTTTCCATGTTCAGTTGATGCCTGACCTGCTCTACTTTTTACAGGGATTGTGTCCTTCTCATTTCAGAAGGTGATCCCCATAAAGCAGTGTAACTGTTCAGCTTTTATGGGCTATGTACAGCCATGCTTTGGGGTCAGCGGGCCAACAGGTGCTGACCTGACAGCCTGGCCTTTGGAGTTGGCTGCAGTCATTATTCTGAGCACAGTTTTACTGCAAAGACACCAGTACAATGGTATTTGACCTTGGAAACGATAGTCATAAGCGGTCTTACCATAAAGGCCATTTATTAGCTGTTCTGATCAACTACTAAATGGACATTCTGGCCTGTTCATTTTGTCAACTACAGTTCAAAACTCAACTTTGGGTTACAGGTTTTGAGCTAAATTGAGAACCTGTTCATAAAAGATAAAAAAAATCTGAACATCTCCATCTTCCATGGCAACTGTGCTGGTGAAGATAATGAAGTATGATTAAAAGCTCCAGACTCTTGGTGTCTATGGTGAGAAGCTTCAGCTCTTGGGCAACGGTAAATCTAATGACTAATTTTAGAACTACTCCATCCCCGATGTGTGAAGGAAAGATTCCGAAGATCTTTCCTTCCTGCTGCTATCAAACTCTACAACAACCACTCCTGATATGTGCAATCTCATTACATTCCATTGTGCAACATCTTTATTTATTTATTTTTTATTACACTATATCGTACTATTGCTTTACTTACTGCTCTTACCTTGCTGTACTGCTCTTACCTGCTTTACTGCTCTTACCTTGCTGTTGAGTTGCAATGTGCGACATGATGCCACACTGAACATCATTTATTCCCCACTGTGATGCTTGTATTAAACTTCAGCTAATCATCGTGATAATGTCTACATGCTTAAATGCATTGTGTTGCTGCTTCATGATTGGCTGAGTAGATATTTGAGTTAATGAGCAGTTGAGCAGCTGTACCTAATAAAGTGAGTGTAGCTTTAAGGTTAGGGATTTCTTGGCTTATTGTTTTAACAAATTCGAAATTGTTGATCTTTGTGTATCCAATAATGAATATTTTGTAGACTGTCTAAATAATAACCTCGCTGCTGACATGACTGAGAAAATATAAAGTCTTAAACTTTTATTTTCTTGAATATGCCCCTGCTGAAACATAATGAATAACATTTTCAAGTCAGGTACACATCTGCAAATCTGGCCTACCACTGAACTCAGTTACATCATAAAGAACCACAAGAATAATAATCGTTAGTCCTCCCCTTTATATTTGCAGGACAGGATCAACTGTTGGCAACAAAAGAAAACACAGGACTGTGGATACAGTCAAAGGAATCATTGTTGAGCCAGTAGTAGTCGAAGTAAGGCAAGAGTCACATTTGTGCTTAAAGTCCTGAGTGCCCTTTAATGAAGCTTGTGCTTTTATTGCTGCGGTGCGGGGGTCTGCAGCATGTAATTACACAAGAACACTTATTAGCCCCAGGTAAAGGTCACAGAAGGTAGGGGTCTGTGCAAAGAGCTTAAACTTAACTGTTTCACTTCTGACTAGGTAATTTGCGGCTTGAAGAGCTAATTGAGGTGACCTTCAAAATTACAGTCATAAAAGTCACTTAGATGTGATTTGAAAGAAAAAAAAGGAAATGATTTGAAGGAAGTGCCCACATTGTTTCCCCCCTTTGTTAATTTTTTCCTCTAACAGGATAACAACATGGAAAAGGATTGATCGTTGCTTTGGGCTGACTGAATGTTCAGGTGTGAGCGGAATAATTGAAGAGCTACTAACACACACTGAAGCTCCTAATACACTTTGATTAGAGCTGTTTATATATACTCTGTATATAAAGCTGGTTTTTAAAACATCCATTCAAACACAGCACAATGGAGTTGTTGAGTGCCTCTTGAAACCCTGCCACGCGGTCACTTATTTTAGCTCAGTGTGCATGCATGCTTTCCACATGCTGTAAGCAATTTGTGTGGTAGTTGGCAAGACGGCTGAACCAGTGCGGTAATCTTTGGATCGTGCTGCAACATGAATGGTGGCTGAGGCTCTGTGAGTACCCTGACTGTCTGCCTGGGTGCCAGGCCGCGGGAATGAGCCCATCCCTGCTGCTGTCGGCCAGAGAACGACACCGTTAATGCCCACATTGTATTTGACCGAGACAGAAATTTCTGCTGTGTGAAAGGCTCCTCTTTCCCAAATATTATTCTTGTTTAATTTTTCTACAGAGCTTTTTCCCCAACTAATTTGCAGGTCAGCGAGGATGTATTCCACATGGCCTTAAATGGACTCTGTGCAGCATTGATTTTAATGTGCCATTAGCATTTTAAGAGCCCTGTCACACCTGGTGCAAAATCATTGCTGATGTCGGACCAACGCAGTTGTCATATGTCACTGTGTTTAAATAGCAGATGTAATTGTGCCCATCTATGCGCCTGTGGGCATTTGGTCTTAAAATGAGGTGTGGTCAAAGGCTAGGCAAAGGCAAACACTGTCTTGAGGCAGCAAAAAAGCAACTACACCATTGATGGACAAACACAATCACAATGTGTACTCACACAGGCCAAGGATCACATACCTGTCCCTCAGCACCGTTTAAATAGCAATGCACCTGGTGCAGGTGAGCTTGGCTTTTTGTGTATTGGAGATGACACTTTGGTTTTATTCACGTTATGCTCAATATACACCGATGATACAACCTCTTTGCCTTATTTTGTGCCCAAAATAGGCACCAAGAAATTCCACCAAAGCGGAGTTGGATATGCTCTATGCAGCTATTTAATTTTAGCAAAAAGGCTGTACAAAGAGCTTGGTTATTAAGTCATGCGTAGGTCAAACCGAGAGGCAATCCAACACAGGCAACCAAGTCCAAGAGAGCAGGCAGAATCAAAGTCCAGTGGAAACCTTAAGTATTAATCCAAAATACACAGGGAGACAAAGGGAAAGCCAGAAAGCTAAACACAAGGTGCATGGACGATCTGGCAACTGACAGAGACAAAGACACAGACTCAATACACTAAGGAGCGGAGGTTAATGAGACACAGGTGAAACTACTTAACAGACACAAGCAGGAAGTAAAGTCCACTGAAACAAGGCAGAGACTTACAAAACTTACAAAATAAAACAGGAAATAACTGAACAAAGCTCATAACCACCATGACCCTATTTCTCCTTTGGCTTTGCTTTGCAATATATGTGAGACCAGCTTCCCTTGGTTACTGTTCCCAATACTGCCAAGCTGGTATGACATGGCATGCCACGCACAGTTTCTGTTTTGTAGAAAGTAGCCAGTGATTTTAGCTGCAAAGTTACACATGTGGGCTAAAAATATTCTGGTTTTCACACGCCAATAAAATACATTATGTGCTAATTTCAAGGCTTTGTCCTAACCTGTAACCCTCCAGACTAATGTAGGTTTATTCTGTGTTTTCAGCCTTGGATGTAATGGTTAGTTACTATTGTAGGTATGACTATGCCAGCTGTAGTTATAAATATGTACCTGTTTTTGTAAATTGTGATTGTGAAATCAGATTTTCTGTTACCACTTTGTATTAACCAAGGTAGTCCTCGTTCTGTTTGTATGAGCCTATGAAATGATTTTTTTTTCTTGTCATTGGCCTTTATTCCAAACTTTTACTGTTAAGTATCGACCTCGATACATCCCTGTGCACACCACTCAAACATGTTCATGCGTCACAGACCTGCTCTCAACTGCCCTTGTCATGGCTGTTGGACAGTCCATTTGGATCAAATGGTCAAAGCACTGACTACTTTTCCATCGTATAGTTACATAAGATCTGTGTGAGAAAGCTGCCTTTAAGCAACTGTGACCAAACTGTAGTATCGTTTTCTACATCTCTCATGATTTGGCTCCATCTGGACATTTGGCCATTAAATGTTAAACAATGTCTTTAAAATATGTGCTGCAGCTCTCAAGAGTTTTCTCAGTGAGAACCTCAAAATGTGCCCACTACGCCCACACCTTATTAAACTCGTTTTTATTGAAGGGTCATTCGCTAATTCTATTTTAAACTCCATATGTTACTTTAATGGAGTTTGCATGTTAAAGCTTTACATGTTATGGTTTGCTTTACTGATATTGTGGTTTTCTGGTTCTTGTCCGTATTTCTGTTTTATTCAAGGATGTAATACCCTGGTTTTAAAAAGAAAATACCTTTTCCAACCTCAGTTGTAAACACTCCTTGATGGTCCTTTTAGTGACACACTCCGCAGCTCAATGATGTGGACAGCCATTTCCAAGGTAACCATCAAAAGGAGCATATGAGGTAAAGACTGTGGTTTTGGTGTCAGGAAACAAAGCTTTTCCAATTCTGTTCTCCCACAATGAACTTGAAGAGGTGCTGAATGCGTAACTCTTTCCATTTGTCACCAAAACACTGAATGATTCCAGATTTGAAAATGAAATTGAGCCTTTGAGACGCTTGAGACGTTTCCTGGACACATTAGGTTAAAGCTGGGCATGTCAAAAGGACGTTTATAGTGCATGATCTAATCGGTGGGTAAATATTCCTCAAAATGAATATTGAGGGATTGTAGAGGAAGATCAAAGATTATAGCAAGGTTAGCCAGTGGCCTTTTTTGTTCCACGTCGCTGTAAATCTACAAAAACTGGCAGTCACTTTAAACCTGATGTCTACCACCTATTAAACGCTAACGTGGCGCTCAAACTCACAAAAATCTTGAACATCTCTATCAGGGCAAATGTTGCTGGAGGCGAGTGACAGACTTTCCGTGAGACTTGAAGTAGTAAATCTCACTAGGAGCAAACATACTGAACCACAGACTGCTTTTACAGTATAATTATACTATTATAGAAGTATTATTGGGGTTATTTAAATAAACATATTAAATCACCAACCATGTTTAAATACCAGCTAAAACTTATTTTATTTACTCATAACTAATTTTTTCTACCCATCCTGGCTGGGGTAAACTTAAAGATACTTTTCACATCCAACTTTCTTTGAGGTCAACTCTGAATTATATGTTTATAGTGTTCACTTTTTTCTTATTGCACAGTGTCTGTAATTTTTAAAAACCATCACACTATGATGTGACCACATGATATGATTTTGTTCTCTGGCTGAAATCACTCTTCCTCTTAATTAATATTGCATATTTCTAAGTTGGCGCAGATCTGATTTGGTTGGTGTGTGGAGAGCTCTTTTGTTGTTGCAGCCTGAAATTTGTAATGAAATTCAGCACGAGGGCTGTCTTTCCAGATTTGCATGAGCACCCATCACACAAATTCTGCATTATTTTGTATTAATAATAATCAGATGTCAGAGTAAATGTACTGTAATGGACCACAGCATCAAATTTTTCCTTTTTGCAAACCAAACAAATATGTCTCGGTTTGTGCTCTCCAATTCTGGCTTTTCAAGAAGTAGTGTCGGGTATGTAGCCAAGATAAACAGTTCCATCTCAAAGGAAAGAATGCCTGAGCACGGACAGAAAAGGTACTAGACGATCCGCAGATGTAAAATGAATCAATATATTAAATGTGCAAAAGGCGAACAAAGTAAAAAAAAAAAAAAATCTGACACGAGAGATTCGGTGATCATCTGCAAAATTTGCAGACTACGTCATTGGAGGTGATTGGCTGTCTGCTTATCACATTTCAGTGCAGTCAAGAAATGCAATAGGATTTTTACAAACTTATTTACAGGCAAGAGAAAGTTGCCCATTCTTCATGTGCTTGAAGGTTTGGCTGCACAGAGGGAAACAGACAGCGTAAACTGTGAAAAATCTCGCGGATTACATCAAGGACCTCATTCAAGTGAAGCCTTTCCAACACAGATTGGACACACAGAGCGTCCAAGAAATGTCAACGGAACAATGGAATTAAATCCAATGGATTCCTTTGTGCAACTTTCAAGATATTTTCTCACAGGTCTGATGATTCTTGCGTGTGTGATGTGTTATTTCTGTGCCTGTTTCCTTTATCTGTCTCACTTATGTGTGTGTGCATGTGTGTGTGTGAGTCTGGATTTTTGGGCGGCAGACGTTTCAGCTCATGACTGGATGGTGATGTCATCCCTGTGGAGGGCCTCAGTTTTTCTGCTCTATTCCAGTGAGGGCCGAGCAGAGACGCTGTATTAAAAGGAGGCTGCAGCTCAAACACCAACGTTTTGTTTTTGTGCATTCGGTTTTAAATTTAGCTGTTGCTAATATCCTGAGAGCTGCACAGGAAGGTTAATGTGATACATGTCAATCAAAAATATTGTGAAATTGTGAAAAATTATATGCAAAAAACTTTTAATGTTAAGAACTTTTACTGCAAAGAGATTTGTTAGTCAGTATTTTTAGTATGACCAGACAGTTAATACATTTCCCCTCCCAGTATTGGAAAAGAAAAGAAACCCTCTGTTTATGATCCGCTACAAGTTGACTTTACCTTGTAGCAGAGTCACGCTGCAGACATCCTGTTCCACCTCAAGTCAAATGTGTTTCATTGGGTCAGGATCTTGGAGTCTGCAGGTCACCGGAGTAAACTCAACTCACTTTAACCTTCCGGGACTCATTTGGAGACATGCGCTCGTGTCAAGAAGCACGGAGCTGCAGCACAAAGAGACACTGTTACAAGAGGTGTTGGCAGAATCTGCTCTCTGTCTTTCTACACAGGACAAATGCAGCCTCAGAAGAGTCACAGACCGCCGTCATGCAGTGCTCATAACGGCGTAACACTGTCTCGTCCTTGTTATCGTTCTAAACCTTAACAAACAGAGCATACGCAGAGGCAATTATTGAGTGGAAAGCAAACATTTTCATTATTTCTATATTTTTCATAACCATTTGCAGAGCTAGTCAGTCACATTGTCTGTATTTATCTTTCTTGTCATTCATTAATTCTGTTGCCGTAACAACCGCCGCCAACAAAAACTAACCCTCCATCTCAGTGACAGTGTAAGTGACATCTCTCACCACCCTTGCTGGACATTTATCTGGAGGCACTTCACTTGATTAAGCTCTAACTTTGCTATTTGTCATTTGTGATTGTTTGATCCGTTTGTCTGCGGTTTGTCCTGTCAGTTTTGTGTTGCAATCACTTGCAGCTCCCAGCTCTATTCACATGTTGAGCCCATTTCTGTTTTAAAACCCATCTTTTCAGTCAGAGCGTGCACCAACATGGAGTTTTGGTTGCCTTCTGTATTTTAAGTGTCCTTATCTTATCTGAAATACAGCCAAAATCAAATGTCAACACACTGTACTTAGGATTAGTACAAAGTACCAAAAATTACAGTACTTATTATGCAGAAGACTGGTTCTTGCCAGTGTTTTATATTACGGTTATATATGATGTCTTATTAATATCACTGGTGCATTAATTTCTATGCTACATTTTACTGCTGCAGATGCTTAACTTACATCAGTTTTTACTACTTTCTATGCAGCATAGCTGGAATGTAAATAAGTACGTTCACTGCACAGCACACAAGCTGTACCCCCCTACAGTTTTAAAGTCTTTGTACTTTACCAGAGTAAATCCATTTTATGCTATTCTACATACTTTGAATCAGTTACATTTTAAAAGTCAGGATTTTATCTTTTTCTTTGATTACTTCCTTGACTTTTAGCAGCTGCAATATTATAGTGATGAATGCATCAATGCATCAGTAATTAATACATACAATCACATAATGCAATACATATACATATAATTACAGTCCAGTAATAGAACATATTAAATAGGCAATGATGCCCTTTAACCTTTGGTCCTTTAAGTATATTCTAATGATAATATTTTGTGCTTTAATGGGATTTTGAATGCAGTGATTTTACTTCAGCATCCTGTTTCTGCATTGTGGTAATACTATTAATATACCTTCTTCACCACTGCTATTGGTTTGGAATCAAAGTCTGTAACATCGCCATATAACGTGTCTGTAGTTATAGTATAGTTAGTATGATAAGTTGTGTCTATCTTAAATAATATCTATTCTGTAGCACTAAATTAGGAGATATGTGGTTTTCAGTTGACAGAAAACTAGTAATTAACTAGTAATTAACCAGAGAAACTGGAGATGATGGTTATTCTTCTGCCTAAAATGGAAATACTCCTTGAGTAAATGTACTTAGTTACTGTAAATCTATGATATTAATTGCTCCTGAATGTTAATCATCATCTATTAAATTTTTTATCCAGTGCTGTTCTCACAGTGTCACACTTGCAGTCGTCATTGAGAGTGTGTGTAGCTCACTGCATAGCTGCGCTCCTACACACGCAGTAAGGGCAGAAGAGCTCTATTTGTCAGGGGAATGTTGAGAAATGCAAAATGTATTTGTTGTGATGCCCCGTTCAGTACTACAGTCACTTTTGCACAAATCTGCTATATTTTATTTATACATGCAGTCCTCTGTGGTGCAGTATAATTTAGCTCCTACTCTGCACTTCTAGACTTTATGTCATGACTCTGTTATTCTGTGTTTCTGTCACTTTGCAGTGTTGCAACTTTGCATCTCTTTGCATCCTGTAATCCTGCTCTTCCTCACCTGTCTGTCCTGCAAGAATCATCCTCATTACTATTGTTCTTTCTAAATCTTTGCCCCATTTTCTCCCACTAATGTTCTCAGTCAGTGACTCTGATCGTCAAGCCATGGCACTGGGCTGTTGAAAAGGTCAGGCCATCAATACATTGAGCACCTACAGTCTATGATCAGAGGTGAAGGTGTTGGTTGATGCTGACATCTAGTGGTGGGAAATGCATGAGCACCAGATTGTCACTGCTGGAGGGGAAAACAATAATCCACTTAAATAAATAAATAAAGAAAGAAAATGAAAAAAAAATCTATGTTAGACTGTAAAACCGTGTTTTCCTACTTCTCTTGAACTGGTCATCCAGTATTCTGTAATGTAACTGAGAGTAGTGACTGAGAGTTACTTCACGCAGAGTCAAAATTCAGCCGCCCTTATTTGTTTACCCCCTGAGTTGAGCTGCAAAGACAACACTTTGCATTATTAATGGGTCTTTTAGCTCCTGTGACTGTTCATCGGGAAAATACATCCTAATTTATTTGACATGTGTGTGCATTTGAATTTTAATGTGAAACCTCAAGCGGCTCAATTGACTTAACGGTTGAAAATGAGATTTCACATTTCACATCACGATAAAACGAAATTAACATCATAATGTTTAAATGTTTTATCCACGCCTCCCCTCAAACATCATTTGAGTCTCGCATTTTACAAGTGAAGCTGCTGTAAGTAACCTTTGTTGGCCTTCAGCACACATTGTACTTGATCATATTAAAACAAGACACACTGAGGTCTGAAAATATCCAGCTCTGCATTTGCAAAAGCAAAATCTTTGGTCAATCTTTTGTTCTTGGCATTGACATTTTCAAGGAAAATTCTGCTAAGTGATGTTTTTCCATCACCCACTGAAACAAAACATATTCAGACAGACTAAATTATATAAAATATCAAGTAGATTAGAAGATTATACTGAAAAGTTTTGACTTTTGTAGACCTCTGATAGTCCAACAACACTACTGCTCTTGAAATGGCAAATAAATTAATATCAAACATTGAAAAATGCTATTGCGAAATATGTTTATAATACTGATTTTCCAGAGTTAGACAGTTGCTACTGTAGATGATAATTTCAGACATTTTTCAAGACGTCTTTTAATTCAGTTTACAGAGGACATCGCATGATCCCGTTAATGAAATGAGACAGTTTAAATCACTCTGCCATCAGCGAGCAGATGGTTAACAGAAACGAGGTGTGATCTGATCTGAAACCAGCAGACTCAGTCCTCAAAGGGATCATTCTTAGCTCGACTATCTATTTGTGTCAGATGTTAATCATGTGAAAAGCCGCTTGTTCCTGTGATACGTTGTGTTATCCTGATATTTCGGCCTTTCTTGTGTCACATCAAAACCATGAAAGTGACAGAAAGCGCTCTCAGTTCTTTGCTTTTAAAAGTCGGCTGACGTCCTTTGGATGGTGACAATTCAATAACTTGGAAAGTGTCTTTTAACTGTCCTGGACGCCTTCTTGATAATTTCTCTTTTTGAATTATGTTTCAAAAAGTGTTTGCCTCCAGTCATTTTGGGTAGAATACCTCCAGAAATGTGGACTGGAGCTTGTGTAAGTGTAAGTTGGCGCAATGATTCAAAGCCATTATGTTTGCTGGAACACATCACATCACTTGATAATCCACACGTTTTTTTTTAGCCACTGACAGAGATGACTCATGACGTAAATATCAGTTGACCACGAAGAGGCGTGTCTTGTTTGTCAGAGAGTGTGGTCATTGCTCTGGTATTTGTTTTTTATATCGTACATGTACGTACTCCCCGGCGCTATTAGTCACCCGGAGCCGTATTTGCTGGAGACAACGTGTGAAATGACGACTTTGTTTGTCCAAACAACGTCTGCATCTAAATCAGCTTCCTTTGACTCATACAGAGCCACAGATGTGATGGAAGTCAGGCTTTGCATGTCCAAATGAAACCTAAACAAAACCTTTGCTGTATCTCAGCTGTCTTTACACAGAGGGTAGCTTTTATTTTATATATGACAGTGGATTTGTGTAAAAAAGCTCATTGTGAGAAATCCACAGAGAATTATCGCCCCTCTCTGCGGCTCTGTGAAGCTTTGTGAAGCCATTGTAGTTTTACAGCTCTCTTAATGTAGATGGTTTGGCCTGATCCCCTCATCAGCTGAGCTCTCAGCGGCAGCAGGAACAGCAGGCAGCGGTTTTCAGCACGTAAGCTCTGCTAAACCGACTGTCCGCTGTCTGTCCAGCACCAAACTCATCCATCTGACTAATGAACTGGACTTTTTTGTTTCCTCTGGAGCTGGAGGAGGCTAAAACCAGAGATAAAAGTGACAGTGAAAGTGAATGCTGATGTTCTTAATACCAGCATGGGCAAACTACGGCCCCCGGGCCACATACTGCCCTTTGAGTTTTTTAATCTGGCCCGCCGTATATTTGTACAGAATTGTCCAAATCATAGTTGAGAATACATTAATTTAGCCTTTTCCTGCAATACCCGGCATTTCAGTTGACTCCACCAGGTGGCGCATTGACACATTGACTTTGCTGGAGTCCTGGCTAGTCTCTCTACTTTTACTTTGCCACTGCTTTGAACCCATCTGCAATGCTGGGTGGGCCAAAGTTTTTGAAAGAGTGCATGGTAGAAACAGCAGGTATCTTGTGTCACGAGAGCAAGAACAAATCTGAAAAAAATTAGTTTATCACGCAGGACAGTGACTCCCCGTGTTGAGCTAATTGACAAAGACTTAGCTAGCTAGCTACATGTAATATATATTAGTTCACACAATGATGCTGGCCTGGCCTGTCTGTCAAATTTTAAAACTCAATGTGGCCCCTGAGCCAAAAAGTTTGCCCACCCCTGTCCTAATATCAAAAATATAGCAAAGACAACAAATAACAGCAGCATAAAATGAACGTGATGAGTAAAACCAGCTGCACAAAGTCAGTCTGGTTGAGCGTGGAATAACACGACCATGTAAGATCCTAACTTCTATGAACATTTCACTTGGATCAAATGAATAAATATAACATGTGCTGGGCTGTTCAAGGTGACACAACATAAGGACATGACCACCATTCTCGGCTGCTCTGCTTGGTGTTTTGGTCTGGTGGCACACACACTGGAGTCACCGCTGTCGTGATTTCCATTAGGCAGCTTTTTACAACAGCAAGAACAAAAGACTTGAAGGACCTCAGCACTGCACCAAAGACAAAGTGAGCTACTAGCAGGTGAATGACGTCCACTATCATGTTGATAAAGAGCCAGGTTTTTTTGTGAGGAGTTTTGGAGGTCGAACCAGAGCTGAAATGGAGATGGAGATAAATGTAAATGTATAAACAATGATTTTGTCTTCTGGACGTGTCAAAAACAAAGAACCCAAACCTAAATTAAATTAAGGTATTCACTCGACAGTTGATGTTGTATATTAGCCTGAATAGTCAGTGCTCATACAAACTTGTCTATTGGCCCCATGCAGAGAGTAACCTTGCCGCTGCTACCACCACACTCCAGATTAAGATGTTTACATGCACCTTCAACACCCTGTAACTGACTCTCTCAGCATCCATTAATAAACCAGATTATGCTTGTGCCACCCGAGGTGTGCGCCTGCCTGCAGACACGACGCTTCCCCTGGAAAAAAAAGAGCGAGAGAGCCACGCAGTCGTCAGCTTTGTGATTTGGAGAAATGATCATCTCGTACAAAATGGCTTTTGCTTGATGTCAGAATGTACCTTTGATGTCATAAAAGGCAGTTTGTGCACACTGTGGAAAACATGATGATCAAAACATCAAGTTTCTGGATGTTTCTATGTCACAGTGACAGAATCAGCACTAACCAGAGTACAGAACCATTACCCGAAATAATAAGTCAGCACACTTGCTTTTCTTTTTTTGCACAGCATTGTACTCTTCTCCTTCCACACTTCTCCCTGACACCATTAAAACACACATATCTTTTCCCGAGATCTTGAAAATCAAAGAAAAAGCTTGTGAGCTGTTCTCCTGATGTTAAAGATAGCAATGAGGAAAGAGAGATCCAGGAAACTCCAAAATAGGCTCATAAAGCCTTTATTGACTCATAATGAGGAGCTGATAAGCTGCAGCCAATACATTTTGAGCCTGCGTCCCTTATGAGGACCATGAGGCGGGTATGTGTTGGATTCAGAATATAGCTGAGAGCAATAAAGGCACTTTTTTTGGAAATCATTTCTCTCACTTCATTTTATTTCCACTGGGTGATAGGCGCAGTATCAGTTCTGCTTTTCAGGGATGCATATATTAAAAACAACAATTAAAATACACAAAACAGTAGTAACAGATGCAGGAACAGTCTGTCAGATCAGGCGTACCAGTGTACAGATTTACATTTGAAAGCCTGTAAACTACTTCATTCATTTGTTCATTTGTCTAACTGTGGCCAGGCTGTGATGCTGTAACACTGTGGGCTTTATTGTCTGCAAGCAAGTTTTGTGAAAGCTGATGCAGAAAATATAATAAGTGGGATAGACTGAACAACCTTAAAACTACCTATGGGTACAAAAAGGGGGAGCAAGTGCTTTGAGGGGATAACACGGGATAAAATGCTAACCAGTGGTGTAAAAATGGGAAGTGTTAGATTGAGTGTGAGCGTGCATCTAAGGGTTAAAACTCAAAGATAGCAAGGCAGAGCCATTCAGCTTTGCCTCCTGCCTTCTGGGTCTCTCTGGTTTCTGCCAGACACAAACCTGAAGAAGATAATTCAACTCTGACAGTGAAGCATCCTCCCCGGACCGGCAGGAGAACATCCTCTGACGCTCACACACAAACAGGCACTCGCACACACACAAATCACATGCTCTTTGTGGATTTAAGGAGGGTATCATTAATGCTTTCTGTGCGCTCGCGGTAACGTAACAACTTGGACAAAGGTTGTAATCAAGCCCGGAGAGAAAGCTCAAAGCAGGAGAACGTATAAAGCCACAACTTGTCTCAGTCTGAAAAACAGCTTTACAACATTTATTTTCATGGCCAACCTGAAGCCATGTTCTTTAGTCAAAACTGTGGGGACATTCTTTTGGTTTTTAAATCCAAACTGACACACCGTCCCTGCGCTGAGCACTCCCTGAAAGCCCACGGAATCAGTATGCAGGGATGTGCCAGGCAGCTGTTATTCAAATGTCACAGGCATGTTATGAAGTAGAAAACACCTTGAGTGTGATTACATGTTGTTGCCTCTGATGAATGTGCCTTCTAGAGGCTATTTGCCACTAAATTTCATTTTCACTGACTCTGAGTCAAAAACCATTAAAACCTACTGAGGAAACCGCAGGATTTTGACTTGGTGGAAATGATACACTTTTTATGATCAACTGAGGAAATAAGCGCGAGCAAGCACTGTATGAGTTTTTCATTACGCCTCTCCGAAGACTCGCCAAAGTGTTTCTGTTCAGACTGAGCCACAGAATCTTTAGCATACAGGGAAAACACTCATCAAATTGAATGTTTATCCGGAGCATCTGAGAGCTTCGTTTTGGAGTACTTACTGGAAAGAGAGTGGGGGGAAAAAAGGAAATCATTTCAATTCTTCACATGAAACTTTAATTCAGAATTATCACTGTGAAATAGAAATGTAAATGAAAACAGCTGTAAACAGCCCGTAACTGCATAAAAAAACCGCTGTGTTTGAAAATATGAGGCAACGCGGTTCTAATCTGAACTCAAACACAGATGAACATCCACAGCTAGACCTGTTTTTCCGTCTGTTTGTGTGGAATCAGGGTGAATTAACCTTAAATACAGTAATAACTCAAAGGATGCATCATCATATTCACTTAAGTGCACGTCCATTATGGCGTTTTGGCTCTTACATGTTCCATCTCTCAGCCATTTTCCAAATTGGCTGTCTCCGGTCAAGGCCAAAGCAGCCTCAGATCTCTGAAACAGCTTGTGCATGTTCACATGGTATTAACACTTATTTTCCTCCGTGTCCTAAAACTGATGCTGGATACTTTACAAGAAACCACAGCGAACACATCTTAATGTTGCTAAATTATCAATCAAACGTGTCTCTGAATTCTCAGACCGAGCACTTCGCAGCTGCTGCGTAAAAACCTCATAGTTTGGTCATTTTAATACTTTCTTGTCAACTGTGAGAAACATTTCGTCATAAAAACAGACAAAGGGCAGCGTCAGTGCTTCAGTGCATTACATTTTCCACGTGGTGATTCTGTGGAATCTGGATTGTCAGCAGACGGCGCGCGAACTGCCGTGGTTTCCTCGTACGCCGTCTGTTTGATTCATCAGGTGTATGAGCGATGCAGCACGTGTGCAAATGCAAAGAGCATTTATGTATTTATGCTTTTCGACATCAAATAGAATCCATGCAACAAAAGCTGCATGCGACACTGAGCTGGTGAATTATGTATTCTATTTTAAATACATAATATATATCTTCTGAATTGCAAAGCTTCCATGTGCATGAATGAGCACATGAATGCATATGAATGAACAACTGTTTGAGACAGATTTATTAAATCAAGGAGAAATCTTCTCTCCACCATCATTATTCACACGACACGAACGCTGATGTCTTTTTATATGAACAAGGCTCCTTTGTGTAATTTACCTATAAGCATCTAGATGGATTTTCATATATGCATCTACAGAATGGGGCAGATAAGGAGCTGGTTACATTAGCCTTAATGCTTCCTTCCCTTGAAAGGTGAAAACTCATCACCCTTCAGGAAAAGACAATGCATGATCAGCCACAAATGACTCAGTGTGCTGATGTGTTTTTATTGTTATTTATTCTTTATTTATAGGTATTGCTTGTATTTTATGTCATGCTTTACTCCAAATGTAAAACCACCATGTATAAATTGTTCAAAAAAGATGACCTTTGATCACGTCAAGAAGCTAGAGTTTTAATTTTTTCGTAATTAGTGGTATAATCCTGGAGAAATAGCAGCACATCTATGTGTTGCTCCTCTTTAGGTGCTAATAACACCACTGAGAGTCACCAAAGTCAGAAATGTTTTAATAGTGACTACTTTTATGTGCACATAATATTCTATATATAAGCTGTTATTGCTGACAAAACGAATATTCCACTAACATTCCTGCTTACCGTTGTGTGTCCTCAGGTTAAGGTAATGATGTTAGATGCCTCCATATTTCGTTTATGTAACCGGCATCTTAAAAAGGTCAGCATTGCCATGTTTGGGTATATCAAACAACCTGTTGATATCCATGTGTTTTGTAATGTTTAAAAGTAGGTGTGTTTCTCTTTCAGAAGTGGAAGGTGTTTTGCTGTGCAACAGGTGAGTGGCCGTGGGTTTCAAACTGCAGTAAATTAGTAGTTTAGTAGAGGTGCAAAATGTCAAAAGCATGCCCTTAAAACCTGAATAAATCAGAAAATCCTACATTTGAAATACATCACTGACAATATTCAACCTGTTTACTTGACCCTTATCAAATTCAGAATCATAGCACAATATTAGTCTGCATGTAAACATGGATGTAAACATGTCTCAGGAGTGGATGTGTGAGTTTTGACCATTTGGATGAAGATCCAGGAGGTTGTGTAATGTGTTGCGCACTGATTTGTATCCCTGCCACTACTGCAATGCCTGATATGACCTCACACAATAGCTCATTATGACTTCAGCTTCACAGATTTAGTTCATCTGTCACTGCGCAGTGTTTCTGCCAAAGTTGTTACAAAAAGAGGCTTTCACACTTCTGTCTATCTGTCGTGTTGGATATCGAGAGAAACATAAAACTTGGATCAGAATGTTGTGCCGAGTCGCTGTTGTGAAACTCTTCATAACGTATTTACCAGGTTTCAAAGTGCCCCGCCTTTTTACTTTTTAATGATTTTTGTACACTTTTGTTTGGCACTGACGCCTGACGCCTGTTTATCCCCTCTTTGAGATTTAGACATTTCTATTATTCAGGTCCCTGATGAGGCTACATGATCCCATTAGCTTCAGACGCTGGTGGGGCCACGTGAGGTGCCGGCAACGAGCTGGGACAGAGAGCCGCTGTTGAACCTCATTTATGGCAGCGGATCAACAGCTCACCTCCAAACAGTGATACTTTCACTGCGCTATTTTGTAAGTGTCATTTGGTTATGGCAACATAGCACATGTCTGCTGCACATGTCTGTCCGGGCTTGCATATGAATAGCTCAGTTCTGTAAAACAGGTCTGCAGTCATGTCCATAGGTAAATCCTCTGTGTTTACTTTATTTTCAAATGTTTGTTTTGCTGTGAACTGTATTTAAATGGTAAATGGACTGAATTCATATCATTCTTACTATGTGGAGCTGATTGTGGCTTTGAAGTGGATAGTCTTATAGAAATATGCCCCGCAGTCTGTGTTGATGCCTTTAAAAGCAGCTGAATACTCATTTACTCAAACTTGCCTTTCTCTAACTTCCTGTTGTCTTGGCTTTTTGTGTGTTTTTCAGCTCTCCTCTTGCATTGCATTTCTTTTTGACTCACTTTTATGGACCTATTTTTTGACAGTTTTGCTCTTGTGCTGTGTCACCTTTTATGTGCTTCACAATGCCTCTCATTCACCTATTCACCCACACACCAAGTGTCTTGCTCTCAAACCACCAGCCCGGTGGTAAGACCATGACCAGCTCTTGTTTCCGAGCCACAGCCGTCCTTTTGGAGGCACAAAGGGTACTGTCATTCTATGAATGAAAACTTACAAATGATGGGTTAGTTTTACAGTGTTTCTTTCCACTCAATATGACTGAGTTTAACAGTGGTTTGACCAATAGGATAATAGAAAGGGAAAAAAATAGAGAAAATGTATGAAAGAATAGGTTTTAAACTTTTGGGAGAGGTAAAATTGTTGGATCAATTTAAATAAAAAGCCATTAAACAAAATAGCAACATAGTCCAACATAAAATGAAGGGTTTCTGGTCAAAAACTGAGGAGGACAGCATTGAGGACTTCATCGTGATTGACTAATGACTTAAATCCAGGCTATCATCCTATCTGAAGTCATAAATAACCCCCGCCAACTTAAAAAAGCAAGATGATAAGTCCAAAAAATGAAAAGGGCCTATGCTCACATCTAATTGGATTTATTTTTTAACAGTTTGAAGGAATCACACTTTTCAGAGTCACTAACAAAACAAATAAAGCGACTCCTTGTTCCTTAAACTCACCAAAGCACCCCAGCTTGGAGTGGCACTTCTTCTGCCTCAGCACAATGAATTGAGCCGCTTCATCACTCAGTTTAACTGTGGAATGAGACCAAAACAATCCTGGCTCATTTGACGCACGGTACCTGTGAGTTCACAAAGTCACACGTCACCCGGTAGCCTGATATAGACCACAGACAAAGGCGTGGATGAAACCCGAGCACGCCAGCCTCCTTTCTGTTGCCATGACGACAGCAGCCGTTTCCAGTGTCTCGCTGAGAAGAAAAAAGGGAGGGGAGAGAGAGCGAGAGAGAGAGAGGGCCCAGAGGACCTGTGGCCAGAGGCTCCACCCACTTGGGGAATTCACAGATCCAACCTGGCAACCAAAAATTAATCAAATCAACTTATTTAGATGGGAACGTGAAATGAGATGGTAACAAATTGACTCGTTCTCCACACCTCTCACTTCTCTTCCCCTTCTCTTGTCCTCATTTTCATTTCCATCCCTGTCCTGTGTGGCCTTTTCACAGCGTGCAACTGGATGCAGTTCAGGGTGTGTTGCTATTGCTGGCAGGTGTCGAAGCAGGTTGAGCAGGTTGTTCCCTGAATGCCACTCTGCTGAGCCCTCCTCCCTCCTTCCCTGCTTCTCTCTCCAGGCCGACTGCTGATTCACTCTCGCATGTTGGCAGCCCAGTGAAGAGATTTTGTTGCCTGTGCACCTGTTCTCATCTGATATAGCCTAAGAATAAGGTAAGGATTTACTGAGGAAGGATTTCATTCTTTGTCTTATTTTTCTCTGGAAACGTGTGCGGCTACAAACTGAATGGAGGAAAAAAAAATCTTTTTTTGTGTCAAAATATGTTTAACAAGATTTGAGTCGCTGTCATATTTTTAAGTTAAACTAAATGAATCACAAATAATCCAAGAGAAATGTCGAAGCGTAAAGATTTATTGAACAATAATTTTCATGTTTGGCAACTGTAACATGGATAAGTCGAATGTGTACCTGGCCGTTTTTGCTACTTCCCTCTCTTTGAAACAGTAAAAACAACAGGATCAGACATATAAATGCTTTTATTTAAAATGCAAAAGTAACAAGAGTTTGGCACTGTGTACCAAAACATCACCAAGTAACATACATGCTGTAGTCTGCATTACATAACCTAAACTAGGGACCGCACACAATGCGGTTTCACAAGTTTCAGTAAGTTTTAAAGTGATCACACTCACACACAGTTAAAAGCCCTGTAGTGCAGTGACTTATGAAGTTGGGATAAGTGGTACTTAGGTCATCTACTTAAGAAAAAAAACCCCATATAACTCCACACTATAAAAAATGTCAATACATGTAGTCCTGCTTTCAAAAAGTGTGTGGATATTAGCAACAAAATACAATAAGAGACTGAAAAGTAACAGTATTTAGATCAACACCTGTCATAAAACACATCAGTGTTTTATGACTGCTTTGGTCAAGAGAGTGATAACTGTAGCTGCTTTATATCCTGCTGAGTAGTTTAATCAATAACAAAGGTGCATATTCGTTAAACTGATCGTACATCTAATATTTTAAATCTTAATCCAATAAGTAACTAGTGGCAAATGTTAGTGGAATCAACAGAACAACACATTTCTCTAAAATGTAGTGGTGTAGATATAAGACCCATATGATGGAATTACAAGTATCTCAAATTGTACTTGATATATGAGTAAATGTGCTTAGTTACTTTCAACTGCTGCTTGAGATTATTCAACAACACTCGCAGTAAATATAGTAAGTATAACATTAATTATAGTTTTTTAATAGGAAACGCAGTACCACAGGTGAACTTCAACAAATTGAGTTGAGTTGAATGCCATGTAATTAGTGTCTGCATGTGGGCTGAAGAAGCTTCGCAGTGTGTTATTTGTGTTTCTCTTGGCCTGTGAGTGTGTTTATGTGGGACTGGATCTCAACAAAGTCACGGCTGACAGAGTTGTGGAGGTGATAGCTGGTACAGACTCTGACAGACCAGCTGAGAGCAAGCTCTTTTCAACAGAGTGCGACGGGTCACAAGTAAACATCTCTGTGTCTTCGACCTGCCGCAGTACGTAGACTCAGTCTATCAGTGGGGCAGACGGCTTTGCTGCTGTGATTCCTAAAAAACAGGCAGAGAATTTGTTCCGCACAATGCGTTGACAGTAGTGAGGATATTTTTACTTTGAACAGGAAGTGACATGTTGCGATTACACAAACAGGAATCACTGGTTTGAAATTCAACAGGTGAGGCATGTCACATAAACAGGCAGTAGTGGTAACATTTGTCTCCAGCAGATATGAATCAGTGCAGGTCACCTGCAGCATTATTGTAATAAGGTTTCAAAATCCACATCACACGATGCTTCAAAAAGGAAAAACAGAAAAAACATTTTAAGGGAGGTTAAAGGAGGGAAAATTAAAACTCCAGTAAAATCAAGAGACTTTAAAGAAGATCACTGGCTCTGGTCACGGGTAGAACATTCCACAGCCACGGGGCCTTCACTGCAAACACTCTGGCCCCTTTAGTTTTCAGCCTGGCAAACTCTATTCTCAGCCACTGGCACACAAAAGGGCCCCTGCCTGAGGGTACATGTTGGCATAAGTTACTGAGAGGTCAGAGAAATAGCAGGTAGAGAGACCAAGATGTAGTCTTAAAAGTTTTAAAACTATTTTAAGACACACTGGGAGCCAGAGCAAAGAGGTTAAACAGAAGAGATGTTTTCTTGGTTCTGGTTAAAAGCATGACAGCTGAGCTCTGTACGAACTGGAGTATGTCAATGGATTTTTGTTTCAGGCAAAAAAAAAATAAAAATGTGTGTTTAAAAGTTAATATGATAAAAACATGTTTGAATAAGTTATGTGGTGTGCTGTTCAAAACTTAAAAACCAGATGCCAGGCTTTTTAAAAGATAGCAGAGTTGGTTTTGTCATGTACTGGGACCTAATAACCATATTCTCTGTGCTGGTTGAGTTCAGCTGAGGAACGTTTTTTACATGCTTTTTATAATAACACAAAGGCACTGATGATGAGAACTCAGCATCTGAGAATATGTGGATTCCAAAAGGAAGGTACATTTGTGGAAAGAGAAGCCATGTTTCTGAAAATGTACAGGAGGCATGTAAAAAGAAAGAAACTGGTCCCAAAGCCGATCCCTGAGGCACACCATAATAAACAAAACTAACTGAAGAGACATGGTTGTTCACAGAGACGCACAGAGTGCTGTTCAACAGGTCTGATTTAAACCTAAAGCTGCCTCAGATATCCCTAGAGCCCAGAGCAACAGTCTGTCTTGTAGGACAGTGGGCCAGTACAAGGACAACACTGACTACACATCATCATCAGCAACCACTTAATCTTGGTAATCTTTGAGCAGCGCAGTCTTAGTGCTGTGACTCCTCTGTCACAGAATGATTTAACTTTATATCCAAGTACAGATCGTTGTTGTTTTTTTTTTTTTTTAACAATTTTTGAAGGTAACTTTGAAACCAGTCTATAATTTTGATGCAGGGAGGGCTCTGGCATGGTTTTCATTTGGGGGTTAAGTGGGGTTGCACAGCAAAGTTTGTAGTTTTTAGATAATCAGGGATATGACCATTTGATAAGGAGGCAAAGGCATCTG